>JARUHQ010000003.1:1141522-1644328 GCA_029955515.1 Chrysomela aeneicollis
GTAGCTGAAGCTAATGAACGATTACAATATACTATAGAAGTATGGAACACTAAAGAGAAAACAAAGGAAAATAATCAAATATCAAAACAAAGTGATGATGACGAAAGAGAAATCTCAAGACAGACAAAACTAAAAATATTCATGACAATATATAGACCAGTTTAACATGTGGATGTGAATCTTGGACACCTTTTAACAAAAAAAAAAACGAAAGTAGAATACAAGCAACAGAATTGAAATACCTGAGAACTTGACATGGAAGATATTATTTTATTCATAGAACCAAGGTGGACATAGGATGGTGAAACAGCTCTTCAATTGTTTCCGCGAAAAACTTGTAGACCGTTTGAGAAGGTAGTAATATTTCCAAGGCTTGAATGGAGATGGCGGTAAGATCGATTATCGAAAAAGATTTCTGCTGCTTACGTATTTCTGTGGTTCACATCTGACAGACCTGACTTGAAACGACATTAGAACAATATATTTTCGATAAACATGTAATGAATATTGATATTTTGACTCTTCTCAATTATTTTTCATCTAGAACAGATGAAACTGATAAAAAGGTGACTGAAGCATAGTTACTGTTTTACCGACATAAGGTATGGAGCTATCTCTGATAACTTCAGGAAATATTACTACGGTATGAAATCAAGTAGGCAAAGGTCTACAGTTTATTCTAGTGCTTGTTAATAGGAAGCTGTTTCACCATCCTATATCCACCTTGCATAGAACAAATAAAATTGGGAGGATGACAAACAATAAATAGGACTATCTAAATAAATGTATGATGCAAAATCACAAAATAAGAGGAATACCTACAAAAACCTCAAATTTCACAAGGAAGAATAAACACTGTGGAACAAAGGAAATACACTGACGAGATAGAGAAGAATGGAAGAATTCCATAAAACAAGAATAAATTGAATAAAATGATAATCCGAAAAAAGTTTATAAAATGTTCTTTTATATTTTTAATTAATGTCAAAATTATTGAGAGTACTGGCGGATATACCTCGGTCGTTAGTTGTTTGGCATAAGATATTGGTTATTTTACATCCAATTAAGTCAATGTTTCTCTTCTTCTGTGTTTACAGACACGCTGCATTCGTTTTCTTAGTGAATGAACTACCGTTTCTTCTGAAAGAATTGTTTTCATCATTCCTCAGGGTATTCCCACCCAACCCCCGGAACAATTAATCACCGAAAATGACAAACGACGATCCCTGTTTAGTGTAACATTCCAAATGACCGGATCATGCCCGAAGGGCGTTCCTTAGCGCTAATCCTGGACCTCTAACGGTCGAATGAGTTATGCGCCAATACCAGTGGCGCCACCATCTGACACATTTTATCACCGTTGGCAGTACTTCGACTCTGATCGCTGACAGATTGATTGACGATGGACGAGACGAAGTCGTAAATTTTTTTCGAAACGATGGTTTTAGGAAGTCCCTACGAGCAACATGTGTTCTTTGGTGAGGCATGGTGATGGATTGGTGCTCATGTCCAACCAAGCTATAGCAAAACACTACTTCTAACACACTATAGAGAATCTTTTTAAATCAATTCAATCGAATTATTTACTGAATTGTCATGATTGATACAATATCTTCATCACATTTTGAATAATTGGGTCCTCATCATAGTGGTACGTGGATCAATCAATCTTACTTGGCTGCTCTGTCTGATGTTGTATAATATGACGAGACAAGATGTAAGACACAATCGTTTGTTTTTATGTATCAGAGCAGCTGGTTCTAGAATGTATGAACTAGAACAGTTAGAATACCAGTTCTCTAAAGGAATCTGTAGATTCCACATGGTACCATGCATGGTACATAAACGGGGGACTATTTTCACTTGTATGTAATCAAGAGTTTTCAGCTGTTAATATTATTACTGGCAATTTGAATCTCTCAAATTCATTTCACCTACGAAATTAACAGTTTGGAAGACTGTAATGGAAGGTCATAATGTTTATTTTCTAATATTAAGAGAAATTAGTTGATTTCCATCCTATTTCCAATCACCCTGAAGGAAACACAAAAAATATGGCAATAAAAACAGCTCGATATATGTAAAAGAAAACCATTGGCGGTTGTTCCCTGCTTGAATTGAGGTTGTGCAATACATTTTTCAAGTGCTTCCGGAACAACGAATATCCTTATAGTCCGAATTCCTACTACTGGTTTTAAGGTGGTCAAGTTCCGCTTTGAAAGAACAGCTGTTTAGACGAAAATAAAAACAACAGCAAGTCAACGTTTAGTGTTGAAATTGGAATGATATGGTTTTGTCATACAGTTCTTGATGTCAAATGAAAAAAATCGGCAGAATTACTCCAAAGGGACGATGACTGCAATTTACTATTTCAGTACTAACTTGTATAAATGATTTAGCAGAATAATAATACGATACAGTATACAGTTGCTCTCTAATGTTTGCATCAGATTAAAACACTACCGGGTGTAACAGGATCATGGTAAACCCCCCCCTCCGTATCTCCGTTAGTTTCAGAGATAATTTCTTGAAATTTGGGACATGCTATGAATATAATTAGCGTTACTTTTCGACCTACAAATGATATTTTTTCCACTTCCGGTTTCGCCGGAAGTGATACCAACTTTCGATTTTTGAATGGAACACACTGTATATTATTACATTTTTGGAATCTGCATAATTTTCTGGATCCAATGATACCACATAAGTGACATTTCAAACGTCATAATTTTTTAAAATTCAATTTTTAGTTTTCCATTTAGGTGTGCCATGATGGTTCCGATTTATCCCAATTGATCCGTCTAATGCTAGAAAAATCTAAATCCCGTCAAAAATACTAAATTGCGTTTTTTATGAGCAAATAAAGTTCATCATAGTCGATTTTGCGGTAAAACTCAATTTTTTCAAATGGAACCATATTGGTACCGTGGTACCATTTATTAGTACTACCAATAAGGAATTTATTCATAGCTGGTAATAAAATGTGCGATAAATACAATGGAAATTACAACTAAAAGAAAATAAAATTATTGAAAATTTTGACGTTAAAATGTCACTTATTTGATATCATCGGATTCAGAAAATCTTGCAGATTTCAGAAATGCAATAATATACTGAGTGTTCCATTCAAAAATCTAAAGTTGGTATCACTTCCGACGAAACTGGAAGTGAAAAACATTTGTAGGTCAGAAAGTGACGCTTATTATGTTCATAGCATGTCCCAAATTTCAATGAATTACCATGATCCTGTTACACCCGGTATATGGGATCATTAACAATGCCTGTGATGTTGAACTATTTGCAATAGCAATTTGCCCAGTTGAACATTCAATAAAAAAATTGTATATTTCTGGTGCCCTTTATTGAACATCAGCTTCAACTTCATCTCCGAAAGCCAATGATAATCGATCAACCACAGCCTCTTCGGTCCACGTCATGATCCAGCATTGTGCGGAGGTGTTGGATTTCATAAGTTTTCATCAAATGGCCTCTCTCAGACTCTGTAATCGTTTCTAACGGACTGTTTAACACCCCGGGACCTCGACACACGATACGGGTCCAGATCGAGATACAATCGTACCAAAGATCAGATCAGAAGAAAGATAACGCTAATGTGTGTCAGAGATTGACGTGTTGCTCAGTCGGATTCGACAAAATGTTTTCTGGACCAGCAATGACATGGCATTTTTTTGACTGATCTGGTAGAGGTGTCTTTTTGACCTTTGAACCATTCATAACCCACCCGAATGTATTCCATAATTACGTTCAAAGATAGCCAGTCTTTATTTTTGAGGTTTTAGGTAGTGAATTTGAAATTGATACTTGATGATTTTTTATGTTATTGAAAATGGTTCATCATCTTGTCAAGCTCGTATGAAATATCCAATTTCCGCACTCGTACACTATACTTTTCCGACGACCTACATGAAAAACATAGGTATGTCGGATTTTAATTTCGCATGACTGTATTATCTACTCAAATCATTTTTACAGGAAACAAATTCAATTGCCTTAAGAAGCTCATAAGAAAGATGTATCACACAAAGAGAACAAATTTTATTGAACATTGAACAAATATATTTGGGTATATTTTGTCTGTATTTATAAAATATTAATGGTAATATTTGAATAATTCTTCAGTACTAACGGAATACTATTATTTTTTGTTATCAAACCTAAATTGCATACTTCTGGGGGAGTAAAATCTACCATTTCATCGTCAGATGACATTTCAGCAAAGAAAACTGAACAAATTCAACGATTCGGTACCTACTTGGTAAATCACATTGACAATATACACTGTAAAGTATGGAACAAATTCATATTTAGCTAAACAGGTCATTTTAAGAAATAATCCTGAAACACGTCGATTTTTGATGTTAATTTACCGTATTTCAAAATAATAATTACTCCAAACATGTAGCAAACTACGGGGTGTTAGATTTAAACTAATTGCCGCTGGACAATAAGTATTTTTGATAATATTGTTACTTTACCTAATAAAGAATGTTACGCCTTACTTTATGAGCACACACAAAACTATTGTATTTTTGTCCACCCTGTACCAATTAGAATAAACATGTGATACATTTTTTGAATCAGCTCAGCTAGAGTAATTCGAAAATTGAGACAAAATGGGGGTGTTCCGTTTAAAAAAAAATGACGGTGACGTCATTACTCGAACGTAATTCCAACCAATAGTAGATTATTATTTTAAAATACGGTAAATTAACATCAAAAATTGACGTGTTTCAGGACTATTTCTTAAAATGACCTGTTTAGCTGAAAATGAATTTTTTCGATACTTTACGGACACAGTGTATATAATAATGTTATGAATTCGTTTGTAGATATGTCATTGTCACAGCTACCTATGAGTAAAAATCAGAGTATAGTTATATTAGGCAATCGCACCAATAGCAGAGCGTGGAGTTGAATATTTCATTTCACACTAGTGCGAAATAACTTATTTTGTGTACTAGTTTACGTACGTACGTATTTCAGGTAGGTCGGAAAACAAGTTCAAAGAACCATCAACATTTACTTGCGTAGGTATATATTTTCATGATAAATACATAGATATTTCAAAAATATTCCTATCGGGCTGAGTTAGTATACGCTCATCATATCATAACAATAATTTTTTTTTCGGCAACCGTCCGGAAAGTACGTACTTTCCAGACGATTTTTTTTTTGAGAAAGTGGCATTTTTCCGGCCTAGTCCGGGAAGAATCACTTCGTTGTTATCATTGTAAATATGAAAATCTTGGTAGTATGGTTTTGATAAATGCAGTTGATCATTACCATAGCAGCAAAATAACAACTGACAGCTATCTGACATAAAATTAGCTAACATTTCAATTTTTGAAAGAAATGTGTTTCTTTGATTTGTTATTCTACACGGTTGCCGGAAAAATTGTGTACGCAACACGCCCGAAAACAGTTTTTTTGGACTCGCAGACTTCCAGGACTCGCTACGCTCTTCCTAGAATTTTGTCCACTCATCCAAAAAAACAGTATTTTCCGGACTTGTTACGTAAATTACTATTTTCTTCTGGAATCTAAGATTGTATGGTGGATCACCTTGTAGCTAGCGTATAAATACGCTTCTTGACGAATATCCTCTACGAATGCAATCAATTCGGGAGAGCAGCGAGCATCGGTGTCTCGTATATTTCCTTCATGGAGTTATTTGTAAACGTCCCTGTCAGAACCAACACTCTGTGCTTTCGATCACACACTTAATTCCTAGGCAGAGCGCAGACAAATTGTTGCTTCAAGAATGCGCGCACATGGGATAAGAAGTTTCCCGAAGAAATATATTTGCTTCAATCTCAAATTCGGAAAGTTCAATTTTGGATAACGAAAAAGTTAGATTCCTTAACTGGGTTAGGTTAGGTTCGGAACCTTTCCCTCCAGTAGAATTATTTTTATTTTAAAAGAGTGACGGGTCGCGGGCATGCGGTGGTGATTCAGAATACGACTGATTGTCAAGCGGTATGCGGATGCGCGTCTTATTAATTCACGAGTTGAGTCATTAAAAAAGATTTTGGAGGGCTTGAATAGAAGATGGAAATCTACTTGAAGCGAATCAATAATTCGGTAGAGTAAAATCCTGAGATGTTATTTCGACGCAAATTCGATTGAAAGCAACATTTGTGTTCCTGGTTTTGTTTGAAATAACGAAAATGTCACTTTTTGAATATTTATACAACGTCCCTCATAAAGTTGCAGCTACATGGAAAAACATTTCTTATATAAATTTCTGAAAAACTCTGATATTGTGGTTCGTTTCTGCATGTCTGAAAACTGAAAAATCCGTGGCGACTCAAAACAAATTGTGGTGTCAAAAAATCATTTTAGCAAGGATGAATATGTAATGCATTTTTGAGTTTCAATCACAAATATTCGTGGGTTTGAATTTTATTTACGTGTTGAATGAGAATGTTGAATAAGCTCATATGCATTAATATACACTTTCCAACGAGTTTTGTACACTATTTTTCCAACGACTCCGAATACTTTCATTTCGCGGAAAGTATTGTCAAGAATGTAATTTGAGCGGTCTCTATAATTTCAGGTAGTTTTGTTTCGATATCAATAATTACTGTTTATTTCCATATTCAAGATGATATTTGAATACTTCTCCGACAATTCCTCATTATGTGAATTACTGATTGATTGAATTAGTTTAGTTTGGACAAATTTTATTGATATTGACACAGCGTACATAAACAAACTTGACACCATACGCCTGCTAGCGCCAGTAATCACGCAACCAGGAATACAGAACCATAGAAGTATGTAGTTCGCAAGCGCGTACGAGTTACTCGAGTTAGTGCGTCCTTGACTCTTTGCAAACATCTGTGATACGAAAGAATCTTCTCTCGTTGGTGATACTGTGATATCAAACTGATGCAAGCAGCAAGCCGCACATAAAACTGTAGCCGTACTCTTTTTAATGATCTAACCCTCTGTCATCATCATCGAAATAGTTCCAGCAAAGAGTATAGGTTCCAGTTTTAAAGTGAATTCAGAGGTTATGTATCAAACACATTGAAATTAATAGATAAAGAATTCTTGGTATAATTCAAAACGAGACAGAAATTTCAATAAATAATATGAATTTGATTTGATAACGCTTATATATTGACAGTGAGTACCTTCACAATATACCTAATAATTTCTATATCAATTCAGGCGACCATTGTGATATTTTTCATATCAACACTAGTGCTTTTTTTCTTTCAAATAAACAATACCATGGTGATATAAGCTACTTTCTGAATAACAAAACAGTGTGATTGTTGACGTTTCAATCAATCAATCAATCAATTTATTAATCAATGTTTTATGAGTTGCAGAATTGTATTTACATCCTTTTATCGAAGTTATACAGTACGATGCAAATGTATGGAATAAATTCATTATCTCTAAAGTATATCAATTTTAAGGAAAATCCTGAAACAGGTCGATTTTTATTTTCAAATTGACATCTCTTGATATACATACGGAGTTTGTGACGTCATCCGCGTAGTTGTGGTGACGTCATCGATTATTTTTTTAAATAGGAAGACACCCTGTTCAATTTTTTTTCTGGAAGGTATATTCATTGTCGATCTGACCGTATACTAATATTAGGAGTTTAAAGTAATATAGGGTGAGAAAAAGTTATTCATTATTTTATATTTACAACGGAAACCGTTATAATAAATAATCAAATTTGTGACCTTCTGCAAAAATACAATGTGATAGACAGAAAACAAATCATTCTTGAACTTTGCTATCGTTTCTGAATATATTTGTGAAATATTCACTCGTATTCGTTCTTTCAAATTATCTGATCTTTCCGGCTTCCTACATAAACTGCTCTACAGATAACCTCAGAAGAAAAAATCGAGAGGAGTTGAATCAGGAGATATAGTTGGCCATTCGATTGACCCTCTAAAAACCTATTAAGGTAATTGCGTACATTGATAGCATAATGATGTTGTAAATATAAAATAATGTTTTCACACTCTGTATCACTTTATTGTCCTGATATTAGTATATGGTCAGATCGACAATGAATATACCTTCCAGAAAAAAAATTGAACAGGGTGTCTTCCTATTTAAAAAAATAATCGATGACGTCACCACAACTACGCGGATGACGTCACAAACTCCGTATGTATATCAAGAGATGTCAATTTGAAAATAAAAATCGACCTGTTTCAGGATTTTCCTTAAAATTGATATACTTTAGAGATAATGAATTTATTCCATACATTTGCATCGTACTGTATATATTTTATTATCTTGTGATTTATATTGTATTCCAATCACACATCTTGCTACTTTGTGACGTGTACATCCATCGTAAGATGGCTCCAGTTGGAAGTACTAATAAATTTCTTTGTCTTTATTAGTCCTCTGGAACTTACAAAGTTATAGGACAGGTCACATAGGTGGTCGTATAGGAAAACGTGTTTTCATAATAAATTTTCCACAAATATTTGAATTATGTCACTAAATTAGTATTTGGATTCCAAACTAATTTTCTGAAAAAAAAATTCTGGATCTGATCAATTCGACCCATTTTTGGCATTACAGATGATTTTTTTTTAAATTCCCGCACGATTTCCGACAAATCTCAGGTCACATGACATCATAGCAACGGATTTTTCAGTTTGCAGACATGTAAAAACAAACCACAATAACTTTTTAACGGACTCTGTATTACGAAAGCAAATTTATTCAGAAGTGTACCAGAGAAAAATGTCGAGAATATAACGAGCAGATTTCGAAAATGCAATAATATACGGAATGTTCTATTTCTTTCGACAGCCTTCAAGGGTGAATTCTGCACATCGCAATTCACGTCTCTGTGTGTTTTTCCCTCTAAAAAAAATATCGATTTCATTTGTCGCAGATACCGATCGAGGAGGGTGTGACGTGGTGGCGCCATCCTCGTAGAGGGTCCCAGACGACACCCAATTAGCCTCGCGAGCACCTCCAAGTGGGCCGTGATTTATTTTAGGCCGTTTTCCGTTTGACACCCAATGTCCGGATCGATTTTTATCTGACATCATCGGAGCCGTTTCGAACATCGAGAGCGAAGTGTAAATGAAACTGCATGGAAAAAAAATTTCGAAATTAAAAATGCTGCGATTTGTTATCCTAAAAGAACAAGTAAACACGGACATCAGATCAGCAGACGTGGCACCATCTGTATGAACTTCATGACACTATTATCTATTACCGTATTGGCATCATCATATTCATACAAGAAACAAGCTGCTTACAAAATTGTTGCAACAAAAAGTTGCGTAATTATCTATTTCGTTTTTTTTTATTCATTTATTTATTTCGGAAACCCAACAGAAATTACAACTAATTTCCAATAAAAGGGTTACACTAAACTACAAGCTAATGCTAACATCGCAATTAGAAAAAATAAAATACAATCATTGAGATATCAATAGTAATAAACTAATAGTAAAAAAAAACTAACTAACAGTATTAACAAGAGACTTATGTCTCAGCTTAGTTAAACAATTTTTCCGCACACATGGTAAGGATAAGTGAAATATATCTACTTCCAGAAAATCGTCATTGTATGATTTTAATAGTCTATCTATTGGAGAATTCAAACAATAGTTCGTTTTTCTATGAAAAACTGTAGGGGTCTTCTAGGAACAAAATTGTATATACTGAATAATATGTAGCTGCTTATATGAATAAGACAATCATTCAAATTGTTGAACACTTTATAGAGAAATACTACATAGGTCATTTTTCTGCGATTTGAGAGACCATCCATTTTGTAGAAAGCAAGATTGCTCTCGTATGATTCATAGGAACGGTTACGATGAAATTTGTAGTTGATATAATTTATGAACTTTTTTTGTACTGCGATCAATATAGACAGCATAGAATGGGTTCCAGATGATGGAGGCATATTCTAGATGGCTTCTTACTAGGGAATTATATAAGGCAATACTTAAAACTTAAAAACTTACTACCAAAATACTTCGATTCTTTCATTACTTATAACAATCAGATTCATGAATACTACACAAGATCAATCAATCATTTTCACATATCTATAGAACAAAAACAAATAACTCAATGAAAGCACTGTTTTTCAAAGGATTGAACGACTTCAATCAACTTCCTATGTCCATGAAGAAGTCAGCCACTCTACATTCTTTTAAAACCCAGCTGAAAAACCATATAATGTCACCTAAATCTTAAGTAGTTTTAGTTTCTTAATTCATTCTGGGAATATATTAGATCAATATTATTATCATTCTTACATTTTCTTCTCAAATATAAGACATTAATTTTTATATTATTTTAATGTGTTCAAAAATGTTGTCCAATATTAATGTAAACCTGTGTATATTTTAATTATTATTTTACTTCACAATGGTTATTTATATACTTTCATTGTATTCTAAATTGGGATTTTCTATTTCAAATAAATATTATTATTACATTTTTACTGACTTTATTCGAAAACAAAATGAAAGTATTTATTAATATGTCACTGGGATTTTTTATAACCTACAGAATGACACTATTAAATTTATAATCTGACGTTTTGGCTCCGGGCTGCCATCATCAAGTTGATTTATTTGAATATGAACCTGGAATTACTTAAGAATGAAATGACTTATCGAAAGTTTCCTGAGAAATCGTACTTGTATTTGGTTCAAACTGTTCATTCTTTCACTTGGGAAACCATCAGTTATAGAGGCTAGATGAAAATATCAGTGGTGATTGATTTCTATAGAATATAGAATACAAAACTCCAAATCTTATAAATGAGGGATTTCGTAATCATAAATCCAATTTTTTAGTGTTCCTCAAAGGTAGAAATCGTAAAAGTTTTCTTTGACATATTGGCTCACTTTTGGTGATTTGGATTTCTTTATTGTTGAATATCGTGAAGGGAAAATAAGTATCTTCTATGGAATGTTTAGAAACTATAGAAAAATATCATGCAATAGATTTTTGGGAAACTTTGAAATGTCTGTGTATTTGAAAGCTTCCAGAAAATGCAATAGAAAAACCATGTTCACATTCAAGAAAATGAATTTGATGATGGCGGCCCAGAGCCAAAACATCAGATATTTCCTGAAATTGTTGGAATTTTTTCGGTTTTCTAACCGGCATTTTGTTTGGCTTCTGATAGGCATATATAATCGAGTTTCTATGAGATTTTTAAAACAATAAAAACAATATACCTTGCGTGTTCTTCTGTTTTTGTAGTCATGATGGTGGTATTCTTTTTTTTTTCATCCAATTCACTCAACACCTTGATCAGTCAGGAGTAGCCAAATATTGAAAACTTTTTGCTCCAGTAGAAATCCAATGAAATCAGTTAATTTATGGTCATCGATCTGATGATCAAACACAACCAATCAAAACAAAATTATACTGAAAAGAGCCCATGGGGTGTTTTCACTCAATAATGTTGCTATGGATTTCTACAATTCGATTTTGACATTTCGAAAATTCAATATTTCGAAATGTCACGATTTGTCAAAAATCAAACGTACCAAAGAATAATTTTTACAGTAAAAAAATTGTATGGAAAGCGCTTATGGACTATTGCAATGTTAATAGAAAGTATGAATCACCAGAAAATTTTCTATCCGAACATTGATAAATGTTTCTATATGAAAATTGCTAAATGCTCAACAATTTTATAACAAATTCATCAAGCGTGTTGGTTATAGCCAAGCAACAACTTTCGAAATCTGTTATAAAATTTTCTGTGGGTTATTACTACTGAAAATCAAATCGGACGAATATTTCGGTGACAAAATCATTTCAAAATTGCATTTCCTCATTGGTTGGTATATATGCTTTGATGAATCTAGAGGGTGGTAACTCGATTTGCCAAAGTCCGAGTTCACTTGAACTGTGGGTGGTTATTTCCAAAGTTCCTTCTGTGAGAAACCGAGATCGACAAAAAAGTTTCACAGAAAACTCGACCCTGTTAATTGATCGTCATTTTAGTAACGGATGTTTGGCGTCAAATGTATCGTAAGAACGCCAGCACCTGCCTTTGGCGTCAAAAAACGAAATGGAGAATGACAGATTTTTTCGCTTTTTAACGAAAAACAATTCTCCCCATTGGAAGCAACGAAATATCATCGTACGCCTAATTAACTACACATGTTTGGAATTACGTTACTGGCACTCATTTATTTTTCATTAAGGAGATAGGAGTGAAAGGGAACGCCTCTACTGGAATCTTTTCTTTAATCGTTACATGGTGTAATTTTTTTTATCTACAGAACATACATTCGAGAAATTTGTAAAAATGTATCATGAGATATTAACAACGTTTAAAGGACAGTAATAATGCTGTTTGCTTCTAATGATGAAATTACATGAGTAGGGTATACAAGGTGTTGACGCTCTGTCGATGTTGGCACAAATGCTACATAAGAAAATAATAAAAATATTAAGATAATCACATGATGGAATTTGGCGCTCACTTTATTTCTGATGATCCAACCAATATCGAATAACACAGTATCGACTCACCTTCTTTAAAAAAATAATAGAGAGAAGAATCACAGAGGTTGAAACATTTATAGGCTTGTGGTTTTACTGTTGAGCGATTTTGATTTTTTCGACACCAGCGATGAAAAATGCAATGTCGTTGTTTTTATTGGTCAATTAAAATGAAATCACACTCTGAATTGAAATTCACCAATAAAAACATTAAGTTTTTAACTGCTAGTATCACCAAATCCAAAATCTCTTAGAAGTATGCTGGGCCCAACTCATCTGATTTTCATTTGACAGTTCGATTGTACCAACCTCCGAATAATAAAAAATGCGTATCGAAACAGAGGCTATTTCGATACGCATTTGCGTTGCACAATGACTTCATTATACAACCAAAATAGAAAAAATTTATTGTCTCTCAGAATAAAAATCTGACGTACAAGCGTATAAAGCGATTGAGCGATTTTGATTATTGCAATACCAGCGGTGGAAAAATTCAATGTTATCATTGTTTTTATTGGTAAAATCAAATCAAATTACACTCTGAATTGAAATTTACCAATTAAAATATTGAGTTTTTTCCTGCTAATATCACCAAATCGCTCATAAGTGAACTGGGCCTAACTCTTCTGACATTCATTTGACAGTTCGATTGTACCAATCTCAGAATAATAAAAAATGCGTATCGAAATAGAGGCTACTTCGACACGCATTTTCGTTGCACAATGACTTCATTATACAACCAAAATAGAAAAAATTTATTGTCTCTCAGAATAAAAATCTGACGTACAAGCGTATAAAGCGATTGAGCGATTTTGATTATTGCAATACCAGCGGTGGAAAAATTCAATGTTATCATTGTTTTTATTGGTAAAATCAAATCAAATTACACTCTGAATTGAACTTAACCAATTAAAACATTGCGTTTTTCACTGCTAATATCACCAAATCGCTCATAAGTGAACTGGGCCTAACTCTTCTGACATTCATTTGACAGTTCGATTGTACCAATCTCAGAATAATAAAAAATGCGTATCGAAATAGAGGCTACTTCGATACGCATTTGCGTTTCAAAATAAAATAAACAAAATAGAAAAAAATGTTTAAGGATTTTGAATCCCGATAGCCATGATATCTTGTTCCATCTGAAAAGATGGATTCAATTGTTTATTAAGCCCAATTTATAAACTTCGCTGACGTAGCTACAGTTGACGCTGCAGTTATTGTTCGTAGATGGAATATGCTAAAAATAAACTACGCAGCTGACGCAGGTACCGTTGGATATCTTCTCTATACATTTTGGAACGGCAACGTCAACTGTAGCTACGGCAGCGGACTTTATAAATTGAGCCTTAACATCGTGAATGCATCAGTGTCATCACAGCACAGTTGTTCAACTTTAAAATCATCATTCTTAGTGAAAATGTAAATAATGATATTTTATGTATGTTAATCCAGCATGAGTCTTATCTGTAGTGACTATATATATCCACGATCAGTATTATCTCAAGATGCTTCAAAGATTTGAATTCTGGTTGTTGAGTGTAATGAAAAATGCAAGATGATTATTGCTGGTTCGTTTTATTTTCGCCGATGATAACGGATAAAAATGATTGATTCAAAAATATGGCTAACAGCCAACATCTAAATCTTCAAATTCATTGTACAATTTTTTACAGAATGCAGAGATCATAAAAAACATAGAAAACTCAGAACTATAACAAAGAACTGTCAACTGACATAGGTCAATCGCTCACAGACAATGAGCATAGGCGTACATATAAAATAATATTCATAAAAATAAACATGGGCGTAGTTATAAAGTTTCAATCAGTGAACATTCCGCCCCCTTTGAAAGGATAAGCTTTCAAAGCTTCACCACAAAAAGTGTCTTGATTTAGTCAATGGGTAGTACACAAATACGACGCAAAGCACGGGTCACCAATCCATTTGCAGTTTTGACGTCCACTACACGGGTAATGTTGTCCTTTCCTGGGTGTATTACCATGATTCTGCCTAATGGCCACTTCATGGGATGAGTATTGTCCTCTTGTACCAAAACCATGGATCCAACTCGTACCAGGTCTTGAGCGTTGCGTTTCCACTTCGTTCGGACTTGCAGGGTAGAGATGTACTCGCGACTCCAACGTCTCCAAAAATGTTGAAGTAGCTGCTGCAGACGTTCATATTGGTTGAGCCGGTTGCATGGAACATCTTCTACATTCCTTTGAGGTACAGATGTTAAAACGTCTCCAATAAGGAAATGACTAGGTGTGAGTGGAATGAGGTCACTAGGATCATCTGTCAATGGGGTCAAAGGTCGGGAATTCAACACAGCTTCAATCTGTGTAAGGACAGTACTCATTTCTTCAAATGTTAAATGAGAATTATTTAGTATTCTTTTCATGTGAGTCTTTGCTGACTTGACTGCAGCTTCCCAAATACCTCCCATATGGGGACTACGTGGAGGAATAAAGTTCCAATTAATATTATTTTGTGCAACGTAAGAATTCAATTTTAAATCATTATTAATTGTTGATAATAGTTCGTACACGTCGTTCAACTCATGGTGAGCTCCCTTAAAATTTGAGCCATTATCCGAAAAAATGTTAGAACAAATTCCCCTACGTGCCACAAATCGCTTCAGAGCATTTAAAAAAGATGTAGTGGTCATGTCACTAACCAGTTCTATATGTACTGCCTTGACCGCGAGACATACAAAAATGCAAATGTAACATTTGATAATCCTTCTGTTTCTTAATTTACCATCCTTAATAAACAAAGGTCCAGCATAGTCAATACCAACATTAGTAAAGGGCCTAGCTGGTGTTAAGCGACATTCAGGAAGATTTCCCATCATTGGGTTTGGTGTAGTAGGATGTGTTTTGAAACATTTAATACACTTATTTAATATTGATTTGACAGCACTTTTTCCTTTTATAGGCCAAAACTTCATGCGGATAGCAGCTAAAGTTGCTTGAGGGCCTGCATGAAGGTTTCTGATGTGTTCATGCTCAATGATGAGTTTAGTTACATGATGTTTATAAGGTAGAACTATAGGATGTTTTTGGTCATGTGAGATATTAGCGATTGAAATTCTACCACCTACTCTGATTAGACCATCTGAATCCAAAAATGGATTTAGAGCTAGTAGACAACTATTTCTTGAAACCTGATTATGTTTTCTCAAACTTTTCAAATCTGATTCAAAAGATTCTAACTGAGTTAATTTAATAATAGTATTAGTAGCCTGAGTCAATTCATGATTTGAGAAATGACCACTGAGTTTGCTTTGTTTGTGAGTAGAGCAATTTTTAATAAATCGCAAGCATTGTGCCGTTACTCGAATTAGTTTTGTCCAAGATGAATATCTTGTGAGTATACTGGAATCCAAAATCGTAGCGGGAAAGGCTGCTTGTACCTTTTTTCGTTCGGGTAAATCTGAAAGATCTATATTCACATTGGATGGCCAAGATGTGAGATCTGATGATGCTAGCCAAGGCGGGCCTGACCACCACAGATTTGAATCTATTAAAGTTTCAGGGTCGGTGCCGCGTGAAATTATGTCCGCAGGATTGTCCTTGGAACTAACGTGTTTCCAACATTCAGATGGAGTCAAACGTTGAATTTCTGCAATTCTATTTGCTACAAAAGTTTGAAATGATACTGACTCGGAATATAACCACCCAAGAACAATTGTTGAGTCACACCAATAGTACTTGTTATTAAAATCAATGTTTAGAGACTCTGTGACCATTTGATCTAACTGAGCTAATAATAAAGCACCTGAGAGTTCTAGTCTAGGTAGAGTAATTTTTTTAAGTGGAGCTACTCTTGATTTTGCACACACAAGGCGTACCATAATGGTTCCTGAGCTACTTATTGATCTGAGATAGATACATGCTCCATACCCCTTTTCAGAAGCATCACTAAAACCATGTAGCTCTATAGAAATGGGATTGGTACCTAGCACATGTCTTGGGATCTTGACTTTATTTAGTGACTTTAGTTGGGAATAAAACTGGTTCCACAATGTATTCAGGTTTGTGGGTATTGGATCGTCCCATTCTAGTTTTAAAGACCACAACATTTGTAGTATGATTTTTGCTCTAAGTGTTATTGGTCCAAGTACACCTAAAGGATCGAAAATCTGTGCTATAGTAGAGAGTATGAAACGTTTGGTTACTAATCTGGTATTAGGATTGAAATTTACAGAAAATTGAAATTCATCATTTTCAGGATTCCATGTAATTCCTAGTGTTTTAATAGTTTTATTATCTGAAATGTGATATTCTGAAGATGATGGAGAATCAGGGCTATCAAAAATGTCATTATTATTGGAAGTGCACTTTCAAGAATTGAATAAATTTCAGCTTTCAATTGTTTCGCCTGTGTGATCGTTGAAGCACCGGTAATTAGATCATCAACATAAAAATCTGATAATATGCAGGAAGAAGCATCAGGGTATTGAGACATATTATCATGAGCAACTTGTTGTAATGATCGAATTGCTAAATATGACGCCGACGCTGTACCGTAGGTAACCGTGTTCAGTTGATAGTGAGCTATGGGTTCACTGATATTTTGACGCCATACGATTCTCTGTAGATTGCGTTGTTCTGGTATTACATTAATTTGTCGATACATTTTAGTGATACCAGCAGTTAGGACTATTTGATGTTTCCTAAAACGACATAAAATTGAGAAAAGATCACCTTGTAAAGTAGGACCTACTTTAAGAGTATCATTCAATGATAATCCATTAGACCCCTTTGCAGAGCCATCAAAGACAACTCTGAGTTTCGTAGTTGTGCTTGAGTCCTTATATACTCCATGATGAGGTAAATAATGAATTATTTGATTAGGAATGTCCTGATCTGGATCTATTTTGGACATGTGTCCCAATGATTCATATTCTTTCATAAAATCCGAATAAAGAATTTTAAAATCATAATTTTTTGAAAATTTGCGTTCCATTGCATGAAGTCTGCTGATGGCAGCTTCCTTTGCATCACATAGAATGGCAATGTTAGGTTTGAGTGGTAAGATGACCACAAATCTACCACTATCATCACGAACAGTTGTAGCTAAAAAATGATCTTCACATTCTTGTTCTTCCTTGGAAAAATGATTGGTTTTGACGCACTCCTCAATTTTCCAAAATTTTTCTAACTGATTTTGAATGTCTAGATTTTGTGAGAAATTACAAATTCTTGGAATATTTTTGGAAAAAGTTGATATTGGTCCTGCTATAATCCAACCAAATTTGGTTTTTTGTAAAACTGGTTGATCAGAGCCTGTTTTTATTCTATCATTGCAAATTAAATCCCAAAATATTTGTGAGCCTAGTAGCATATCAATTTTGTTTGATTTACAAAAATCAGGATCAGCTAGAGGTAGATCCTCAGGAATATTTATTTCACTAGGATTAATTGAGGAAATTGGAATATTTCCAGTAATATGGTCTAAAATCAAAAAAGTTAAAGTTTTTTGAAATGAGTTTTGTGTTGACTTAATTGTAGCACAAGTTTTGATATTAATATTAGTCACATTTTCATTTATGCCTCGAATTGGAATATTGATCTTATCACTAGGTACTCCTAGTTGATTGAAAAAGTTAGTTGACATAAAGTTTGATTGACTCCCAGAATCAAGGAGAGCTCTGCATTTGACTGGTCTGTTTTCATGATTCAAAACTTCAATGATCGCTGTAGACAGTAGAACATAAGGTTCTGCACCTGAACTATGAGCAGATGTCAAATAATGATTGTCTGATGAATGTGGATGATTGTTCTCTTCATTTGTTACTGAAAGAGATGATATGGACTGTATATTGCTTGATTGATTTGTTGCTAAATTGGAATTTGGACCTTGTGCTTGTGAAACTGGTGCTTGTGAATTTATTGCTTGTGGAGCAGTAATTTGTGAATTTGGTGATTGCATTGTTTTGCATGAACTGTGAAGAAGTGTATTATGCTTATTTTGGCATATTTTGCATCCACTGGATAAGCAATTACTGTTAGAATGACCTATTCTTAGACAATTTGTACACAACCGTAGCCTTTTAACTTCAGATAACCTAGCACCTGCAGCTAATTTTAGGAAGTTATTACATGAGTACAGTGAATGTGCACCCTTACACAAATAACAAGTAATATTGGAATGTCCAGTAGATGCTACTAAGTTAACTGACTGTTTTTCACCTTTTGGTGAATATGAAAGTTTCTGTTGAAACTTGCAAGATTGAAATTTTGATTGTTCCTTGGGCATATTTGATAAATTAGCATTCACTGCTTCTAGTACTTGACATTTATTTTTCAAGAAGGTGTTAAACTGGGTTATATTCGGAAATTCAGTGGTTTTTATGGATGTTTCCCACTCCTTTTTTGTACATGTATCAAGTTTGGTAGAGATTAAATAAATAAGAAGTGAATCCCATTTGTCAGTTGGTTGATCTAGGTTTTCTAGTGCTCTTATGTGCTTGAAATATTCATCAAGTAGACTTCTTAGGCCTTGATAAGATTCTTTAGAAATAACAGGCAATTCAAAAAGTGCTTTGATATGAGAATATATGATGATTCTTTTGTTTTCAAACCTTTCTTGGAGTAGTTTCCAAGCTGTGTCATAATTTAACTCAGACACACTTAGTGACTGAACTACATTTGCTGCTTCACCATGCAAGGCTGACTTTAAATAATAAAATTTCTGTACTTTGCTCAGAGAACTATTGTTATCAATCAAAACATTAAATGTATCTTTGAAACCTGACCATTGACTATATTGACCACTGAAGTTAGGAAGGCTGATTTCTGGTAGTTTAACTCCAACTGGAGTGGTAGCAGTAGAAATTGCTGAACTAGCAGAGCTAGCCACAGCTGCATTGTTAGCTGAGTTCATTGCTGAAGCAACCAAAGTCTTTGCTGTAGCAATGGATTGATAGAATGAGTTTTCAAATGTCTCACGTTCAGAGGCTTCTGTAAGAAGCTGATCTTCAGTAAGATCTAACACATCAATATCTCCTTGGATTTCTTGAAATGATTGCCATATATGCTCTGATTTCTCTAACCGTTCTTGAAGCTCCATGTATGAACTATTATCATCAAAAGTAGTTATAAAACCAATGAATCTGTTCAATTGACCCTTGATAACATTGCGTCTTGCAATAAGACTACGTAGGATTTGCTCACTCATGTTCAATGTTAGATAAAACTTTGTATTGTTCAATTTGTTCTAAAATTGTTCTTGCTCTTTGAAGTTATATTATTTTATGTGTTAAAATGATCAAGTTTAATTGGAAACTTTACTCTATGTTCTTCAATACCTAGCTGAATGTTCGAATGATCATGAGTTCTGTCCAAAAAACAGAAAAAGATGAATTGAAAGGTAGAATAGGAATGTGGAAGGATGAGACTTACAGTAATTTCAGCTTGTACCTCGAGTTCTATATCTCAGCTGAGCACTGGATTCTTGAATTCGAATGATCTTGCTATTTGTTCTTTGTTCTTGATGATCAAACAATCTAATGTTACACTTGCTCGGATAACAATAGTTGTTTCAACTGTAGATTGATCTTGATTGTCGACGAAAATCCTGATCGATGGACCAAAATGTTGAGTGTAATGAAAAATGCAAGATGATTATTGCTGGTTCGTTTTATTTTCGCCGATGATAACGGATAAAAATGATTGATTCAAAAATATGGCTAACAGCCAACATCTAAATCTTCAAATTCATTGTACAATTTTTTACAGAATGCAGAGATCATAAAAAACATAGAAAACTCAGAACTATAACAAAGAACTGTCAACTGACATAGGTCAATCGCTCACAGACAATGAGCATAGGCGTACATATAAAATAATATTCATAAAAATAAACATGGGCGTAGTTATAAAGTTTCAATCAGTGAACACTGGTATTGAGTTCAATGCGACAATATGCAATGGTCCAAGCTATTAGCAGATATTTAATCGTTTTCCATCCTCACCTTCCACTGTTTACAATATAATAATGATTTGTAATATTGTAATGTCGCTCTTATATAATGTCGTATTTCGTACGAAACCTGTTTGTTGTAATAATTATTGTCATGCTTCAACATGTGCAGCAACAATTCAAATTGTAATGAATTATGAGCACAATTCATGGCCACTTTCACACAACTGGATCCAGAATATTTGCATAATTTCATATAAATTATTATGAAGAATATTGACAAAGTCTGGGTTAATGGCACTGGTAATGTGTTAACGCGACTGGATTTTTTGTGTAACGATAATAAACTCATTCCCAAAAAACTAGATGATAAAATCCGAAATGAATGTTTATGCTAATCCGGCATATTTGATGTTAACGAATTTGTATAAAATTGCCATTGTCACACGAAAGCACTAAAGGACTTTGGACTTAGAAATAGCATGTTAAACGCCAATAAGTTTCAACTGAAATAGGTACAGGGTTACTAATCGTATTTCGGCCTCCTCCTTAAATTTTAAATAGAATCCAAAATCCAATGTGCATATTCAATTTTCAGGATTCAGATTAAACAAATGAAACAACAAGACTACAGTTCCCACATATCCTGTATCACACCCTGTATCACCATAAAAACAATTGATTCTGTAAGTAGACTTTGACTTCTTGTACCTCTTTGATTTTATAGTTTCAGGAATACCATTAAATTTGTATATTTCTTGATATGAATATGTAGCATAGTAATATTCTGATTTCATCTAAATACTTTTTTATTGCCGATTCCAAATGTAAAATTAGGATTAGAAGATGGGATCATGTGATACGAAATTTTGGCTTGTTATACGCACGAATCTGAAACGAAAAACATTCATACATATTCAAAATTGTTTGTCCACCTGACTGATCCCAGCAACATTTCAGAAGATAGAACGTCATCAAACTCATATTTATTCATTTTCGATGTAAATGAATGCAATCAAGAGGAAGAATCAGCAAAGCATTGTTTGAAGGATCCGTCGAATTATATCTCCATGATATACAGAAGGTATAATAATGATCAGTGGAGGGAATTACTGGTTTAAGAAAACGGTGTTTCAAATAAAATACCAACAAATTTCGAGTAGTTCACAGTGTCCGCTTGTAAGATCAAAAACTCATTCGTTTTCCTTCATCCACCAAGACTTCTTCGGTGGTATAAGAAGTTCTTCCACCTACGTTCATGTGAGTTTTTTCTTGATTGGCATCTTGCTGGCAACAATTTCCTGTCAATATTATCGATGCAAAACGGTTTCGGCAATAATAGACGCCAGATGAATACTATCGTGATGTTCGTGGGTATTGGAATACGAAATCTTCACGATTTCTTGTTACCTAGATACGTCATTGTATGTAGATTTATGTGCATTCCGTTTGAAAATGAGTTTGAGTTGTGTATGCCAGAGATATCGTTAGATCACATCGATATATATCAAGTTCCGGTTATAATGAATTCCTTGTTATGAAAAATTAACAGTACAAACGGATTAGGATGCCCTTTGTAATCGAATAATGCAATCTATATTCCATCATCAAGTATCAAATGACTGAAGATGTGGATTTTATAATTTATAATTCAACGGTTGACTGATCTATATTATGTTCGAGGTTTGAGAAATATTTGTTAGAGTGATCTTCGTGCCGGATAGACTTTTGATTATCAATATTTTTTGGCCAGGTTGATCAAAGTAAGAAAAGTCAAGAGGGATAGAATAATGTTTGTTCGTAAAGATATTACATATAGGTAGATATCTACCTTACTTAAAATAGTAGTTTAATTGAAACATATCACACTAATTTCAAATGAAAATTCTACACCTGTTATTTCGACGGATTACCATGGCAACGAAGGTATTTCAGTGGGAATTTTTTTCTCGTGGGATACTCAACAGCGAATTATACTGGAGATTTTTTGACGTTTATAATAATAGACCATTATAATATTTAGTTTTGATACATTTTAATTCCAAAGCTAAGGTGTTTTCTATATTCTTCGGACACCTCCTCTCTTCTTGATGGTGAAAATGCAGGACTTTGAATGTTTTCAAGTGTCTATGACTTATAATATATATATATATATATATACAATACATAACGCACGTTAAGAAAAAGGCAAAAAAATACCACTTGTAGTTACTCAAAACTTATGTAAAATTGTAGAATATACTACTTTCTATTTTGGTTGTATAATGAAGTCATTGTGCAACGCAAATGCGTGTCGAAATAGCCTCTATTACGATACGCATTTTTTATTTTTCGGAAATTGGTACAATCGAACTGTCAAATGAAAGTCAGAAGAGTTAGGCCCACAGTTTACTTCTGAGCGATTTGAATTTGGTGATATTAGCAGTGAAAAACTCAATGTCTTAATTGGTAAATTTCAATTCAGAGTGTAATATAAACACTAACAACATTGAAATTTTCACCGCTGTTATTGCAATAATCAAAATAGCTCAACTGTAAACTGGGCTTTACGCTTGTGCGTCAGATTTAAATTATTTCAATGTCATCATTGTTACCAATCGAAGATGTTTCTGTTATTTATCGATATCAAATCCATTGTTTCCTTCAAATCAGTTCAAAATAGAAAAAAATACATATGACACACGTTTTATAAGACACGTTGTCGCACTTGTTCCCTGAAGCAACAACGCGTACGATAAAATAGCGTCTTATAAAACTTGTATCATAATATACTATTTTCTATCTTGAAATGGTATTCCCATGCAACTACAATGAGTAGGAATTACCAATTTGAAGGCCTAAATAATTGCTGACAACGCTATGACGCGCTATGAATCTGTTCATGCAGCTTTCCGAAAAACCTCAGAAATTATAATCTTCTACAACTTGTAGTAAGCTCAAGTAACTATAGAATAAAAGAATATAATATTTTTTGTCCCTGAATCGCACTTTTCAGCTACTACAACAGTGGTGTGAAGACAAGTAATCTGTTCCTGTGTAGGTTGCAGTAGCCGAAGTAAATAAAAAATCAAAGAATGTGATATATTTCATTATAAAATTGCATTACTGTGTAACTACCATGAAAACAATATCATAGTTGAAATAAATCTGAAAAATATTTGATTTTTTTATCGAATACCACACGAAGTCAAATTAATATCCGGAAATTTTTTGACCTCTAGTGGTATTACTAGTGAACATTTTTTGAATAGGAATAAACACATCAAGTTTCAGCTGTGTATTTGAAAGATATGATTATTTGAGAGACTTCAGGAATAATAATTTTACGTGGATATACAGGGTTATTCAAATCCAACACAGGAAGTTATACACATTGAATATACGTGCGTGAAAAAGTTGTTTTACCGTAATGCAATATTATCAACCGTCGTCGTATTATTATTTATATTATTTATACGTACAACAGGCGGCTCTGATAAACGTCAGTGTTCCAACGAGTGCTATGATTTATGCGGCCATGTGTGTGCGGCGATTATGCACTGTTTCCAGATTTAATAAACTGAGAAATCGACTGGAGATTTATCGGTGAAGAAAAAAAAATGTTGAGGTTGGAAGGAATGCGTTAGCACATTTCAGGGGACGTTTTTTTTTTTTCGAAACGGTAGGTATACATATATCGGTTAGCGTCCATAGACGGAACGATGATATTTTTTTCGACAACCGTCTATATAATTATGAAAGCACTTATTTTGAGAAAGTAACAATTTTCCGGAATGAATAATAATCTATACAAAAAATGTATATTCCAGAAACATGTAGTTGATCATTTGGTGATAATTTTGACACAATGGTGGTTATATCACAAATTTGATTATCTTTCTCCTGTATTTTCGTTTTCGTCTACAATGCTTTAGCCTATGATTCGGATTACAAACAGCTGAATAATCATTGTAGTATTGAATGCGATATAAAAAACTTACTATAGGCCCTGCTTTCATTACCTATACATTGTGAAATAATTAACTTGCTATACATAAATTATACGTTGTGATATTTAATGTTTCCGTAACCCATTATTGCAATGTTATATTATCGGTATACAATGTCTCAACTTATATTTTATCGAATCGACAAAACAATGTTAAGTGAACGCTAACAATGAGATTATCCCGTGTAGTTATCTTTATATAAGGACAAATGCCAGTTTTGCACATTATAATAAGACGTTCTTCCAGAACTTCCACTTTTTTTAACACCGATTTCCTCCATAATCGCTCATCAGTCACGGCTTGAATTATTTTTTTAGTTTATTGCTGTGAGTAAAATAAATACCCATGTTACCAAAAACCATTTTTTTTTATTTATTTATTGTACGGGATCACCCCATTAATATTTGATACATATAATAAATTTCATAGCAGTGGAAGTCTACTAATAATATGATATACATATGAAAATTTTGAACAATTGAAAAATGATAAATTGCTGAACAGATGAATAGGGAAAAAATATATATATTATATATCTACATATGTGATATAAGCAAGGATGAATATTATATACAGATTTTCAACATATCAGCTAACTATACTTACAATAAATTACTTTTGAATTTAGATAAGGATATGCCTGTGAGTTCGAGATTTTTTTCATTTATTATTTTGAGTGTCCGATCAATAGGAGAATGTAGCCCATAGTTTGAATGATGAAAAGGAATATGAAACAGATCAGAATTTCTAAGATTTCTGTTGGGTATATGTAAATTGATCATTTCAAGGAGTTCAGGACAGATGAAGAGACCATTGATTAATTTAAATATAAATATTATGTCAGCATTTTCCCTTCTCTCAATTAAAAGGTTTAAGTTGAGACTAGTCAAAATAAAAGAATAGTCATGGTTATGAATGTGAATATTCATTTTATGTGCACAGAATCTCAAGAATTTATGCTGAACTCTTTCAAGGGTATAACAATGATTTTCATAAAACGGTGACCAAATAATTGATCCATATTCTAACCATTTGACGCTGATGCCAAATGATGGTTTTCACCAAGTACCGTTTTATTTTTGGACTATTTGATGAATGAAGTCGATTTTTTATTATAATTGTCCTCGACTTCCCATCATCTACGCCACTGGTGGAATGGCATCCAGCCAGATCTCAATGCGCCTGATAAATAATAACCCGGCCATCCTGCTAAGATAAACTGTTCGTTTTACTCAATGAATTTCTGGGGTATTCAAAATATCGTAACGTTTGCCCCGAGAATTCCCAAAAAGTCAGAGTGAAGAATGGTTTTCTAAATCGGGATCGGAGCAGTCGCGGAGAGTTTGTCAACAAATTAAGCATTTTTGTTGGTTTCAGTAGTGGCAATCACCAATCACAGGGGGACAGTTAACAATGGGGTGATGGAGTAATTAGGGAAACCATTTTGGATGCACTCAAAAGAACATGTCTGGTGGAGAATGAGCCTACAAATGTACCGCATTTATCACCTCGTGACTCGAGCTAATAGAGTAATAGCGTTTATAATAATAATACCGATGATCGATTGAAGACCGTACTTTTTTTTCTCCATCGTATATAGATTCTTATGTTTTTCAAGATATCTCGGAAAAACTAGAAGTTGTATGTCCGCCAGTTAATGACAATTTATTTCTGTTTGAAGCGATTTTCCACTTGATTTAATTTTTTTATGGGGTCAAATTTGATTGCACAGAAAAATTCATTTTCGACCAATCAAAAGCCTATATTTCGTTTCGTTTCCATAGCAACTAAAGCGATTTCCGTAAATTTTTCTCTCTTCTTCAGGGGAAGGAGCATGGTATCACACTGGAAATTTTAAACCTGTCGTTTCAAGCCAATCAGATGCGTTTATTTTTACAAGTTGCTATGACGACAACCTAAATTACCAGAAGATTCGCACCTCGAATAAAATTTCGGAAATTATTCAAGCTCAAGGGAGATTATACATACGAAAATTTTTTGACGTTTATAGGTTAGGCAATCAGTGCCTTCAGACTGAGTCAGACAATAAATCTCAAATCAGAAAATCGGATTGGACACTGGAAGATTTTGGAAAATATTTCCCTAGAATCCATGTCTAAACCGGCAGATATCATGCCAGTTAGGTACGACTTCGAAATGCAGTTTGAAGTGGTCATAAACAACTACCAAATTTGCACAAGAGAACGGACCTCAACTGGAAAGGGATGCATCAGTGTGGTATACTGATGGATCCAAGATGGATGAAAGGGCTGGAGTAGGAGTTACAAGGCCAAATTTAAGGCTCTCAAAATCCCTTGGTAGCACCCCAACCATCTTTCAAGCAGCAGTACATGCTAGAGAGATATGTGCCCAGGAGTGCCTCGAAAGGGACACTCGAAGGGCAAAAATCAGATAGCCAAGCAGCACTAAAAGCTTAGAAGTCATACACTTGTGAGACTTGATGGGACTGTAAACAATCCCTAAGACAACTGGCAGCGAACAACCAGGTCACTTTGATGTGGGTGCCAGGTCATAAGGGAGTTGAAGGCAACGAGGAAGCAAACTGCCTTGCCAAAGAAGGGGAAAATACACAATTTCTCAGCCCAGAACCCTTCTGTGGACTCTGCAAGGCCCACTTGAGAGAAAAGTTCCGACGCTGGAAAGCAGATGAAATTGAATCTCACTGGAATAAACTGCCAGGACAAAGACAAGCAAAAATCCTACACACATAAAAACAAATTCTCAAATGAAAACGATATATTTGTTCAACGTCCAATTCTTGTTTTGAAAAAGCGCATTCTTCTTCTGAAATAATTTATTTGAAATGAATTTATTGAATATGTCAATTGTAGAAAATTATTTCACTGGAATATTCATTTGGTATAACAAAATGTTCTCAATTCAAGAAATTCAAAGTATCCAGAAAAAATAATTAAGTTCTTGAAAAATATATCACGGAATGTCTTCTTTCAAAATAACATTCAATATTTAATCTCTGAATAAGTGAATCTCTGAGAAAGTTTCTTTGGATTGACCATAACATTTTCTTGAATATAATTGCGATCCCTTCGAGCCGAGAATGTTACCAAACGGTGTTAGTTGTTTCGGTGCTCTTGTCGTGCATCCATCATCATTGTTCTACCAGTTCAACCTATTTTATTGGCATAGAAATATTAGCTTACCATGAAAGAAAAACTAAGGTCTTAGGAGATATCTGAGGATATAATTACCACTTTTAGAGGTAAGTTACATGCCTATATCTTATAGACGTTCATTCTTAGGTAGGTATTATTGTGTATCCAATCAATTAACGTAGCTATATCATCTCGAAAACTGATAATTCGTGAAAAACCTGAATAACCAGGATCGGCATAGTGAGTGAAAATTGGGGTTAGGTACCTATGTGGGGATGAACGTTTAAATTTGTCCAAACACTGATTGAACAGTGGAAAAGAGCTTCTTGAACTTGTAGACATCTTAGGTATTTTGATATTGCATATTATACCTAACATATTTTTACATTTTTTTACCAAATTTCGATCCAAGGAAAATGAATTCAGTAGTAAGAATGTGAACCCAGATTTGAAGAAATATAATAACCATACATTGTGCTGAGTCAGATTATCTCTCACATTGTACCTACATGGAGTTGTGAATGATATATTTTATATTTTTCAGTAGTTTGAAACCAGAGGAATACAACTTTATTGCGAGGTAAACTGGTGGAAAAGTTCAGAAATAATATCTACGAATAGGGGGAAAGGTTGTCAAGAAGAAGGTCTGCAAGTGATGATGTGATTGATTAGAGCCCCAATAAGAGAACGGAAGTTAAGGATGATTCTCATTTCAAGAAATCGATATAATTCCTCTAATTTGATAAAATTCTTGATACAAAACAATCTACAGCTAGAACTGAAAATCTGATTATTTTTGTTCAAGAAAAATGCGAGTCATTGAGAGATTATGATTGTCTTGATTTGAATATATTGTGTTATCAATCTGAAATATTGTATTATTCTCACGAAGAACTCCATTCATTTACGATTCAAGAAATCTATAACATTGGTATGAGTGTATTTAATTGGAAACATAATAGTCTTGAATTGAGCAGACATTTATTCCAGTATATATAAACAAGCCATACTCTTGAATCAAAGCATATCAAATCAAATCAAGTAATTCTTTTTATGTGTGTAGTGAGCCTATCGCCAAGGAAAGCTAAGCAGCTTCTCGAGCTGGACAAGAAATACTTGAAACTGGTAACGGGACGCCTCACTGGACACTGCCCTCTGAGGTATCACCTCAAAAAGATGGGCAAAACAGAGAGTGATAGTTGCCGCTACTGAGAGAACTTCGCTGAAACTGCAGAACATGTGCTTTGCGAATGCCCAGCACTCTTCTGCAAGAGACTCAAGTTCCTGGAAGGGGCCTTCTTAGAGCCCTCCGACATCACGAACCTAGCTCCCAGGAAACTGATAAATTTCGCAAGAAGCCTCGGAATCCCAGGCCTCGAATACATTGAAGGGGTTATGCACAAAATATCTAATAAGTCGAGGTGCTTGAGAGGCTGCATAGCTTCAACTAAAAACAGAAAATTCTTTCTCGAACACGAATATTTTGTAGAAAATTCTTCCTAGTCTTCGACTCGATATAATTTTCAAAATATTCGTGTTGTCGAAAAAATTTCCAGTAATAATCGAAGCTCTAGTGGTATTATGAGTGAAAAATGAAAGGAGATATCCATGTGACAATTTCGTATAAACATTATGGAAAGCGACAATAGTACTCTTATCAACACAGCTCCCGTACTATTATAGTATCACAAGCATGTATATAGGATATCCATTACAAAACATACACAGCAAGACTGGCGTTATGTGCAGCTGTCCCAATTAAAATCACAATGATAATATTGCATTGGGTACTTTGGAATTCGGCAAATTGCTGCCTTGGAATCCCGATGCAAATCACCTGATGTAGTTAGATTAATTTGACGTCTGTTTTACGAAAGTTTGATGTGTAATCAGGCGGTTTTATAACATACAGGCGTTTTTTTTTCCTGTGCACTTTCGATAAGATCTGTGATGTAGGTGATATTATTTGCATGTGGAGATTCCATTGATATACCCTACATGGAAATGTCAGTTACTGTATTTTTGATCTCGTTGATTATTAGGGAAATTGTAGGTTACGAAAATATTGATGATTTGTCCTTGTGGAAAATTAAGAATATGCCTTGAATATTAATGATAATATAGCGTGGGTCATAATGCTCGCAACATATTATTAAGGAAATATTTTTATTATCAAAAATAAGAAAAATTCTTTTCTCAAATGTCACTTGACCACTAATATGATCGTGGATATTTTGAAAAATCATAGCAAATGTGAGGTTATTTTCAATGATGAGAAAAATTCAATTTCAATCCCGTATACGGCATTTTTAAATATTTATCTAGAATAAGTTAAAATAACAAATTTTTCTATTTATTCAAGACTGATGAATACATTTTGGAAATAATAATGGTGAAATTATTTGAGCAATGAAAAAGGGCAAGATATCCTACATTATCGATTAAAAGATATTCTTAGATCGTTCAGCAGTGTTTTTCGATGAGGATATCTAAAAAAAATATAAATTTTCAATTATTCTATATAAATACTTCATATTTCGCATACGAGCCTAGAATCCAATTTAGAACAACTGCTTAAGATAACTTTTTTCACTATCTTTGAAAATGATCCCACTTTTTGACTTTTCGTTATGAATTTTTAAAATTGCCGATATATTGGTGGTCACGTGACTTTTGGATCTGAATGGATTTCGAGTTTTTGAAGATATGCAGAAAATTCCATAGAAAGAATTTTTTGAAATGCCGAATAATTTTTGCAAAAATTATAGCCCACTCTGGTGGAATTGACTTTTTTTAGCAGGATTTCATTTGGAATGGATGAAATTTATAGAAAAAATCCTGTTGTACAGCTAAGAGAGAACTCAATATATTATTTAAATAATATGATCTCTATACTTTTTTGATGGTATTTATAAGATGAGAATTCACTATTATGTTAGCTTAATGTGACTATTTTTCTCGAGTTTATTAATATGTGCGAAAGGTCTATGTTCCTATACAATTACATTTTTTATTCATATTTAATTTTACAGCACATCAACGGCATGTTTTATATGTTTGTATTGTTGAATATTCATGTACTTACATATATATTCAGAATTTATTTCATATACGTTAATAAATATTTTGGTTAGATTTGATAGTTTTATTGAGCGGCACCTTACAGGGTGATTGGCTATGGATTTCACAACTTCAATAGCTGATACTTCAAAAAAGAAAAAACATATTCGAGATTTGGAAAAATCAACATGATATCATCCCAGATAATGTTTTTTAATTCGATTTAATTATTTAATATGTATAACTTTTGATTTTTCAAATGTAACCCCCTGTATATAATCAAATATTCGGAAAGTGCTAACTTTCTCAATTTCGAAAGTATTTCCTTTTTCAATTTCCATAAAGGGATTGAAGGTATACAGGGTCACTCACGTTCGATGGTACCTTAGACGTTTACGGAGAACGGGACGTAGGATTATTCTGAAAATTTGGTTTATTGAGTAATCAGTTTTGTTCTATCGATCTAAAATACTTTCAGCGTTGCGTTGCCAAATTTTCAGAATAATCCTACGTCCCGTTCTCCATAAACGTCTAAGGTACCATCGGCCGTGAGTGACCCTGTATCTTTGAAATCGAGAAAGAAGGCACTTTCGAAAAATCTGAAAATATACAGGCTATTCCAGTTGAAAAATTCATACACAGCTCCTGTATATTAAATGATAAAAGGAAGTGGAAAAACATCATCTTGCGAGAAAAGGACATCTCATTCAATTTTTCCAGATGTCAAATATCTGTTTTCGTTTTCGAGATATTCGCTATTAAAGACGCGAAATCCATAGTCAATCAGCCTGCACAAAAATCAGATCTAGCAGCGTCTCTAAAATAATTCTTGGATTGGCGTAATTTTTGTTATAATGCTCCTTCTGACGATCAGTCATGTTTAGAATTCAGACTGGTTGCGACGAGGCATTGAATTTGTTTATTTTTTCCCTTTTTTTTTCTCACGTAGGCGTCATTACTACGCCGACAGGTCGACATAAAGTCGCCCGTAGCCCGAGCATTCTTTTGTTTTTGGATCGGCGAATTTTATGAACGTCGGCCACATCGTTTTTTCATTGCCTTTTAAATCTTCCACGGCCGCTTTGATTAAGACTTTTTGTTGTGTATGTTGATGGAATGTAATGGATATCAGCACAGGATGAACCAAATTCGATGGTTACGTACGACATTTTCGAAAAAAAAAAAATCTAAATCACCGATACTTTTCTCGAACACGAAAGGTTGGATTTGAAATTGGTAAACGTTATTTTATAAAGCTCAAATGAAGTTAAAATTAGAAATTACTCAAGGAATCCATCAGGATTCAATAAAGAAAAAAATTGCGGAATTTGATTCTCTTCAAGTAGGTATCTTGAAAAGGAAATGAAAAAAACAATTTTTGCCTGGGCCAAATGAAATGTCCTTATATTGCGTATATTTTAAAAATCCCAAAGGCAGAAAATGAGAAACTAGTTTTTAAAAAACTCATTTCCAAAGACTCACGAATTTCAAGACATGCAGGGCGTCGAAATTTAAAAGACTGTTTTTTATCAATTCACAAATATGGATATTACTCACGAATTTCAAGACATACAGGGCGTCGAAATTTAAAAGTCAGTTTTTTATCAATTTTACAAATATGCAGATAACAAAGACAATTATTCTGCTTATGATGTAATCATAATTCGTTCGAATACACTTTTTCTATATGAGTTGGCGATACATATTTTACGACTCAATTAATTTCAAATGAAATTGCTGAACAAATTCATGTTGCTACTCAATAATTCATTTTATGGTTTATTTATTTGGTTTGAGGGCATCATGCGTCAAAATAGTAATTTACGTAACAAGTCCGGAAAATACTGTTTTTTTGGATGAGTGGACAAAATTCTAGGACGAGCGTAGCGAGTCCTGAAATTCTGCGAGTCCAAAAAAACTGTTTTCGGGCGTGTTGCGTACACAATTTTTTCGGCAACCGTGTAGAATAACAAATCGAAGAAACACATTTCATTATTAGAACACAATTTCGAACATTTCAATTCTTATTTATATTAATATTTATATTAAAATTAGAACAATTGTTAATATTGAATGGATTCAATTTGTTTGAAATGCTTGGTATATTTAAGTACGTACTTCCCGGACTAGGCCGGAAAAATGCCACTTTCTCAAAAAAAAATCGTCTGGAAAGTACGTACTTTCCGGACGGTTGCCGAAAAAGTATTTTTATACAACCAATCTCAAGAAAATATTTGTCTGTGTTACCTGGAATAATTAAAATCTCGAACTTTGGTAAATAGTGTAGAAGATCTATTTTCTTTTATGTTTTATAAAGGAATATACCCTCGATTTTCTATTCATAATACATATTAATGATAATGTAAAGACAACATTTCAGATAAGACTTCTTTAATATACACTTGTATAGCTTTTCTATATTGATTTTATTGATTTGTTCACATTGTTGCATTGTTGCACGCGATAAGTATTGTAAAAACCCTGCATCTACAACAATTCTATCCTTTAATTTCACAGAATAACCCTAGCGTTCAGAAGATTATGCTGCAATCAATCAAAACAAACACAGTATTACAGGTGGTCAAATCTGGTAATGGACCAACCACTCAAGACCTCTCAAAGTTTCGGATTTCACTCCACAGCTAGATTTCTAATTCTTCGTCTAGACTGGACCTACTAATCCTGAAATCTGCCACGGTTAGTCAGTCCATGAAAGGCGCCACCACAGGGCTAGATTACAACGATAACAAACTAGAGCCCATCACGATACTTTTACCAATAAACTAGATAATTTTCCTGGTTCAATGGGGCTGCCACGACCAGATTGTTGCGTTTCTGTCATCGGTAATTTATCTGTTTTGAGGGCGTTTTCTTCAAAGATACAAATTCGGAGTGACATTTTTGGCAGAGGGTTTCTACCTGGTCGCATTTGCATTGCTCAGAACAGGAAGATAAAGACAATGCAATCAGTGAGGACTTTTATGATACAAGAAGTTCGGTATCAGGTCTAAAATATAAACAACAAAATGAAAAGACGGTTTGAAGTAGTGATCTACTTGATTGGGTCAAGACTTTCCAACAATGAATTTTTTTATATATGCCCAACAGGCTTGCATTTGAACCATCCTGATGTACACAGTACTATTGAAATCAAAATGACCCAATTTTGAAGATAATCATTAGGTATCCGCCAGAGATAAGTAACCCACTAACAAGATGTGCACGTCAATGCTAAAATTTGGCAATATATTTTTCATGCTTTTGGAATCAACCACAAGATGGAACTAGTGCCATTGATTCCAAAGAGTGAACATAGCTTTTTCAGCTGCCATATCTGGCTGCCATGTTCAAGGTCAGATTTTTCTATCTTTTTCTTCATCAGTTTGTCTTTTGTATTCAACTGTCTTCCACTTTGTTTATTTTTATTGATTTTTATCGACTTTGTACGGTGGAAATTTGTTCCCATTCTCGTGAATATTGTGGTTTTACATCAGAATTTCATTCATATCTTCATCAAAGTACTATTGAACAATATGAAATACTCCAGTTGCATATTTGTATAATCAGTTTATTATTGAGAAATGCAGTGACAGTGGCAATGTCATGATCAGGAAATGAAATTGCGAGTACTTGAACTGTGAAAGAACACGTCGCCGAAATGAGGATTTCGTTTCCCAATCAAAGATTTTCTTCGAACAAAAAATTGAATCGTTAATTATTCAGGTACGTCACACTACCAGTTGATATTTTACACTCACTATGTTCTGAGTGATATACTTGATTATTCTTTTTCTGTTACAGGAGATGTTGAGCTAATAGATTCGAGTTGGGTAGAACTGTACAAAGGGCTAGTTTGAGAATATCATTTCACTGAGGATATTAATACATTGCTCAGTAATAGATTGAATATCCAAAGCACCTATGAGAACATTTTCAAGACCATCAGAATGAAAAAAAACGTAAATAAATTGATGAGAGGGACAGAAATGCATCAGCCAATGTATCTTCAACTAGTCATCATTATTAAATTATTACCACTTCCAATGTGTTGTTGAATATTGTATAAAAATAATCACTGACAATTCAATATTTATTCATACAACAGTAAAAGATATTTTTCATAATCAATTGATATTATTACATTGCTCGTTTTTTTCAAATTGTATGATCGAAAGATCCCTAATGAGGATAGAGATAGAAAGAAATAAAAAGTGGATACCCAATTTCAAAGGCAAACAGCCTCTTCATACTAAAGTGGCAACTGAAATTATGATCATGGCACCATACCAACAAATTCCTGAATTTGATTTTTTCAGTAGTTATTTCATTTGAATCTGCTTCAAAGGCACATCGCGCATCTTCAATGCAGAGCACTTTTTTCCAATCTTCAAGTTATTATCTACACATGTCTTATGTGTTAATTTTGTTTAGACCAGGATGAATAGTTGATAGTGATTCATATTTTCTCACCATATTAATGAAACCTCTGTTATCATTTATCAAACAAAACTTCTCTTTTCTCCATAAGAAAATGAATAATAAATATAAAAAACCACAGTGTAAAACGTGAAGTGAACAAATCAACTCAACTGTAACACACTGTAATGTAATCTAAGTTCGTGAAAGTTCGTAATTTGAATTAGCTGCGAAACGCTAACTTCATATCAACAAAAATTGAGATTCATGCGTTAAACGCCATCTGTGATAATACGTTGAAACGAAAATCAATCACGTGACTATATTTCCAAATCTTCCATAAGACGTGCACATCTTGTTATTACTTATCTCTGGTATCCGCTGATGAGAACTTCCCATCAATCAGTTTATTGCCCTGATGGCGAACTGAATGAAAAATACGCACAGAATATGCAACTCCATCAAAAACTGAAACGATGATAACCGTGTTTACGCAAATCTGATTGCGTGCAGCCGGACAGGCTGTCAACTCTTGGATGCTGTGCAAGGACCACCCGTAGATGAATCATCTCTTTACGCGGTTGACGAGTTACATACATAATTATTATTGTATTTTCCTACTCATCCCCATTCCATCCATGTCTGATTCTTTTCGGAATGCTCGTCAAGATTCGATTAAAAATTGACAGCTGATTTACCTAGAGGGAAAACCGTCGAGTAATTTTTGTAGGATTAAGAAAACATTGTGGAAATCAACATTGAGCAAATGCAAATACAACGAGAAAATTTGAGTGACAACCTAGACAAGCTAAGTTGTTGACTTTGGTGCAGAGAATTACTAGTTACCAAGATCAACACGCAACTTTCAGGCATTTCGTTCTTTTAATTTCTCTAATATAAAATCTGCAGATGACCCTGAATTGTTGATTGGCTTGCTTAGCTCCTTTTCAAAGAACTTTATACAGAGCTCTCATTTGATTCCGTATCTCACGTAATCACAAAATCAAAGAGGATTTTCAATTGAGGAAAAACGTGAAGAAGCACAAAGTTGGTCGATATAATAATAAATAAATATATAATGAACATTCCATCATAAGAAACTCACTATAACGTGAAACGAAAAACCATCAGTAACAATTAGTGGTGAAAAAGACAGTACCGCTCTAGTAAGAGGGTGAAACAACCCCAAATACGTTCAAACAATTACATTAGATTTGGTAATTGGAACAATATCGTGAGTATCTTCATTATGGCTGAAATTGACTTGAAAATGAAAAGCAAGATCTACTGAATTTACATTGACAGGTGATTTTTGGTATTATTGATGTAAACAAAATTTGATAGGTAAATTTTGAAATGACATATCATGGATACTTTTCTTGAATTGAACTCATTTTGAAAACTATATGACACATAAAACATTTCATAATAATTAATTGTTGAGTTGAAAGTTAACCAACTTCGTAATTATTAATTCAAGTGACAGATATTAATGTATAAACCCCTCATAGACGTTATGGTGTATTCAACATTCTTGATTTTGAGTTGTTAATTCAATTTTTAGTTTAGTTGAATCTGTAAGCCCAACATTAGAAAATGATGAATATAACAGGGGCTTAATAGGAACGTAAAAGTAGGGCTATAAAAAATAAAACAATTGACAAGTTCAGCCAGCTTTGAGAGAGAAAAAATATGTCTGCCCTAGTGTTGTCTTTGTCATCAAGATTGCAACTTAAGATAAAAAAATGTTTGCGACGTAAAAAAAGAGGAGAAATCTGATAACATATTTATAATGTGTTTGGAATTATTCAACAATTATAAGCTAACAATGCTAACAGAATATTCTTAATAAAAGAAAAAACGAATACAAACTACAAGAAAAACAAACCAATTATATAAGTCTTCTTCTTTTTTACGTCCCAATCATAACATTTCAATTATTTAAAGTTGCAATCTTGGCGACAAAGACAACACTAGGGCAGACATATTTGTTCTCTCTCAAAGCTGGCTGAACTTGTCAAGTGAATATATTATGGAACATTCAGAGTGCGATGCAGAATCTCATTCATTTTAAAATCAGTCTCAAAATCGAATGAATGATTAGAAACAATGATGTGGTTAGCAAAAGACGTTGTGGTTATCGGGAATACATTTTTGTATCAATCTGTTGTGTTGAGAGTAACGGATTTCAAAACTTCTTCCAGCAGAAAAGCAGTCATTTCAGTTGAGCTTATCTAACACACCTTATTTTTTTATGACAGGAGTTTGTCTTCAGAATGAACTAATAGGTGTTTCAGATTATAAGGGATTTTAAATGTTGTATATGTTGAAATTTTAATTCAATTTAACTAGGATTGCGGGATAAGCCTAAATCATCCAGACCATGTTCCTCACCCCCCTCCCCCAATTAGCTCGCAGCCCCTGGGGCTTTGTACCTGCGTCGCGTAGGGCCCCTTGGGGCCCCCGGGAAATTAGCCCCCGCGTTCGCCTCGACCCCCCAGTCCGGACCTTGTTCCATTATGGCGGACAGGTGCGCCCTGGTCGACTTGATGAACAAGGGGTGGGGATGCTTTGTTACCCTTGCGACCCACCCCCAAGCGGTGCGGCTGATTGGGTCTGGAAAATCGGGATGTATGGGGGATCCGATCCCGGGTGAAGTGATGATTTGGTTTGATGGGGTAGAGGGTTGGGTTCTAATTTGGCTGGAGATTTCATCTAGGTGACTCTGTTGTTACGAAGACGAGCAATTGATTCCGATCCGGTTTGAAAATTATTCAAATTGGAGTATTCAAAGTGCAAGAAAGTTGACTCGTTGCAACTTTTTGGTTTTCTATCTTCAAGCAATGGCATTAACGAATTTCACGTCCATCGTTTGATTTTTCTTATGGGAAGAAACTAAAATACACCTTGTATCACGGAAAAATTGTTCATAACAACCTTCAAGATGTGTCACAAAGGTTGATTTCAGGAAAATTTTCGACAGTATCAACGAAATAAAAGAAACGACATTGTACAAACACAGTTGTAATGATTGGTAGACAACGCGAGAACAATTACTTTCCTGGCAAATACCTCGCCGAATATTGAATTATATCTGCTCGTAGTCCATGCAACGATTCACAAAATTAATGTAGAATGCACATGTTTTTTCTTCCTTACACGTGACTAAGTTTAAAGGTCCCACAGTATATCTTCAAATTGCTCATATTCTGATCTCAATAGAACTTTTTCAATTATTTCAGTTCACAGTAAAATGTTTGTTTTAAATGAATAATTTCGAATAGGTAAAGGTGAAATTTTGCAACATGAAATTTTTTGGTACCTATATACAGGGTTATTCAACTTTAAATTGGGTCAAAGTTGCGGAATTTTATGACCATTATTATGGTGGAAAAAAATCCGCGACAGCTCTTTTCAAAATATTTGAAAAAAACTGAATTTTTGAATTATCTATTTTATTTTATTCTTGCTTTATAACTGGAGATACAAAAACAACTGAAAGAACTTCTTCATTGCCACATTCTGCGATCTTCAAAATGGCATCCTTAGATTTCGAGTTCGACGTTTCGTCTTCTTGCGGCCATCATCAACTTTTATTTTTTCAATACGAAGGTTCATATTTTTCAGTTTTTTTCACCATGGACTGACTTCTGAAATACATTGACACTCAAAGAATTGATTAATTTCATTTATTTATTATTGACGAGTTTCAATCGCGAAAGAGTTGTTGATCAAGTAACTATTAGTAACGTTGTATTTCAGGTGTCAGTTCATATAGAAAAAGATGCATTTTCGTATTGAAAAAAAAAAGTTGATGATGGCCGCGAGAAGACGAAACGTCAAACTCACGATCTAAATAAGAGCTATCGCAGATTTTCTTTCACCATAATAAAGACCATAAAATTCCGCAACTTTGCCCCAATTTAAAGTTCTTTGTATCTCTCACGGTTCTCGAAATCCCAATGATGAGCGTCGAATTTGAATAACCCTGTATATTGCTTTGTTTTCTAATAAATATTTAATCCATAATTCAACACGCTTCACTTAAACCAAATGAATGAAAAGTAACATAATAAATCAGATTTGTTCTGTGATTTAATTGGAAAGTGTGTTTGAAAAGTGTTTTTAACCCTCGTAAGACATTCTTTTAGTATCGGTTAACTTTCTCATAAAACAAAGTTTCATTTTGAATTGCTCGATCTCATTATTATCAACTTGTTCGCCTGCCTAGGAAGTCACTGGAGTAATTAAAAGAAATATCTAAAGAAATCGAGAGAAGTTTTTTTTCGTGAATTGATAAAAACCATCATTTGAACGAAAAAACGTTCGATAAGCTGTATTTTGAAACTCAAGAATCTTCGGAAGAACTATTTTATCATGTTCTAGTAAAAAATCTGTTTCCGTAATGGATATTTCTATAAATGATACTGTATACTCTCTACTGTACTATTATCTCCATATTTCACACTCTCAAACTTATAACTCGAAATTAGATATCTCGATAGTGCTGATTGATTGATTTTGGATAGAAAAAAATAACAACCAACAAACACATCATACAAAACAACTAAAAAAAAAGAATGTCATCTTGATATCCCATTCTGATGTCTTTAAATTTTTCATTGAAACACAATTACCGATATTTTGAGAAAATAATCAATGTTATGCCCAGGCAATAATAGATGCGACTAGAAAATTCACTGCCCATGGGGCAAATTTTAATGAAACACGTCCAAATGATCAGAACATTCCTGATTCCGCCTCTTTGGTGTAAAATAGGTGTAACATCCTTTTATCTGAAATTATGCGAGATGAAGAACCCAAAAGATGTTGTTCATGTTAAGTACCACATGGTATCTCAAGGGATGAGTGGGTCACAGGATGTTGTTAATTTTGGCAAAAGTCATGTTTTGCACATATTTTTGCGTTGTTTACGAGAGGGATGGCTCGAAATGGGCTATACGGCATAATTTGTTTTGGGTGTTTGACAAAGCAGAACCCACTTTCTGAAAATCGAATACATGGTGCAAATCCTTTGAATATTTCCCGAATATTTTCTTCAGTTTGGAGAGATTTTTTTCGTTGATAACATGGTGCATCAGTGGATAATTAAATATGCTTCTCCCCTCTGAAATATTTTTGATAAAAATCATTTATACGACGTGTGACAGTCTCCATTTTAGTATCTCAAGAGATTTCCAATTGAAATACATGTGACATTATTCGAGTTGTTTATAAAAAATCTACATGTTTATAAAAATGCCATTAATATGATGAAACGAAGAATGATTTTCATTTTAAAAGTTGCCTTCTCGTTCTTGATTTCACAGAAATATATTCATTTGGAAAGAAACTTACATCTTAAATCCATAAGAAATGGAAACTGAAGCATGCAAAAATCTGGCGTTAACGGTAACTTGAAATTTCACTCAACTTTTTGTGGTCAGTATCTTCGGACCACGTGGGGGCATTGTTTCAAGAAAACAAAGAATTATTTCAGTGATCGCTATCGACAAGAACGATGGACCAGGTAAGATAGCCGATTGATACGTCCGTACGGTTGCGTTTATCTCTGTGAAGATCAGACAAATCGTTCGATTTCCCTAGTTGGGCCGGTCCGTCTAGACGTGCTATCTGGGCGCCACATAGAAACTGTTTTTTCCAGCCTAATTTATCGTTCATGGAGCATTTTTTGAGGTGACGATTTTTTCCCGATTCTGCAAAATACGTTTTCCTACGACCACGTATGAAAACGTCAATAATCACATTGTTTTGTTATTCAGAAAGTAGCTCATATCACCATGGTATTGTTTATTTGAAAGAAAAAAAGCACTAGTGTTGATATGAAAAATATCACAACGGTCGCCTGAATTGATATAGAAATAATTAGGTATATTGTGAAGGTACTCACTGTCAATATAATATATGCGTTATCAAATCAAATTCATACCGTTTCTATTAATATCTATTAATTTCAATGTGTTTGATACATAACCTCTGAATTCACTTTAAAACTGGAACCTATACTCTTTGCTGGAATTATTTCGATGTTGATGACAGCGGGTGGGATCATTCAAAAGAGTACGGCTACAGTTTTATGCGCGGATTGCTGCTTGCATCAGTTTGATAACACAGTATCACCAACGAGAAGATTCTTTGGTATCACAGATGTTTAGAAAGAGTCAAGGACGCACTAACTCGTACGCGCTTGCGCACTACGTACTTCGAGGTTCTGTATTCCTGGTCGCGTGATTACTGGCGCTAGCAGGCGAATGGTGTCAAGTTTGTTTATGTACGCTGGTGTCAATATCAATAAAATTTGTCCAAACTAAACTAACTCAATCAATCAGTAATTCACATAATGAGGAATTGTCGGAGAAGTATTCAAATATCATCTTGAATATGGGAATAAACAGTACTTGATATCGAATCAAAACCACCTGAAATTCTAGAGACCGCTCAAATTACATTTTTGACAAGACCTCCCGCGAAATGAAATTATTCGGAGTCGTAGGAAAAATAGTGTACAAAACTCGTTGGAAAGTGCATTTCCTTCACTCGTTACGTTTCCGCACTCACCGCTACGCGGCTCGTGCTAAACGACTACTCGTGTGAAACATGTCACTTTCCACACTTGTTGTGTAATATACTATTTTCTGCAACCGAATCAAAAGTCGTCCATTTTTTGTTATGAAATTAGCTCTGGAAGTTGAGGTTTCTCATACTTTCACAAGAAAATGATCAATATGTGTGTTGCTAGGCAAAACTTTTAGTGCCATGGTACGAAAGCGTATAAGGGCCACCGAGATTTTTTTATATTTTTTCCGACTTTTTAAACTCGGAATTTCCGACTTCAAACTCGGAACATTTTTTATACCGACTTCAAACTCGGAATTACCGAATTCAAAGTCGGATTTTGTTTTACGATGGATGATGGAATAGCTATCAATAGAGATCTGATAATCTAGTATAACTCAAGCCTGTATTTTTTTTTCAAGATGGTGGACCTCAACCTCATAATGCCTTATACTAATGATGATGTCAGGCATGTTTTTGTTCCTTTTGAATCCTCTATATCCATGCTAACCATATTATAACTATATTATAACCATATTATCGGAATTTCCGAAATAATTCCGAGTTAGAAGTCAAAAAAAATATGAAAAAATCTCGGTGGCCCTTATACGCTTTCGTACCATGGAGGTAGAGTAGATTTTTAAATCCTAGCATTATATGTAGAAAGTTAGAATTACCCAATATTCTGTTCTGTTATGTTTCTTTATTATAACCCCTGCTCCTGTGGAAATTAGCCAGCAAATTATTTTTGACTTCTTATAGAGCAACATTCGAGGTGAATCTGAGATCAACTCATATACATCCAGTTGAGCTTGTATAAACTGATGAACCTCCTATACTTCCACTCCAATAAATTCCATTATCTTTATAAAATATATCAAATGAACAAGAAAACTCTAAATTCAAGATGAGAGGTATAAGGTTTGTTCTTCCTCTTCTTTTTTTGTCTAATTGGTCTCTTTTTGCCAGAAAATTGGTCAATGTTAGATTTGCGTGAGCCACAAAGGAAGTTATTTCACTTACATTTTATAAATTAGCTATCAATTCTTTTGGTTGCAGAAAAAAAATGCATTTTTCATCCAAATCAAGAGTATCTCAGTTTGTCTCGCCAAATTCGCTTGTGAAACAAAGTATCACTTTTGATCCAAATAAAACAATGTACTATTATGACGAACTACCTACTGTTTCGATGGATCACTAAAAAATATACAGTCATCTACATCGCTATGTATAAGTAAGAATATCGATATTTCTGCACGCTACCGCTCTTGGGGTCTCATTATATCGTTGGGTGAAATACGATCGTCGGGTTTTAATAACACCCTGTGTTCGAAATAATTGGCCCGGTACAGTAAACTCTTGTTTCGCTTAGGTCTTTCGATATGGTCATTAAAATCAAACAGAACAGTTTTGTTCGTGTTATTATTGTTGTTGACAACGTGTCGAAATTTGAAAGAGTTGGTAGCTACTGTTTTTCAGAGATAAAATTCAGGAATTGTAGGTATAAAAATAATGATGAAGTGAGAATATCGTCAATGGTATTGCTATAGACACTCTATTGATTTTTTGCTCAAAACATTAGGTAATCTCTCAATGGCCAAATTATATGTTTTAAAAGGGAAACTCTAAATTCAAACAGCATATCTTGTTAGCCATAAAAAAATCTAAAAGTATATGGCTTCTTCAATTTTTTGCAAATCGTTATCAAAGAAAAGGGTGTAATTTCACAAGATCAAGGTGGATTCATGTGCAAGCACACATTTAAACTTGAATGAATTTGAAATTAAAATCAATAACATGAAATCATGTAAGACAATGGGGGCATTCATGCAAAAAACTATAAGCAATAAAACTTAGAAAGATGACCAACAGTCAGCTAAGAGATTAATTTTTTCCATTAATTCATTAAAACGCATGCGTCGCATGTCAAATATTTTGCCGGACAACCCACAGAACTGAAAATTGGTTGAAGTTTTAGGTATATTTTTTATTAATTTTGCCATTTCATGATTTGACTGTAGTTTTTTAAGAATATTTATATAAGCATAAGCTTATCACAATTCCTATTTTTATTTACTCATGACAAAAACATCCATATACAGTGACAGTTTTGACAGATAACATAATAACATGAGAAATATGCTTTCTCTATTTTGGTTGTATAATGAAGTCATTGTGCAACGCAAATGCCTGTCGAAATAGCCTCTATTTCGATACGCATTTTTTATTTTTCGGAGATTGGTACAATCGAACTGTCAAACGGAAGACAGAAGAGTTAGGCCCAGTTTACTTCTGAGCGATTTGGATTTGGTGATATTAGCAGTGAAAAACTCAATGTTTTAATTGGTAAATTTCAATTCAGAGTGTTATTTGATTTAAATTTACCGATAAAAACAATAACAACATTGAATTTTTCACCGCTGGATTGCAATAATCAAAATAGCTCAACTGTAAACTGGGCTTTACGCTTGCGCGTCAGATTTTAATTATTTCAATGTCATCATTGTTACCAATAGCTTCGTTCGTCGTACTCCAAACAACGCGTGCGAAAAAATAGCGTCTTACAAAACTTGTATCATAATATACTATTTTGGAATCCATGTAAGCCAATCAGGCTTGTTTGGATTTATTGATAAATAAATAACTGAATTCGAACACATTTTCATTTGAAAAAAGAAATCCCATTTCAAATCACCGCGTGCATGATGTTTTAAATGTGTTTTTTATAGTTGCTCACATTTTATTTTCATATGATTCACTAAATATTTTTGATAAAGACTCTTGTATTTTTGTAAAATGACTTGATCGATTGACAATTTGGTATTTTACGCGATTGACGAGTCGACGTAGACAGGGCAATTCCTCCATTCATATTTCATCATTTTTCGCGTGTATTCCGATGCAGATGTGCGAGTGCGCAAAGTGCATTCTTGTCGCTCGCGCGGGCCTGCCATTCCGTAAGTGCATTTGCGTGTAGTGAGCGAAAAAAAAATGCACACGCCCGGCCCCGTACGACGTTGAATATACGCCGCGGAGCGCTCACAACGTGTTAGTAGGGGTGGTATAGGGGGGTGCATTTTTGCCAGGAATTTTATACAGATAAGTCAACTCCGTTAGGTGAAAGAAAATAAAAAAAGAATAAAATAATCCTAGGAGTTAAAAATCAACTTCTAAAGCTAATTTCAGAACATTTCTTTAACGATTTATTAAAATTGCATTCAGATAAACATGAAGCTATTATCTTTCGTTTTGAGGAGTAAGTGATTATATTTCTGACAGTGACATTATAAGCTTATATCGTCATAGTTACGATATCTATAATGAGGGTCATAACTCCCTTGGGATATTAAGGTTCAAAAACTCCCTCTTACCTTTTACAGGTGAAAATGATACAAGAAATGCTTATAAACGTTTATATGTAATAAAAACTAAGACATATTTTCCTTATTCACGTCATTACAAATAATAAAAACAATTTTCAAATGTTCCCTGAAAATTACTTCCGCCGCTGGAAACAATTTCTTCTTTTTTATAAAAATGTAACATAGCGACAACCTAGCAACAACCAACAATGCTACAATCAACGCTACCTAATTCAAATATACCAGAAAGGTTATGCATGAATTTAAACATTTATTGCGTTCTAAATATGGACATATTGTTATGAAAATCGGTCAAAAATAAAATTATCTATGTACCACGGGAATTATAGAGCCTTAATAACCTCTGGCAATTGCTGTCCCTCGGGCCAGAGGCCCTCGGGACGCAAACTTTGCCATCGGTAATTAAGGCCCTCATAATTCCCTTAATACATAAATAACTATTATAAATATCTCGTAAAAGAATAAACATAATTCTTTTTTCTTTCAGGGAGTATAATCTCATCAGTGAATATCGGTATGAGGAAACCTTTCAAGATAAAAATATTGCAACCTCCCCACTAAACCAATACACTTATTTTTTTAATTTTATACCAAATTTTGAACACTGCTTCTTAAAATGATAATTTCAATAAAGTTGACACTGTTGTATATCCATATATTTTCGTTGATTCATTTTGCCATAAAAATTTTCTTTAATTGGACGAATCGATACTTGCGGATGCACCGCTATCTCCCCTACTATATTGTTCGAGGATCGGCACAAACCGATGGAGGATGAGCTTTGTGAATTTGATCGCGAAAGCGTACATGAATCGAGACTTCATGCCAGGATCGGCTATAATGCAGGCTAAAGTCCATGTGAACTAAAAATTTCCTGATATAAAAAGTTCCTCGGGAATGGAGGGATTTGTAGTTTGATGATGAAAAGAAATATTCTCATCTAAAGTTTTTCGTAGATACAGATTAAAGTATAATAATATAGCAAACATTGATGATGAATAAATAATAGGGACGTGTAATAAAAATGAAATGATTTACAGGGTGGTCCATTCATCAAATTGAAACTTTTATGTCCTCTTCCTATTGACTCTTGAACATTTATCATAGCTCTTACTATTTGCAATGTTTAAAAATAATTATTGCCTTCTTTTATTTTAATTTATGTTAGTTAAATTTTAGATTATATTGGAGAACTATTTTTTTCTGAATAAAAACATGAGGACACAAACGTCGTTGTATTCGCAATGGAAAATGCTATGATGTCATATTGTTTTTTGTTATTTGACATATATAATAACATCTCTAGCATTTAACTATCCCTACGTTATATATTTCGCAATAATTGACATGAAGAAACAACAAGACATACCTAGATAGTTTGAATTTTGGCACCACTGTTCAAAGTCGATAAGATCAAGATTGACAAGCTGGACTTGATGTAGATACGATTTTTTCATATACACAACTGTACCTACTGTGTCACCGAAAATTTCAAGATCTTGAAATTTCAAGATTTTTCAAATTTCTTGACTCTGTCTCAAGATAAGACAAGAAGTTGTTATCGAGACCTCTATTTTCAGCTCATCATGTAATATTATAAATGAAATATTCGAATGAAAATACATGCTAATGAAAATTTACAATCGATTTAAAAAATCTAAATGAGATTATAACATTTTTGAGGTTTATTTCTCTTTCTCCCTTATTACCTTCACAATTTTATTGATCATCTCTCTCTGTCCTGAAATTCAAGATGAATGCCCAATTCAACCATCCTGAAATGTTTAAAAAAATCAGAAGATATAAGTCAACTAAGAGAAAGGATAAACAAAACCTCACAAACCCCAATAACTTCAACGTTTCATTCATCCCGAGTAGTAACTGTCAAGTGTCACTTCGCCATACACGTGTCAACCACCCCCCCCTCCTCCCCACATAATCACACCGCGACTGATAGACTTACGTCTGAGCTGGTATCTAAATATTCCCTGCGCCTCCAACTTTATGCCTTCCAGATTTGTTTTTAATGACACTTTGACGTCAGTGTGATTTTATTTTACGGTAATGGCCAGCTAAATAATTTAGTGAGCGGTCTGAATTATTTCCTCATTTTCTCCTAGGGTCCTCCTTTGATGTGTATCAAAATTCACATCTGGAAATTATGTGTCGAGAGAACTTTTGGGAGTTTGGTTTTAATTTGAAGTGTAGTTTGTGGGGGCAGTGATTATTAGTTATGGTTGGCTTGTGGTGTGGTTAGGTGATAAATTGAGGCTCTGGAGTCGATAGAAAGAATAAATATACAGATTATGTCTTGTGAGATTTATTTTTGATTCTGGCAATTCCCTTCCACAACGATTAGTTTTGGAATAAAAAAACTTTACCATTCCATGTGGAAATTTTGTGGAATTATCAATGAATGTCGCGAAATATATGTGTAGAACTACGTTTTGGATAGGTATCTGTATAGTTAAGTAGTATAAAATTTGAGACAGTCTATAGGCTGTGTATATACTTGTCTTGATGTTTGCCTATGTGTTGTCTTGATTTTTCCCTGAATATGCTTTGTTTTTTTATGTTTCTAATATCTTGTGGTAATGTGTTGAATATTTTTGGAGCTGTTGTTGTTATGAATCTTTGGTTGGCGTCTTTTTGATAAAAAGGATTTTTAGTAAGTTTAATAATTGCAGATGCCGCTTATGGAGTACCTAGAAGATACTAATTATATCTTCAGCAAGGTGGTGAACAATTTGACAATCCTCATTCTTATTGATAGTATTGAGAATTTTTATAATTTCATAATTAATAATTTTTATTTTTTGCTTTGTTTTGAAAAAAGCTGAATCGTACAGGTCGATAATAAAATAGCCCTGCTAAAATAGTATATTATGATACAAGTTTCATGAGACGCTATTTTATCGCACGCGATGCGAGGAGTGCTCCAAGTGCGACAACGTGTCTTATAAAACGTGTGTTATATGCATTTTTTTCTATTTTGAATTGATTTGAAGAAAAAATGGATTTAATATCGATGAATAACAGAAACATTTTCGATTGGTAACAATGATGACATTGAAAGAATAAAAATCTGACGCACAAGCGTGAAGCCCAGTTTACAGTTGAGCGATTTTGATTATTGCAATACCAGCGGTGAAAAAATTCAATGTCATCATTGTTTTTTTATTGGTAAATTTAAATCAAATCACACTCTGAATTGCAATTTACCAATTTAAATATTGAGTTTTTCCCTGCTAATATCACCAAATCCAAATCGCTCAGAAGTGAACTGGGCCTAACTCTTCTGACTTTCATTTGACAGTTGTTCGATTGTAGGTACCAACCTCCGAACAATAAAAATGCGTATCGAAACAGAGGCTATTTCGATACGCATTTGCGTTTCATACTGACTTCATTATAAAACCAAAATAGACAAATTTATTGTTTTGGCGAGTCATTCATTTTATTTGTATAAAAAATGACGAACTTTAAGCATTTTATGATAAGCCTGTATCAATCTGGGTGATTTGGATTCTTCGTCGATATGATGGTTAAAACCATCCAGAATAATTTGCTAGATGAATTTGTTAGTCCCGAAATAAGAATACACATTTATTATCTTTTTCGTAATGTTTTTTTCTGTGCAACATCCTTGAATTCCCAACAAACACTCATTTATGAATGTTATAGTGGTGATCAAATATCCATCAGCGCAAAAATTCGGTGTCTAAGCAACACAGGAAACATTTGAGTGCTGAAAAAGTAAAACTCAGGATGCAGCCAATCGAAAACGACAAACTAGTTTATGTATTTCGGTTAAAATAGTGTCACCACAAATGTTCAACAACTAACCAACAAAGTGTCACCGAAACTTCTGAAATGCATTAACGCAATATGCTGATGGGATTCTGAATGACTAGGCCATAAATTTGTATTGAGAGTATACCGAACGTTCTGACAGTTCCTTTAAAACAAGGAATTCTCAGAAAACATTAATTTCGCAGTGAAAGAATATCTAGTTGACCCTCATGATCATGAAAATATAGAGAGACATTAATCATTATGACATTTATTTTATTAAGGGAGCAATAAAAACAATGGAAAAATAAGTGAAGAAATAAGAGCCACATAATATTGATTATTATGATTCATCTTCATTATCAAAATAAATACCAAAAGAATTTGTACAGTGCCGTTGGTATTTGGAAAATTAAAAAATTCAAAAATCATTATTTCTCAAAACAAAAGGGAATTCTGCATTACAGCATGGATTGAAAAAATATACAACATGTTTCATCTTTAAAAATAGAAAGGAATGAATAGGCTTCATTAAAAAAAACATGCTGAGTCATTTGATATATTTTCGAGAAGTATAAGAACCATTCAAACTAAAACGTACAGGTATGTCAAGTTATAATTTATATCAAGGATCTCTCATACCTAATTCATAGTTGAGAAATAAGTGATTTTTTTAATATGCGTCTACGATAAGGAAATTTTACACCGATTGGTCAGTACACAGTCAATAATAATATGGCAAGGATTCGAAAACTCAGACGTTGTCAGATGTGCTGACAAAAATTGTCTTTTAAAAACATAAAATGTTTTGGATATATGAAGGTCATCACCTATTATTTTCATACGCAGTTTCTCAAACACCCGTAATTTTTAGGCAAAGCATCAAAAAGTCATATTGAATGATCCATCTTTGAATCTTGATATTCTATCCACGCAAAAACACTTTTTTTCACAAAACTATACTGGCATGCTTTTGCAGCAGTTACTCTCACTCAATCTGATAAATTGCGAATAAAATGAATACGGAGAAGAATCCATCAATAAAACATTTCGATCGATTTTAAGATTAAAAAGATTTTAGCCTGAGACGAAATATCATTCCAAATAAAGTCCTGATAACTGATATAGCCGATACGAAAAAACTGTCAGAATTAATCTGCGTGAATGTATCGACCAAGATCGTGATTTTAGGAACGTTATAGAACAGGCATAATGCCGAACGGCCCCAACTAAGAGTATCCCATTTGAAAAAATGCCCTTCGTGTGCGGTTTCCAGTATCAGACAATACAAGACAGCGACGTGTTTATCAAAGCGTACCCATTGAGACCAGAAAAAAAATCATCCACTTTACCCGATCTCCGCAAGAATAACACATCTTTCTCGAAGTGTATCTGATAAGAGCCGGCTAGATCTTTAATTAAACTCACAATTAGCGTCTGGCGACGTGCACCCACTAATTAATACGGCAAAACGTGGGATACAGTGGTGGGACACAAAGTCATTCGAAAAAGGGCGTCATCAGCAACATTTCAGTTTAGATCCATCCTTCAACACATTCCGAATATCTATTCAAGAAGAGGTGACTCCGTACATTGAATGGTTCAAACGCGAAATCAATCAGGCAGAATGGTGTCAGCAGTGGGATAAAACTAATCCCACTTCTGAATTCGCATTATGGCAAACTAATTCGACGAGTTCAATAGAAAATCTTACTAAAATAGGTGTTTATGAATGGTCACGGATATTTATGAATGCCAATGGATGGATATAACTTAAGATAGATGCATATACATATATTTAATTTCACCCTTCCGGCTTCATGCTCCTCCTATGAACTGAGAACAAGCATCTTATACTTCTTGTGTGTGGACAGCGATTCAATGATATACAACTTTAATGGGGTTGGTCGCATTGCAGTTAATCTTCTGCCTGCTAATTGAGAACAAATCAAAGGAGCACAGACGCCGCTGGATTTATGCTAAATATCGGCGGAGATGTGATCTTAATCTTCTGCCGACCGTCTGCTGCATTTGTGGGTAAAATTGGGATGTCGAAAATTTGTTTTAAGATAGAGAAGAAGCAGTTCTTGTCCACTATTAACGTTGAAATGTGGATATTCGCAATGATATCTAGGAAAGGGTATAAGAAAGGAAATATATAAGAAAGCCATACATTGAGTTTATCCGTATCAGAAAGAAAATGATCAAAATTATTAAGTGATTACATATTCTGGCAGATTATCTGAACGAATTTCTTCTTTTTTGAAACAAAATAATATCAACATCACATATAGAACCAACAATAGTTTAGGCAAACATATCAAAAATAACAAAGACAAAACTGAAAAAACTGAGAAATCTGGAGTATATAAATTAACGTGTGGTGATTGTCCAAATGTTTGTATATGCCAAACAGGCAGAACTTTCAAAAAAAGAAAAAAAGAACATAATAGTATAGTTTCATACACTAACTCAACGTTTGCAAATCACTTATTAACAGAACAACAACGATTTTGAAATTTCACATTTAGAAAAGAAAGGACAAAAATGAAATTTGTTAGAGTCTTGAAATCAACAAACTCAAGAGATCACCATTTTTGTTAAATGGCCAGATTGATTTGAATAATTGCCCTTTACTAAATTTATTTCATAATAATGACAATTAAATTGTCAGTTAATCTTCCGTTCCATTTAATCCTTTTCTAGAAAACAAAGTAGAAATTGATCTATTTGCCAATAGATTAGCCTCTACCCTTTCTTGCCTGATATCTTTATATACCGGGTGTTTCACAGTGGATGGAACATTAGAAGTATCTGAAGGAGAACAGAAAGACAGATCATTTCGAAATATTGTGGACGTGGATAATCAAATTTGCTCTATCCGTCCAAAATATTTTCATCAATACAGTGTTGCCGCTTCTATCGAAAAGTATCAACAACTTTGTTATTTCAAATGGAACACCCTGTATTTAATTTCATTTTTAGATTCTTCCTGAAGAGCTGATTTCGTGTGATTAGATTAGATTTATTTTCATCTCTTTGGTATACAGCATGTACATGAGATAGGTCATTTTCAACATATTGTTCCTTACATTATGCAGTATGAGTAACTGAAAACTGGAACATAGTTTGAAATATTTTTGTTACATTTCACACTTAACTATTTACAAATTATGAAGAATTAGTATAAAACAAACACGAAAATTTTGCAATGGAACTTACAGAAACATGTTATAATTTGCAAAATACAAAAGAAAAAGGGAATAATTTCCAAGGGATCTACCACTTGGCATTAAGAAATTCATTCATGGAGTAGAAACAATTTGCAAGCAGAAATTGCTTCAGTTCTTTTTTGAATTTTTTGTGATCGTGGATTCTTTTTATGTTTTCTGGGAGGTGATTGAAAGCATTGGCTCCTGCATAGCAGGGGGATTTTTTGTATCCCATCTGATTAAATCGTTTGATGTGGATGTTGGGACCTGATCGAGTTGAATGTTCATGTATTTCATGAGTTTTAGTAAAAGAAGTAAAATTTTGATGAACGTAAGTTAATATTTTATACAGATAGATTCCAGTCAGAGTAAGTATTTTATATTTGCGGAAGATGTCCTTGCAGGATTCGTTATAGCGCATATTGAGCGCATCGTTAGCACATTTTATGAGTCCAGGACCGAAAGGCAGGTGTAAATAGCACGTGTGACCCGCATTTGTGATTCTAGAAACGTTGTTCGACCGCAACTCAGGTTCTGTGGGAATTGTTACCTATTATACGATTTTAATGAGACTAATAATATTCATGGTTAAGCAAGAAGACGTCGGGTTCAAGGAAGTAATGGTCCAAGTTTTAGTCGTTATATTTTCATGCTCCGCTATTTCATGAGCCATAGGGAACCTAGATTAAGATCGTAGCGCCAGAACGGTGAAAATCAGAACTACTCTATGGGCCATTCCAGTTTGTTTACATTGTCTGGAAGAATATCATTTTTCATTTCCTTTCAATTATATCAAATTGTTTGCTTGGCTATACAGTTTTTTTCGTTTCTTCTTTTTATATTATGTAGTTTATATTGCTGTACTAAGCAGTTTTGTGTATACAGGGTGGGTCACGGTCGATGGTACCTTAGACGTTTACGAAGAACGGGACATAGGATCATTCTGAAAATTTGGTTTCTCAAGTAGTTGCTCTTGGTCTATCGATATACAATATTTTCAGCAATGAAGCGTTGCCGCTTATACCAGAAAGTAGCAGCATCTTTGATGTTATATCAAATGGGTCACCCTGTATTTTATTTCATTTTTAGATTCTTCCTGAAGAGCTGATTTCGTCGATCTATCATACTTGGGGTATAGCGAGAAAGATTACAGAGATATAGGTTGTGAAAAATCGAGATTTTTCAAATTTAGGAATCTTTTGTGCCGAAACTATTAATTCTTGCTCAAAACTGCTCACATGTCCCTATCTTAAGTTTCCATTTCCTATCGATTGATATTTAATTGAAACAAATACGGGTGGTTCGAAATTTTGAGTTTTGCATCACCCTCTATGCACACAGTCCATAAAATCTTTCACTGAAAACAATCTTATATTGACCTATTAAGAAAACTTCAAAAACTTGTTTGTGTGCCAACATCTAATATTATTACATGTATTTTAAAAAATGTTGAAGTTTTTAACTATACTATTTCACACTTTTTGATATAAACAATGAAAACGCCATGCAATAATAAATATTTATCGGTAATTATAGAATGAATGAGATACAATATTATGTACTAAATTTCAAGTGTCTTCACTAAGATATCAGTAATCTCAATTACCTCGTCAATTAATAACAAAGAAAAAAAATAATAGGTACATCGTTTTAATCCACACATATCTCCTGTCCAGCAACTCTTTTGTTTTCAACTTGGTTACAAATATAACTCGAGATTTTCCTGTATTTGGAGAGGTATGAAAACTTATTTTGGGTTTTTTTCTCGCCCAAGAGAAACAATAAAGTACGACAACAATAATGATTCATAGTTTTTCCAGAATTATTTGAATTCCAACCAACAAATTAACACTTCACAAAAAGAAAATTATATGGAAACCTTATGGCAACAAATGTAAACAAACGATTCTATGGCCCATGTGTTAGTTATATTCGTCAACGGTAGGGGGCGTACTGATTATTTTGTTTCGCCTATATAGTGAGATACTTGAAAGAAACAAATCCAATGTTTATAACAAACAAGTTATTTTCCGCACTTCCACTTCCGAGTAATTTCAGGTGTATTTTCATAGAAAGACATACTGCTACCGGTGGGTTTTCCAGGATGGACAAAAACAATTCAATTAATTTTGAATTCTCGAGGGCAGCTTGTATATATATAGGCACCGGCCTTATGAATACACATGTCCTTACGTCAAGGCGGGATTGAGAATCAATTCAGATGAGATTCAGATTAAAATTCGAGTACCACACACGAAGGAAATGAATGCGCTTTGAGATTTTTATGCTATCAATTTTTTTCCGACGGTTGTGCATTACCTGCCGACTTGATTGGACGATTAATGAGCATTTAAAATCGACAGGAATTGAATTATATATTTGCATAAGATCTCCCGCTATTGTTATATACGCAGACAACGTTTTTTATCACGTTATCACAGGTAGGTGAGATGTGAAGTGAGTTCTTGTCATTCCCCAACGTACATGAGAAAATTATCATTCAATCATATCGATTGCTTTCTAATACAATGGAAAACATTTCGCACGAAGAAAAATGTTTGTCTATTCAAGATACCATTTTTATTCTTATATATTCAATATCGCAACGCAAAGATAACCGTAAAAAGAAACTCAACACCATCAATATTTTTGTCCTTATAGTTATATCTACCAAAATGAGAGCAAGACACATACAGGGCTCTGTATATAATTTTTATTCAGATATTTGGAAAGGCTACAAAAAGTTGCTATGGCAAAGTGGCAAAACTTAATGAAAATCTTCGTCAAATAAAAAGATACAGGCAAAAGAAGAATTTCAAAATTTTCGATTTTTCCTGTATAACTCCAGAACTGAAGAAGCTACAGGTCAGATTTTTTTCATCCATATAATTAACCTCTCAAATATGCTATTTTGCCCTCATTCAACCAACCCTCTATCTCTTACCGTTATATATCGAAATCCCCATGCATAGACTCGAATTTGAATAGCCCTGGTATATAAATGTGATTATGATGCTCAAAATGTGTTGCTGAGCATGAAGTGAAGTATATGAAGATATAAGTTGAGACTCAGTCGAGAGTTTTTGTTTTTTTACAACCAGTTTAGACATTCATCACATCTATAGCAAAGTAGAACAAGCTATTCGATGATGGTGAAATCGTATTATTTATGTTTCAGCAGAATTCGATTAGGGGGTGCAATATTTTGTAAGATAGCGCCGAACTAGTTTTGTGATCATGGTTTGAGATATTATGTTTCTAGCTGTTTCGCTACAATAAGTTGAATTATTTTATTCTCCTCCAATGACACACTTTTTTGATTTTTATCATTTACTGTTTTCGGTTGCCAGTGGTGGTACGACATACAGTATATGCTCTTTTTAGCTATTCCATGAAATTAATTCAATTCTTGAAATTGATTTTCCATCAGGTTGAACAAGGAATTCATCAGGTTGGTACTCGAACTTTTAATATACATCGTAATTTTATCCCGTTCTGTTTATTTGATTCGTGAGATACTTTCTTCAACAAAAAATATAGTTCCCATATTCATCCCAATTTTCTCTCCGCATAGCAGAGCAGAAAATGCGATTATACACTGTGTCCAAGATAAGAATGAACAGTAGCGCATTTATGTGCCTAATAATATGACATTTAGAAAGTTTTAATATTCCGAGTAGTTTCGGAGGTATCCGAGAAAAACCGAGCTTTATTTTCAAAGGAAATGTAAAACAAATAGCACTTCGCCATGGCCACTTTTTAAGGACTACACGATAACATAAGCAGAATTTGTATGCGACGTTTCGTCTTTTAGAAAACATCATCAACTTTGTATTTTTATATGGGCTGAAACTAAAGTATGCCCTGTATACGACTCCCTTTTTCATTGTGAATACAGTAATATATCACACAATATGATTTTGGAACCATTTCTCGCGAAAAATGTAATTTAGTGATTACTTATTCTGTTTTTCTTCAATTTTAGATAGTAGGCGCTGTAAAAAATGACCACATTGTGTTCTGTTGTCATAATAATACTGTAGTTTGGTAGAATTTTTTTACATATTACCGTTTCTACTCTTACATCTCGTTACCTACCTAATTTGTGTTAAAAATGGAAAACGGCAGCTTTTCGAATACTGAAAAACTTGATATGTTGTCATGTTACATTTTGTGCCAAAGAAATTGTGTTGATGCTGAACGTGCGTACTCTAATAAGTATCCAGAGAGGCGACAACCTGGTAAATCAATATTTAGACGCCTACTATCTAAAATTGATAAAAAAAAAGTAATCACTAAATTATATTTTTCGCGAGAAATGGTTCCGAAATCATATCGTGTGATATATTGCTTTATTAACAATGAAAAATGGAGTCGTATACTTTAGTTTCGGCCCATACGAAAATACAAAGTTGATGATGTTTTCTAAAAGACGAAACGTCGCAGAAAAATTCTGCTTATGTTATCGTGTAGTCCTTAAAAAATGGACATGGCAAAGTGCTATTTGTTTTACATTTCCTTTGAAAATAAAGCTAGGAGAAAATAAAAACGAAATTCCCAAATTTCGGTTTTTCTCGGATATCTCCGAAACTACTTGGAATATTGAAACTTTCTAAATGTCATCACATAAATGCGCTACTTTTCTCTAATTTAAACGACCCTGTATCACTTACCGTTTCCGATATCCCCATGCTGTTCATTCTTATCTTGGACACAGTGTATACTGATGGGTATCCGCAAGGCAAAACTTCACCTCTTATTTCCGGAAAAATCGTGTTGTTATTCCTTTGAAGTTGATATCTCCGATACATCAATGTACCTTTGGCGTGGGCGCCAAACATATGGACCTTTTAGTCCCAACCAGGCTGCCCTACTAATTGTTACATCCATTTTTCCAACATGAGATCCAGGTTGCCAATTAGCTGTTACCTAGCACGCATCTTGTAAAAAGCATCTATTTGTCACTGTTTCAAAAGACGAGCGCGAAAATGTCGCATGCCTGGCCTTCCAATCTCTCCCACAAGTTATTAATGTTGAAATCTGTGGTGCAGTGTTTGTAAATACACGAATTCCAAGACGATTTATATATTTAGCAGCCAGATTAATCTCGCGTCTCTTTGTAGTATTTTAATCATCTCCTCCCGCCCTGTGTCTCTACACAGAAAAAACAGATCTCTTAAATCAAATATATATATATTCTTGCATTGTATGATCTTTCGATAAGAATAATAATCTTAGATTGACCAGAAAGTTTCTTTTTTCCAATAATCACGTTGTTTGCCTGTTTACATGAATTTTCTTGAAATGAATTTGGTTGAACTGATGAATCTCCCGCACTCTTCACCTTAGAAAACATTGTGAGTAATGTCAGTCAAAATTATTTCTCTCAGTTCAAGAATATCGTTTCTTATGAGAATGTGTTTTGATGACGGAAGCATGTACCACGTGACCAGCTCAACCAATAAGCATAATTGAGAATTAGCGCCCGAGGCGAAGATGCGCAGTCCGCGCACTGTCCGCAGAACCAGCTAGACAACGCCAACAATAACGTCGTTGGCCGCCATTAAGACTATATAAAGAGATACATTGTGACAGGTTACTGATGTGAAGTTTTCTTTGATGGTACTTGTTTTCGTATGGTGCAGAGTGCAGGCTCACGAATTCTTTATAACTCGCGCGAGTACTCAACATGGACGTAAAAAGTTTCCTGGAAGCAAACAATCTAGAACATATATGTGGACATGGCGTCGTATCACTGATGGCACTGTTGGGTGTTAAGAATGCTTTATTTTGTGTTGTCAGTTCATGTTAATGTATGCTTGAAGTGATAACTATTTGCTGTATCAATACTGCAGCCCCACAGTTTGCGAAAAAACTACAGTATATTTCATTTTCAATTATCGGCATGCAGAGTTGCAATCCTTCAGAGGTCAAAAAGAATGGATCAAAAGTGATTCCTCTCCAATCAAGAGGATCATTGTTCAGATGTGCTGAGAAATCAGCTTCATCCAAGAAAATTGTTTCACAACAACATTGAAATATTCTTGCCTCAAATAAACCACATGTTTCAATAAGAAAGTATACGTTTTACATAAAACTTTTTGATCCTAAGTAGTCAAGAGGATTTTGTCGAAAAATCAAACCAATATTTGGTTGGACCTATTCAAGATTACCTATCTCTTGAGTTAATGCGGTTACAACTCGATTTAAGAGATCCTTTTTTTCTGTGTATATACAAAAAAGCCAGTCCCGACTCATTTATTCGAAGCCGTACGCGTGTCCCTACCTGGTATTTAACAGTTGTTTGGTTTCGTTTGGGAAGTAACTCGCGGTTGACAAGTTGATTGGCATGTTCAACCAGCTGCGGATCTCGGTGATGAAGGAACAGCGTCTGATGATGAGCCGTCGAGGATTACGAAACGTTTGATACCTTCGTGAAGGCATCGGCTCGTCAGGCACGAACGAGTAGATCGTGTTTTGAGACTAAACCAATCGACACCGGAATCACATAATGTGACAGGCGAATAATCCGGAAGAACGTTTTCATACAGGGTGCTATTTGCTGGGATGTCAATAAAAACCAAACCAAATGGAGCAAATATTTTTTATTTTCATTTCTGAAATTTACTTTTCATGGATATTTTCTAATTGTTGTCTTCTTGTCTTATGGCTGCCTTTATTTCCAAAGTCCGCGGCCGATGTGTGAAAATTCTCGATTTGAGGTAACCCCAAAGAAAGAAGTCGCATCAAGGCGACAAATCTGGCGAATCTTAAGAAGATTGAGTACACTCCTTCGACAAAGAGAGCACGATGCACTCAGCTTCAAGCCATGACGATAACTGAAAACACAGACCACCTACCCTCTAGACGGTTCACGCAGGTTACCTGACCTTGATCCATTATTTTAGTACCGATACGAATCTCTAGGGGGCTCTGTGGATAGCCGTGTCAGAGACGTGAAATAATGTGTTTTGTGGTGAAATGTCATATTACACACACGTATGACATTGGTGTATTGTGGATTATGGCCATTTTATATTTACAATTTATTGTTGTTGTCGATGTGTTCGTGTGCAGTTGGTTTTCAAGTGCTTATGATTTAATCGAATTATAATTTTCTATGATGGTTTACCACAATAAATGTTGTGTTCCTGGTTGTAAAAGTCCATGTGAAATAAGACATACTTTCCCTAATCCTAATAAGGATATAGATAGATAGATTCAAGAAATGGATAGAAGCTATTGATAACCCAGAACTGATGGAAATGGACCCAAAGAAAGTGTATACATCTAAAAGGCTGTGTCACCAACATTTTGATGCCAAATATGTTTCTAGTTGGTCTAACAAGTTATTTCCAAATGCCATCCCAACACTAAATCTTCCATGTGAGAATAAGCAACTTGTTAAGTAAACCCAAATAAATCATTGATTTTTTTCAGGCATCACTGTTTCAATAGAAACACCATCAACATCCACTGAATCAAGGAATATGCAACCATCTGAACTTCTTATTGAGATTCACGAATCAACTAATACTTCTAAAAGTAATGAGGAGAAGCAAAAGGAAAGAACAAATGCAGACAGTGCTTTATTTTCACCCCTTAAGTTACTAAAACAAAGTGGAATTGCAAAGCATACAATAACTCCTAAGAAGAGAAAGATGTATGAAGCAATGAAACAATTACGAAAAAAATTCACCACAGAAAGAAACAAAAAAAAATCATTCAGACATAGGTTATATGAAGCTGAAAAGTTCAAAAACACATCACTTTGAAGAAAATGTAGCAAAATTGAACAATATGGCATCCATGCTTATTCAGTGTCAATTAAGAGCATCTGATAAGTTGAAGAACTTGAGAAGGTTTACACTCCATGAAAAATTGTTGGCATTGGTCCTATACAAACAAAGTGCAAAGTCCTATTCAGTGTTATCCAAGATATTCATTTCACCTAGTATTCAAAATATTATTATTTTTGTGTTTATATATGTTTGTATTAATTCAAATTGTGATACAATTGCATTTGTAGTAAACATGCAAGGTAAGTTTCTTCCACAAATATGTTTGACATATTCTTCATGAATTGTTTCAGTCATTCATATTCCTTATATATACCCATAGATATTTTTTTACATTATTTATAGCCCTTTTGTCAATGAGAATTCATTCTTTGAAAATAAAGTATATTTATCTATATATCTAGATTATGGTGAATAAAGGAAATGTGGAAATGTCATAAAAATTGTTGCATTATTTATTTTTTATTCCAGTCCTTTTTTTGGCCTTAGCTCCATGGGGCAATTGGCCAGTTTTTCATACGCCACTATCAAGCTAACCTTGGATTTGGAGCTCAAATCATAAGATTAGCTTAATAGTATACGGCGAATACAACCGAAACAAATTCAAATAAATTGAATATCCCACTCTATTTCAACATTTGAATTTCCCGCAGCCCGATAGTACCGATACGAATCTTCAGATGGCACTTGTTTTCATATACAGTTAAAAGCATTGGCGTGAACCGTCTAGAGGGTAGGTGGTCTGTGACTGAAAATTGCATACTTTTGTCCACCTAACGCGACCACGTGCACAGTGTTGCCGGTCTTACAAACCGAGCAACCACTATTTAAAATCCTGCCTATCTTTTTGCCGCACCCTGTAGATTAGAGAGTGAAGTCTTTAGTGCCTCCGCTAATTTTTTTTATGTTCTGGTTCTCACGAAAAAGGATATCCTGTAATATTCAGAGAACTTAGTGAAAACCAAGGGAAATAAGGTAGGAGTTGGTGTTCTTCTTTAATTTCTGGAGATCGTATGCCTCGGGGAACACCTTCCTAGGCAATGAATTCCAAAGTCTCGATGTTCGTTGGATGAACTACTAATGAAACGTTAGTTCATTAGATGGAAACAAGAAAAAATATATATTTTTTTAATCATATCCTCATGTTAGTCATTAATATTCGCGCTTATTCCTTTAACACATTTTCATGTTGACCCTTCCTAAAATCTACGCGCATGACTAGACTAGCTGCGCAAGGATCGTGGAAGAAAGAGTGTGATTAAAAATCCCGCAGTGAACAGTTCAAGAACTTTTTAAACTGTACAACAAATACCTACTCAAGAAAAGAAATCATTATCCTTTTCTTTGATTTATCCTGTGCGACAAGCAACAGAAATACGAAGGGGCCCCAAAAATCGTAGTAATCAGCACTCGTCGACGGTGGATGAATTTCTAGACCGGATACTGGCAATATCGGCCAAGAAATAAGAAAGAAGGTAAGGGAAAACATGATTAGTTCAACCTTATCAGATTATTTATTTTGATGGTATTTTTATGAACCTATTCGCAACACTAGTCTTTGGAAAGGGACGTTCTGCAGGTCTCTAAAGTGACCACGAATGGGTGTGAAGACTGAACTTGACGGGTTAATCTCGAAGAGACTGCTAATGTAGGAACGATTGTTGATATTTCAGAAAATATCTATAAAATAGAGATAAATCGCCAACTTTTCTACGGTGTTCCAGAGAAGTGAGCGAGTTTGGAAGCGAGGCATCACCGACGAGACGAATTGCCCTTTTTTGGATGGAATCCAATAGTTTCAGGATATGTTTAGGTGCCGCACTCCAAATATTGGAACATAATGAAATAGGTATACCCAAGTTAGAGCTCAGAGCTATGGATTATCGTTGAGTTGATTCCTATTATTGATTAGTTTCTCATTACATCATTAATCGAAAATCAAGACGTGAGATACAAGTCGGTACAAAGAAGGAAGTATTAGCAAGAGATTTTGAAAAAAAAGTTCGCAATATTTGATGAAATTAATGAGTTCAGATCCCAAGAATATCTTTTATGATTCAGAATCTGAACTTATCCTAAAACTATTGGATTCCAAATTGGAATTGGAATGTCCAAAAAAGGGCAATTCATCTCGTCGGTGATGCCTCGCTTACAAACTCGCTCACTTCTCTGGAACACCGTAGAAAAGTTGGCGATTTATCTCTATTTCATAGATATTTTCATGGGCGATGCTCTTCTGAAATATCAACAACCGTTCCTCCATTAGCAGTCTCTTCGAGATTAACCCGTCAAGTTTAGTCTTCACACCCCAACGTGGTCACTTTAGAGACTTGCAGAACGTCCCTTTCCAAAGACTCGTTCATCCAACGAACATCGAGACTTTGGAACTCATTGCCTAGGGAGGTGTTCCTCGAGGCATACGATCTCCAGAAATTTAGGAAGAACACCAACTCCTACCTTCTTTCCCTTGGTTCTCACGATGTTCTCTGAACATTACAGGATATCCCTTCTCGTGAGAACCAGATCATACGAAAAAAGATTAGTACAATCACACAAAGTATAACAGAGTGAAAATCGAGCAAACGTTGAAATTAGGGAGTCAAAATGAAATTTGTTTGGGAACAGGTATGAATCTATTCAAGGTTGCGGAACGAATTATTATGTAACTGTTTCATTTACAAACCTCAACTGCTTCTGCATCATTTAGGGAGTACGATAAAGCACCACATTCCGCACTATATTGCTACAAAATTAAGTGTTTCTTTGCATGGAATAGCATTTATACTGCTTTTCAAATATGACAATCATATTAACTTTCATGCTGGTATGTTATAAAAAAATTGCCAGAGGTATATGATTGGATATTATGTGTTTCCACAGTTGGTTGGTACGTTCAAGATAATACCTAAAAGTCAATAAACACACAACCACCATGAAATCCAAAAACAACCACCTTGTTATTTTTTCAAAATTAATTGGATATCGGAGCTCGACTTGTTATATAAGCTGTCGATTTCGTTGTGAAAAAGCTGGTAGCGATAAATTGTAATTAGAATTGATTCTGCAATGATTATCACCTGCCCAGTTTTTTTTTGCTAGCCACCATATGGTTGAATCCAGTGGCGCACTGATCGGAATGCTGGAAGGATTTATTTAGAGCATAAGAATGGAAAAACCAATAAAAGTATAATCACAAGCCATATTCTCGATGCTTTCGTTCTACTGCAATACCTACATTTATGACAAAACTTGATATTATACAAAATAAAACACTTTTGATAGAAAACACCGATTTCTCAAGGAGTTAGAATAAAACTAACCCATATGTTAAGAGCTCTATTTTTGTAAGAAATCATCATTGATGAAAAACTTGAACCGTTCAAATGATACAGAGGGTGGTTTCTTTAAATTTAGTGCATTTTCATCACACCACCGTAACTCAATTTATGATTAATTATTGTTTCTGTCACTTTTTTGACAGGAATCCTGCGGTGTACCTATCTAGTTTTGTAAAAACTTTTTTCGGCAACCGTCCGGAAAGTACGTACTTTCCAGACGATTTTTTTTTTGAGAAAGTGGCATTTTTCCGGCCTAGTCCGGAAAGTACGTACTTCCCGGACTAGGCCGGGAAGAATCACATCGTTGTTGTCATTGTAAATATGAAAATCTTGGTAGTATGGTTTTGATAAATGCAGTTGATCATTACCATAGCAGCAAAATAACGACTGACAGCTATCTGACATAAAATTAGCTAACATTCAAAAATTATCAGATGAAAACATTCAATGTGAAACGGAAACTTTACCTTCTTGTTCTGACTTCAACAAAAGGCACTTAAATATACCAAGCATTTCAAACAAATTGAATCCATTCAATATTAACAATTGTTCTAATTTTAATATAAAGATTAATATAAATAAGAATTGAAATGTTCGAAATTTTGTTCTAATAAAGAAATGTGTTTCTTTGATTTGTTATTCTACACGGTTGCCGAAAAAATTGTGTACGCAACACGCCCGAAAACAGTTTTTTTGGACTCGCACACTTCCAGGACTCGCTACGCTCGTCCTAGAATTTTGTCCACTCATCCAAAAAAACAGTATTTTCCGGACTTGTTACGTAAATTACTATTTTCGGCAACCGTCCGGAAAGTACGTACTATCCAGACGATTTTTTTTTGAGAAAGTGGCATTTTTCCGGCCTAGTCCGGGAAGTACGTACTTCCCGGACTAGGCCGGGAAGAATCAAATCGTTGTTGTCATTGTAAATATGAAAATCTTGGTAGTATGGTTTTGATAAATGCAGTTGATCATTACCATAGCAGCAAAATAACGACTGACAGCTATCTGACATAAAATTAGCTAACATTCAAGAATTATCAGACGAAAACAATCAATGTGAAACGGAAACTTTACCTTCTTGTTCTGACTTCAACAAAAGGCACTTAAATATACCAAGCATTTCAAACAAATTGAATCCATTCAATATTAACAATTGTTCTAATTTTAATATAAATATTAATATAAATTAGAATTGAAATGTTCGAAATTTTGTTCTAATAAAGAAATGTGTTTCTTTGATTTGTTATTCTACACGGTTGCCGAAAAAATTGTGTACGCAACACGCCCGAAAATAGTTTTTTTTGGACTCGCAGACTTCCAGGACTCGCTACGCTCGTCCTAGAATTTTGTCCACTCATCCAAAAAAACAGTATTTTCCGGACTTCAATTACTATTTTCGAAGTTATTACATAAGCTTGTTATTTTTTTCATGAACCACCATATATATTTTTTCATATGTATCCAATGCGTAATGAAAACCCCTCCATTTTCTCTCTTCATCAGATTATTAACAAGGAATTATTCACGTCAAAGGATTATTCGCATGTGACCAGCTGTTAAAGATTCGCAACTAAATCCATGCATCAAATCGACCCACGTACCTTAGCCACAAGAAATATATTATCAACAAATTTCAGCGAATGTTGTTTTATATTCCACCGCCTACTAGGCTCCAATACGAGTATATTATGACGGCGATTTACCGGCAAATTTTGAATTGCTAATTCGCCAGATTATTTTTCGAAATTCAAACGACTACTGGAAGTGCCAGAAGAAAAAAAAGTAGGTACCCCTAGTAGGTATTGATAAACGACGATCGACACGTTCGTAGAAAGAAATCCAAAATGTTGTGTTTTATGCAATATTTAATTCAAATCATTCTCAGTTGAAAAAAAAATATATGGACTGCAATTAGGCACTAAATAGAAAAATAACGTGGTTCAAAGTTTGAAGAGTTTGCGATTCAATAATCGTCACACTGTGACCTTCAATATGTTAAAAAAGTATATCATCATGTCGTCACACTTTTTGGGACCCCCAGTTTAGTCGAAAATGATTTCTTTCAATACATATAAAGTCTACACAATATCAAAATGCTAACACAACTAACAACTGAGCTGAAGAAGAGATGTGAGCTGCAGTACCAAAATAGCCAATCACCTAGTCAAACATTACATACACCAGCGTTTTCACTCATATAATAGCATACTTAAAGATAACAATAACATATACATCTTAAGTCGTTTCGAACTTTGTCATGACACGCAATAATAGCAATAGCTTTTAACTCATAATCTCATTGATATCCATAACAAATGTTTCAAGTCTTCCAAATTAATTTTCAAGCAGGCCGTGGAAACATCAGAACCGTGTTTTCGGTAATTGACTGACAAATCATCGTTGTTAACTTGTGAAACACCTGTTTCTGTTTGTCTTGTTACACAGAAAAGGACAAATCGTTGTATCATACTTTTGTTGTTTATTCTGGACTGTGATTTCTGATGAGTTCCAAGAGCACATACTATGGGTATCCAACATTAACCTAGAAACACTTATGAAAACCAGTCTCTAAAAAACGATCTTATCATACACATAACATAATAATTTTTCAGTTTAGCCAATTTCACTGAAGGCCGTATGATCACATTTTGAGTCCTTGTACTACATACTACAAGTAGTGTAAATTCTCCTCCAATCGCGTTTTCAAGCTGATGTTTTCAACATCATTCACTACTCGTAAAATAACGGAAACTTGTCCAATCATAGATATTTATTTTCGAATCTACCAGTACTAGTTGTTACCCTGTTTTTCTGACATAGTTATAACAACACCGTAAATATACTTTATCACTGCTATCCTTCAATGAGAAGTTACAAACGTTTTCGATCACTTTAAATGACGATAATGATGTTATAATAAATTAACTTTGCAGGTATGAGGCCTATAATGGATAATAATTGAAGTTTGACGCATTGATTCACATCATTTCGCAGGTGGCATCTGAAAACCATCGAATTAGTCAACCCTGAATCTTATTGGAATGAACAAAAGAGGAAAAATCATCAGATATGTCCATCGCGAATAATACAGCATGAAAGAGTTCATAAATCATTTTTATAAATCACAATTTAAAGCGGTCCCAAAACAGATCCCTGTGGCACATCTAGTTCAAGTGCCTACTCCCCGATCAAGAAACTTTCAATTATTGAATCTGAAGCAGTCTCTAGCATAGGTTTCAAAAGAAATAAACGTGGTCGAAATTATTTTATTGGGTCACTTGGTGTATGTTCAGCGAAATGTGAAACGAATTTCACGGTGGCCTGCTTTCTGACGCTCACATTTCAGTCCATTTTGTTGCGTAATGACACTAAGTCGTAAAATGCCCAGACCAATTTGTCCAGGATATGGTCTTGGCATAATACAGGAAAAATAAAACTACAAAAAAGGGTTCAGTAGAGAAATTATTCGCTCACCCTCATAAACGAGCATATTACCTATACTTACCAGAGAATTATTTCATTCAATTATTTGAATTTCAAAAATTATATAAATGTTGGTGATAACATTCAAACTCCACTAATAAGCTGACACTTAACTTTCCCTTCAATAAAATCAGAAAAGGTGTTGGGTCTAAGAACACGTTTTTGTTCTCACGGATACTTTGGATGCGAATCATTGCTGGAATGCTTGGTTTTCTTCAGGTTTGTAGCCAAGGAAGACATATTGTTTCGTTAGTCCGTGGGCCAAACTCACGAAAACTAGGAACCTTTCATGAATTTTATTAGATTACCATCTATAACGGCCTATCAAAGTATGTATCAAAATACCATTCATGAATATTAGTTAGATCGGTCATATCTGTCAAGGTTGTCAGAGAATAAATATTGCTCCACCAATTCAATGTTGGCCGTCAGAATTCATTACTAAGTATTACAGGAATTATGATACTGTTAAATGTTCTCAAAAAACCACAAACAAGCCATGAGGTTATAAAATAAAACCAAACAATAATATGACCAAAGATAATTCGCATCGCATCATCTTCCTACTATAAAGTTTATGATTTCCATTATATCCTGGATATTCTTATAGAATTTGAGTATAGTGATGGAGACATATTCACTATTTTGCATGTATAAGCTGTGTTTCTCTGATTCATCAGTATCTGAGTGTTCATTTATGGAAAGTATGTTTGCCACTTCACTTCTCATATATCCTCTTTGGTTACGTGTTTGATATTTTTTAAAAGTGCAGCTCCAGTGTCACTTTTCATCGATGGTTTTGCTTGTCATTCCAGATGTACTTTCCATTAAACTTGCTTCTTTGGGAGATTGGAAAGTGAAGTCACTTTCCATAATAGGTATATTGGTCTTCATCGGAGCGTCTAGTTTCCTGTTTATGCATGGGAGTTGCTTTCTCGTAGTGTTTTCGTAGGTTTGGGTTATGTTGTTTGGAAACTTCCGATTAACTCTCCTTGGAACTCCTTCGGTTCGATTGGTTTCCGGTTTCTTATTATTGGTTTTGGATGCTTTTATGGATAGTGTAGGGCATTGTTCACTTACCATTTGTTTTGGGCCAATGACTTCGAGTGAACTGCTTTGTTTCTATGTGAAAGTTCTTGAAATTGTATTACGAATTTTGTAATTTTTCGTAAATTTCTCCTATTGAAAGTGAATCATTTTATCGCCCCACAGACTAACAAAGGCCATTTCTGTGCCACAAAGTACCCGATCGGGATATTCTGATTGCGTTTAGCGCCGAGTATCTCGGAGACCTGTCGCTAGTCCATCAACGACTCCTCTTTTTCTTCTCCTTTTCGCTTCTCTCTAGAAAATCCCGGAATTCGGATGCCCCTTGTGCGGGCTCTTTGTGTATCCCGAAATGGCAAGTTCAAGTCCGACACTCGAGAGGCACGTGGGGCTCCGCTATTACTCACAGTTAATGATTGAGAATTGTTGGGGGGGAAATGGTCGGAGGAGGATTCTTGGCCAAAATTAGTTTTAATTTTTTTTCTTCAGTCAAATTTGATGGCGCAGAATAATGAAAAATTCCTATGTGACAATTTTGTATTAACTATAACAATGTGAAGAAATATCTCAATATCGGAAACTAAAATAAGCAAAAATTACCCCTTTAAAGCCCCATTTTAGTTTGAATCTGATATTTAGAGGAAGGAAGACTAATGTAGAATTTTTTTGTACACGATTTTATTAATATATCCATTAGACCTACCAATTAGAGTCAGTAGGAAATTCCACAAAGAACAGTTGAAAGAGCAATACATTCTTCACAATAATTCGACAATGTCAAATATAAACCCACAATAGTATATTATGATACAAGTTTTATAAGACGCTCCAAGTGAACAAGTGCGACATTAATTGCATTAATTTGAAGTATTTTATAGAAAAAATGTATGTAATATCGATAAATAACAGAAACATCTTCGATTGGTAACAATGATGACATTGGTTTTTATTGGTCAATTTAAATCGAATTAAACTCTGAATTGAAATTTACCAATTAAAACATTGAATTTTTTACTGCTAATATCACCAAATCCAAATCGCTCAGAATTAAACTGGGCCTAATTCTTCTGACTTTCATTTGACAGTTAGATTGTACCAATCTCCGAATAATAAAAAATGCGTATCGAAGTAGAGGCTATTTCGATACGCATTTGCGTTGCACAATGATTTCATTATACCACCAAATTAGAAAAAATATTTTAATGAAATCAATATACTTATGTTTAGGACAAATATTGATTATGACGTTCGGAATAATAATAAAAACGGTAGTTTTTTCGTTAGGTGGCAATGTCTAATTTTTTCAAAAAAATTTTCTGTCCCTACTTATTTTGGCCTTCTCTGAACTCTAATCTGAAAATCAATTAGTGCAGAAACCAATACTTTTCGAAATATTCGCAAAACGAAGTTATAATTTCACTATTATTTAGCAATACTTCATTCATTATTTATTAAACTTTTATCATCCTTCTTTCGTTGTTGTTTCCCTATTAACTATTCTCGATTATTCTGGAAATTTGGTTTCTTAGGTAATCAGTTTTGTTCTATCGATCTAAAAGATTTTCAGCGTTGCGACGTTGCCGTTTTTATCGGGAAGTAGCAACAACTTTGTTATTTCAGATGATGGAACACCCTATATTTTATTTCATTTTTAGATTCTTCCTGAAGAGCTGATTTCGTCGATCTATCATACTTGGGGTCTGGGGTAAATGATTATAGAGATAAAGGGTGGTGAAAAATCGAGATTTTTCAACTTTAGGAATTTTTTTGTCGAAACTATTCATTTTTGCTCAAAACGGCTCACATATTATTATGTCCCTAAGTTATCTTTTCATTTGATATCTACTGACATTAAATAGAAATAAATACAGGGTGGTGCAAAACTCAAAATTCAGAACCACCCTGTATTTGTTTCAATTGAATATGAATTGAAAGTTGATGTAGGAACATGTAAGCCGTTTTGAGCAATTCCTAAAGTTGAAAAATCTCGATTTTTCACACCCTGTAGGTATTTCTGTAATCATTCAAATTACTATAAAAACTAAAAAAATTCGTGAATATAGGGATATTTTGTGGCAGTCTCAACAAAAGGAACTTGAAAATAGTATAATGGCCGGGGAATCCTAAAGACAACAGCCATTTGGACAAAGTTCTTGAAAAGTCTACGAAGGGGACATGCATCCAACGAGCCTATTTCCAAAAGAAACTCTCATACAAATTGATTGACTTCAAAATCTCAAACCTAATAGCAAACTGCCCATCCGATATAAACGATATAGATTCAAATATCGAACTTGATGAAGGTTCACCGTGGTTTGCTGCGTTTGAGCCTCAACCTCAAATGGATTTTAATTACAATACCAATTACGAAAACCCTAATTTATAGCGGTTGAAGCCCGATCCGGCTCATTCGTTGGCTTCCGTTCGCCCGGAGCAAGGCAGACCAGAGATGAGAAGAAGAAGAGAACGTAAATTAGCCACAGAAATATGGTTTTTATCAATGAGCATCGAGCGTGGGAGAGAGACGGAGTTATTGGGGGGGCGGTACGCTATTATTTACTCAAAAGTAAATATGATTAAGTGTCAGCGAGATTCTAAATACCTGATGGGGAGTTGAGATGTAACGGGAGGCACAAATAATATCTCAGTGGATTGAAATGACGTTTTCAATAGGGTAGTCTTTGTTTTAGAGATTATGCTCCCAGGGGCATTCGAAAAAGTGAGTATCCTATTCGAATAACATGAGATTTTCGATTTTTTTATAGATGTGGATGGGACTTCTTTCCTAGACTATTTTTTTGGCCCTTAGGGTGAGCTGAAAAAAAATGGGTTGTCCAACGCCAATTATGGGAAATACTGTCTACGAGTGGATTTTTCCTGATTTCTGGGTGTACCTAATAAACTGAGAATCTTATAACAGAAATTATTCATTTTACAGATTTTCAACTTTCATTCATCGAAAGAAATGAATAACATTTCTAATCTAGTTTACTGAATTCGGCATTTTCGAAGACTTTATTGAAATTTTATACCGCTAGGAAAATACGTTAAAACTCGATACAAAACTCAAAACTCAGAAAATATTGTTTTATTTACCTATATCGAACCTATGATGAGCTCCGAGAAGCAAAAAAATTCAAAATTTTTCAGAATGAAGACCACCCAAGTGTGTCTGACTCGAAATGTAACGTGTCCATTTTTTTGTTTGTCACTTCGTTTGCAGTACGAAACAGTCTAGTAATCCGTCTCAAAATTAAATAAGATTAAGTGTCATCGAGATTCTAAATACCTGATGGGGAGTTGAGATGTAACGGGTGGCACATCAAATAATATTCCTTTGGATTGCAATGATGTTATTTTGAATTCCAATTTATATTTTCCTTTCAATAGGGTGGTATTTATTTTGAATATTATGCTCCCAGAGGCACATAGTTTCCCAGGTTTTCGATAAGGAACAATCAATTTTTTTTTAGCAGAAGTTCAAAAAATTTTAAAAGATGATGGGTTTCTGAAATCGACGATTTTTTTTGTTTCGATTTTTGGATAATTCACTAGAGGTCGAAAGTTGCACTCTTTCCTTTAGACTTTTTTCTGACCCTACAGAGTGAGCTGCAGAAAATGGTTTGAATGTCCAACGTCAATTATGGGAAATACTGTCTACTATTGGATTATTCCTGATTTTTGGGAATATGCTGTGAAAAATATCGATTAACTTCAATCTCACGACAAAAAGTAACCGTTTTTCCAGGTTATCAACTATCATTTATTGAAATTTTTCAATCGAATTGTGTAAGTTAAAATTAAACTCAGAATTGAATTGAGACATTTCGGACAGAAAAATAAGATTATTGAATGTCATAAACTTAATTTTATTCAGAATGGAAAATACATTTCAACTCGACAGTAGACTAAAAACTTGAGAACAAATCTTTTCATTTACCAATATCGAAACTATGAGCTCCGAGAATCGTAAAAGTTCGAAATATTTTTACTCAAAATGTAATGTGTCAAAATTTTCTTGTTTATCACTTCGTTTTCAGTAAGAAACAGTCCACTAATCCACAAACAACTAGCGCATCAACTATGTAATTGGTTGAAACACATTTTGAACCTTGTGGTACACCTTGAATAAATTTCAAATCCTTGGAGGTAACAAAAATGTGCCTTTCGATCTTCATTTTCAGTTCCTCTCTCGATATCTACTTGTCAGAACACACATTGATAATGCCCCTTTCAACTGTTCGGCTGAACGAATACTTAGACGAGAAGAAAGAGCCTCCTTGATTAACAGCGTTAATTTATATGGCGAACCGATACGCGACTGCGTAATTACCTGCGAACAGCGTCTTGCCTGAGTTCGGCTCATTACATTCCCATTAGATGAATGAAAGATACCATACGATTTTTGTCTCCTCGAGATTAAATCTCATCGCCTCCCAGTCTCCTCTCGCTCTGGACCTGAATGGGTGGCTGACTCGTTTGCATTCGGACTATACCGGGTGGAGGAATAAAGGGTTTCCTATTTCGACACTCTGGCCTGGAAGAGATCTTCATCATCGAAGTCCATATCACGCGTATGAGCCGATATCGGATGGTATACCACAAGGACCAGTGCTCGGACCTCTCCGATTCACCATGTATGTCACATACCGATTTGAGGCATTTTTTGAGACGAAATAGTTTTGGGAGACCGTTTTGAAATAGTTACCTCCACGTTATCATTTTATGAGTCGAAGAAACGTTTCATAACGTCACGTGTCATTGTTGTCATTCTAATTTAACCCCAGGAAATTCAAAAATCGAATGTGTCCTTCTGATACATTTACACATTTAACGATATTTTGATAACGTTATTTGTGTATGTTCATTTTTCCTTTCCAAATTAAGAAAGAGGATAATCCTAAGCTTTATCTATGAACAAAATTGCCTTTATCCACCGTGAGGCGTGAGCAAAAACTATCCTAAAATCACTTGTATCATACCGTTTTCCATTGCTATTTGATTTTTAGTACGATTATTTTGGTTATCAACAATCAAAACACAAGAGAAAGTGAGGTTAATGGTAATATTTTAACAGTTCGTCATATTAAAACATGATTGAAACGGTCCAGGAGAGTGTTTCAAATGGTTTCAAAACAGTTTCTCGCAAAAAATGCCCAAAGTGGCATTAGTGAATCGAGATAAAATTTAGTATGTCCGATATCATAAATAACAAAGATTTGATGTGAGTTAAACATCTTGATCTATACTCTGAGTAAAAATTTCGAAGAATTGGGTCTCATTTTTAGCGTATTTGCTCATATCGCGGTCCACTTAGATTCACCATTAATATCAATGATGTTATCTTATTTTTGACAAACGGAGTTGATCGTTGCGTTTGATGCAATTATCCTAAACGTTAACCAATCAAAATTCAGCTATAGATGTTTCTATCTGAATGGAAACTTCAAAGCACCCTGTCTGTCTCATTTTTCGGCATATAATAATAGCTTGCCGCCTTCCAATAGTTCATCTGCCCGAGGGCTATACATGTCCCGTTCCGGAAAGGAATTCAAAGCAAAGTTGGCTCTGCATCGAGAGCGTCGTGCCTCTCTTTTTGGTTATTATGCCATTGTTTCGGCTCAGGTATATCGTGGCTTGTACCACCGCAGGCCAATCTCCTTTCGCTATACTGTCACTGGGATGCGGATATCATTCGCATGCAATGGCTCCATTAACGTACTCTAATTGGGCGGAGAGTCCGGATTGTTCCGGGCGAGCAATTGGGAATTCGCGAGAGGGAAAACTCGTTATTGAAAGCATGTTCTCCCGCGGCCTGTTTGTATTTTTCTTCTCATGGATTAGCAGAAGGATGCCATCATGATACTGCGAACACTGACGGATTAGGTCTTAGCGAGAACAAGACAAAGACTAATCAGTCTTGGTCTCGAAACAAAAATGTAGTATTGATCTTGATGGTTCAAGGCCAAGACAAGACTGGCTCAATCATGGTCTTGGTTTTGATAGTCTTGGGGTCGGTTGCCCGACCAGTATATTTTATGGTTTATTTTATTGTACATACCTCTTCATCTCTCAAGCATGATGGAAATGAAGCGGTTCTTAAATACCTTTTGAACCCCTTAAAATAATTTCTGCTACGCCCATGATGTTCCTCTCGAAAAAGCATTACATGAGAGTGTTTTTACTGTTTCTCTATCTCTTATAATAAGGGAGTTATTAAGGGTTTACAATTTGCTCATGTTCCATGTGATGTGATGAAAAAATAGGCTAGTAGCGTCTAGAAATTTGAATTATTCAATTCAATTGTCAAGCTGCAGTAATAGGCTGTCGAAAATTGCAAAATCTCACTTAACACCTGTAATTTTTTCACAGTTGAAAATAGTGAAATATTCAACCTAGAAATCTAATAGGTATGCATAAATATTCAGGATGATTTATTTGAAATATAAATCATTGCCAAGAAGTGACAACATTGCAGTTTCAAAAATATTTTCAAAAATTTTGAACTCAAACCAAATAACTTTTGTACATATTTTTTTTCTATCTTCAATAGTAGGTGGTAAATGGGTCACTGCGACCTTACAACATATCAACATATACCTATTTGTAGTAAACTGTGAAACTGCAATAATGAATTTTAGATTCCGAGTGAACAAAAATTAAAAACCTACCATATGAAAAATAAATGATTGAAATAAAATGTCATAACATGTTCCATCGGATTTTTCTTGATATTGAGTAGATTTGAGTTCCTTATTTTTCTTTAAAGACCAAGACTAAGACAGTCTTGGAAAAGAGTATTGGTTTTGGTATCGAAAGTTATGTCTTGGTCTTGATATCAGAGGAGCAAACATGATTAGATTACCTAGATATCGTCTCACACAATCCAAGAAGAATTCAATAAACTATAGCCTATATAATATTCTTCCCACTGAAGTCAAAGATATGAATATATTCGACTTCAAAAAAATAATCAAAACATGTCTGATTGAAAATGCCTTCTATTCCCTCGAGGAATATACAGACCTCATGAAACAGGGTGGACAAATATTCACTGATTTCTGAATCAAATCAAACTATTATATTCAGCCGTTTCTCTCATATTGGGATGTCCCAATTTACCGACGAAATTGTGACCTGACTTTTTAATATGTGATTCTGTAACATTTAGTTAGGAATAATTATCTACACCATATATCGTGTATTTATATTTTTATCTTGTATCATTTATATATCTATTTTACTGAAATTTTGTCTAGCATGTGACTTGTCATAAATGTATTTGTATATACAGGATCAAATAAAATCTATCTATCTGTGACGGATAACAAATAACGAAGAATCCTTCTTAGTCCAAGCGTTGTTATAGTTATTTATGTATTAAGGGAATTATGAGGGCCTTAATTACCGATGGCAAAGTTTGCGTCCCGAGGGCCTCTGGCCCGAGGGACAGCAATTGCCAGAGGTTATTAAGGCTCTATAATTCCCGTGGTACATAGATAATTTTATTTTTGACCGATTTTCATAACAATATGTCCATATTTAGAACGCAATACATGTTTATAAGCAAACTTTCTTTATCAATCAATGTTTTTCCGTTTAAAACGTGTTTATTTTTTACCACAAATCGACGATCTTTTTCTGATATAATGGAGGATATTATAAAAAAAAGCGGAAAAAGCAAGACAATCATTACTTCCATCGAAAAGTGAAGCCCTATATCAAAAAGAATACAACTTATATCAGAAGTGGCTGACACAGAGAAATGTTATGTCAAAAAATGCCAACGAAACTTTGTATTTATTCGTTGCAGTCAGAAACGTTTAGCCCAAATTCGTTATGGACTAAATGGTCAATGCTCAAATCGATGGTGACCATATATGAGAAAAGAGATATCACCAAGTTCAACGAACTAGAGGCTTTTTTGAAACGGAAAAGTGAGGGGTATAAGCCGAAAAAGTCTGCTGTCGTATCTCCTAAAGATATCATCAAATTTCTAAAGGACGCCCCTAATGAAATTCATTTATTGCATAAGGTAATTTTTTTTCTCATAATTTTCTTTTTCGTTTGTTTATTTCGTTTTATTTGTTATATATAGGTTGTTCTAATTATGGGTTATTTTGGAGGATGCAGAACTCAGGAACTTCTAAATATGAGTATAGCAGATATAGAGGACCGTACCGGAAAGTAAAACTGGTGTATCGAAGAAATTTACAGTTGTGGATGAAAAAGAGTTCTCTGCTTTGCCTTTATTGAGACTTTATATGTCCTTGCGTCCTGAAGGTACAAAACGATTTTTTTTTAGCTTCCGACAAAATAAATGTACAACTCAGCCAATTGGAAAGAATATGTTTGGCAAAATTCCCAGCAAAATCGCAATGTATTTAGGATTGCCAAACCCACTAACCTATACGGGACATTGCCTTCGTCGCACTTCTGCTACTGCCCTAGCCAATGCAGGAGCAACTATGACAAACTTAAAAAGACACGGAGGTTGGAGAAGTTCCACGGTGGCAGAGGGGTATCTGGAGGACAGTATTGAATTGAGAAATAAAACGGCGCGTATGCTGTCTACTTTGCCATCAGAAGAGGCAGGCACCTCGACTGTAGTGAACAGCAACAGCACCACCCATAAAAAAGAAGAAATTGTTTCCAGCGGCGGAAGTAATTTTCAGGGAACATTTGAAAATTGTACATTTATTATTTGTAATGACGTGAATAAGGAAAATATGTCTTAGTTTTCATTACATATAAACGTTTATAAGCATTTCTTGTATCATTTTCACCTGTAAAAGGTAAGAGGGAGTTTTTGAACCTTAATATCCCAAGGGAGTTATGACCCTCATTATAGATATCGTAACTATGACGATATAAGCTTATAATGTCACTGTCAGAAATAAAATTCTTTACATCCTGATTGTTTCTAGCTACATTTCCCTAACGATTCCTGTGATCTCATCAACAAAAATTCCAATTATGTTTGAATTCAGACAACGTCGTACAAACAAATTCGTTCTGCGTGTCTCTCGTTTATTATTTCAGGCCGAGGTATGAAATATTCATGCGCCGTTTCTTCATATCGAACATCACCTACGTGCTGATAATTAGGCCTTAAGTACAACATGTATTATTCAAATTGAAACTGTGTGTATTGTCATTTCATGTGTCGGGTATTTAGTTCATGAATTGCAAATGCTTATCGACGTGCTGATTTAGCCAGATAGCGACTTTATATAATTGAATTATGGTTGGCATATATTTTATACTGGGAAACGACTGCGATAATCACATAGGAGTACGTTTTGCATATAGAGCAATGCTGAGAGGCTGAGGCTGAGATTTCCGGAGCTATATCTTATAAACGACACTTCTTCTCTTTTCAACAATCTTCAACTAGGATGAATAATTGGAAAGCTTTTGATTGTCTGATAATTTAACCTTTTGGTCTGGAGAATAGCTCTACCAGCTAATGGATTTTGGAATTCAGAACTAATTTCTACCGAGTTTTTCCACTATGTTGAAAATGTATGCCCTCTGATCTTTTAACATCATAACTACCCATTTTGTTGAATTTGTTGATATAATAATTGTCAAATGAATTATCACAATATCAACGATCAAAAGCCTGACAATATGTGTATTCGCCCACATTTTTTTGGTCCTTCGAGCCGGATGGTGCGGCTAACTGATTTCGCATTCTCGAATAGAAATACACTATAGTACGAGTTATGAAGAAGTTGGTATTAAATCTGGAATCGAAAGTGCGGAAACCATATCACTCAAGTCCATATTCAAAGTCAGTTGTTTCTTTTATCATCTGAACATACATTCTTGCTTCAGTTCAGATCTACTGAATTACCACTGCTATTGCTAGTATTCATTCATTATTGAAACTAGGTTCACGGTTTTATCACACACCGAAATTGGGTATTTTTTATATCGTTTTTCATTTCCAAGACATTCTGTTAGCAAATTTTGAATCAAACACTCTGTATGTTGTATCTTCTGGTCTCTGGCGAATTGTGTTTCATTTCTGGTGTTATCTTTCACTGATCCAGGATCGCGACTCTTGCTCTTCTATTAGAGCCTATTGCAGTGCCCCGCAAAAAAAACGAAGTAGGTACGCGTGTTCTCAATCTGATACAAGCGCAAAGACGCCGACTTTTGCTTTGGAATCATCAACTGACCCTTCAACAGGTACAAAATAATGATTTTCGTAGAAAAACAAGATCCAACTGAACAATTTATCCATTTCATTAGGAAAGTGCATCACATTATCACGATATGAATATCGAAACAATATGACTATTCTAATGACAGATCTGAAGTGCCACCGTGAAAACACTTTTTTCTATTTTGGTTGTATAATGAAGTCATTGTGCAACGCAAATGCGTGTCGAAATAGACTCTATTTCGATACGCATTTTTTATTATTCGGAGATTGGTACAATAGAACAGTCAAATGAAAGTCAGAAGAGTTAGGCCCAGTTTACTTCTGAGCGATTTGGATTTGGTGATATGAGCAGTGAAAAACTCAATGTTTTAATTGGTAAATTTCAATTCAGAATGTAATTTGATTTAAATTGACCAGTAAAAACAATAACAACATTGAATTTTTCATCGCTGGTATTGCATTAATCAAAATCGCTCAACTGTAAACTGGGCTTTACGCTTGTGCGTCAGATTTTGATTATTTCAATGTCATCATTGTTACCAATCGAAGATGTTTCTGTTATTTATCGATATTGAATCCATTTTTTTCTTCAAATCAAATCAAAATAGAAAAAATTGCATATGACACACGTTTTATAAGACACGTTGTCAAACTTGTTCACTTGGAGCACTCTTCAGTCGCTTCGCTCGTCGTACTCCAAACAACGCGTGCGACAAAATAGCGTCTTATAAAACTTGTATCATAGTATACTATTATTATCTTGATGAGCAAAATGGAACGATACAAAACCAATTCCAGAATCCAAAGAAGCATGGAGGTCTAGATTGAAGTGGTCATAAACAACCACCAAGTCTGTACAGAGAACATACCTCAACTGGTATGGTATCTGACGCATCCCTGATGGATCCAGGATGGATGAAACGTTTGAGCTCTCACCATCTTCAAGTAGAAGTACATGCTATAGAGATATGTGCCCAGTAGTGCCTCGCAAGGGACACTCGAAGGGCCCAAATCTATATTCTATTAGATAGCCAATCTGCACCAAAAGCTATGAACTCATACACTTGTCTGAGTCTGAGCTGATTTGGGACTGAAAACAATTCCTGAGACAACTGGCAGCGAACAAAAAGGTCACTTGCAAGGTTACAAGAGAGAAACTACTTTTTTGGTCATTATAAATCCCACTTGAAATAAGAAATTTTCCTACGACCACGTATGAAAACGTCAATAATCACACTATTTTGTTATTCAGAAAGTAGCTCATATCACCATGGTATTGTTTATTTGAAAGAAAAACAGCACTAGTGTTGATATGAAGAATATCACAACGGTCGCCTGAATTGATATAGAAATAATTAGGTATATTGTGAAGGTACTCACTGTCAATATAAAAGCGTTCTTAAATCAAATTCATATTATTTATTGAAATTTATGTTTCGTTTCGAATTATACCGAGAATTCTTTATCTACTAATTTCAATGTGTCTGATACATAACCTCTGAATTCACTTCAAAACTGGAACCTATACTATTTGCTGGAACTATTTCGATGTTGATGACAGCGGGTGAGATCATTCAAAAGAGTACGGCTAAAGTTTTATGCGCGGCTTGCTGCTTGCATCAGTTTGATATCACAGTATCACCAACGAGAAAATTCTTTGATATCACAGATGTTTGCAAAGAGTCAAGGACGCACTAACTCGTACGCGCTTGCGCACTACGTAATTCTATGGTTCTGTATTCCTGGTTGCGTGACTACTAGCGCTAGCAGGCGTATGGTGTCAAGTTTGTTTATGTACGCTGGTGTCAATATCAATAAAATTTGTCCAAACTAAACTAACTCAATCAATCAGTAATTCACATAATGAGGAATTGTCGGAGAAGTATTCGAATATCATCTTGAATATGGAAATAAACAGTACTTGATATCGAATCAAAACCACCTGAAATTATAGAGACCGCTCAAGTTACATTTTGACAAGACCTCTCGCGAAATGAAAGTATTCGGAGTCGTAGGAAAAATAGTGTACAAAACTCGTTGGAAAGTGCATTTCCTTCACTCGTTACTTGTGTGAAATATGTCACTTTCCACACTTGTTGTGTAATATACTATTGACGGTGGAAAACAAGTGCCAGGACAGACACATCATCGATACTTATTGTATAATGGCAAAAGTAGTCCTTATTGGTATAACCTATTACAATGAAGCATTTATTGGACTTACCTTCTTATTCACCAGCCTCGGCTCCTGATGAGCAAGCCTCAGAAGTTCCTGGTAATCACCTTTGCTAGCTGTCACATACCATTCGACGCATTTTTTTGGTTCCAACTGGAAAACGTTCAAAGAACCATAGATATCATGAACTGGTGAGGCTATTATGAATAATGACACATGAATAACATTTTGAGGAATGTGGTTCATCAGGTCAATGACAACTTTTGCTTTTGCTTTAATTGAGGATATGCCGTTCCTCATGAAGAACTAGAGTCCTATACCTGTGATTGGAACATCATGAGGTTGGATAACAGAAAAAATTATTACAGGTTTGATCGTTCAAATCTTAAAATCAATAAAATAAATATAAGTATTTTCGCGTAGTTTTCCACAGTTTGTGGAGAAACTGATTACTCGTGAAATTAGGAATTTTTCACTAATGTTTTGAAGGACTTATGTGCATGCATTGAAAAAGTCTGAATTAATCAAGTATATCAACATTTATGTGATGAATTATATCTATACACCCAAAATGTTCTCATTGGCACATTGTTCCACTTTCTAATTAACACACGTCGAAAATGAATGAACCTAGTAGTATAATTATGAAATTATCTAAATAATTGTTATTCTCTAGCGGTTAACCTTTCAATAATGGTTATAATTCCAGGTTAACTTGCAACAAAGCCATCTTTTTCGAGTTCATAAAAAACAATCGTAGTAGTATTTTCGCTTACATTATATCAGCCACTTACTGGCGAGTGATAAAATGTGTTGTAACTTCAAAATATACGTCATAAAAAACCTTGACCAGCGTCATTTTTATTTATCATGGGGTTTTCAACGTTTACTATCGTTTGATTGATGTGTTACATCTTTCTTTAGATTTTCATCATTTCGTACCTATTATAATAACAAAGGTCGAATTAGTAACAATATTTTTTGTTTATTCGAGAGTTGTTGATAATGTGATGAATGTTGAAGGTTTGGACTTTCATTGTCTGAAAAAATGAGAATGTCAATCCTGTGGATAAGTATAAAAATATTTGAGCAGTGAAATGCACGAGATTGGATGCATAAATTATTTATGCAGCAATTTTAAGTCATAAGTTTTTAGTATTAAGATTTGATACATAAAGGAAAAAGGACCATTTATGCAGGAATTATTAAGGACTGTCATGTCTTAAGGGTAACTTCTCCCATTGGTAAATTTCTGTAGTTCAGTGTCAGTCGTCACTTTGCAATTTCAGTTATCAATCGATTTTTTCTTTTTATAATCTAATAATTCTGAGATAAGTTTGAATAAACAACACAATCACACCTATAAGGCCGTCACAGAATTAAATACTTCGAAGGCATGCGGTTTTAAGTTTTAAGCCATAAGAGATGAAAGTTGGCCAATTTTCTTCAAACTTAAAATGAATGTCAAAGTGTATAAATGGTAACATTGAAATCCAATTATTGAACTTCCTACGACTTGTAATAACTGAAAACTGATTGTATTCCATTGACAAGTGGAAGTATTCCTTTTGTTTTGATGGGAAAATTAAAGGTTGATTTTCGAAAAATGTTCCTGAAACGTGTATGAGAAGAAATATTCAACAGTATCAAGTTGGTTGAACAGAAGTCCCAAAAAAGAAGCTATGGAATATTTCTTCATTTAGCACTGTGTGTACCTACCCAATCAACAAAATTGAACAGGTCACCCCGTATATATATTTAATATTTTAATTAGGTGTACCGTACCGTAGGAGATACCGATCGAGACCTTAAATTAAATAGTATAGTTATAATAATTCAGCAATTAATAATCCGAAAGATACATATCTACGATATTGTGTATGAGAATAGGCCGATAACCAGAGGCGAACCGTTTTTTTTTCTTCTTCTTGCGGGTATATACGCACGACAGAAGACGGGACCTCCTCTGGTGCCAGAAAAATGGAAGATTTATCGGAAATATGTTCATTAATTTAAGCACAAGAAAAATGAAATGTTCAATATTGAGTAAAAAAAGTATGTTGTATTGATCATGGTTACATCGCTGAATTGAGTTTGATGAATTAGAAATAATAATAGTCAAATTTGAAAGAAAGACATACCTTGTCTTGTCTACAGCGTGTTTCACTTTGAACGGCCCCACCTCTATATCTCAGTTATTAGCCATGCGATTCCAACGAAATTATTGGTGTGGTATGAATAACCATCCATATGATCAGTAATCCAGAGATGAACATTATTTTGGACAGTGCCGTGGGTTTTTATTGATATGAAAAGGGGTCGATTTTTCGTAAAATCATATTAGGCATTTTTTTTACATCAGGAAATCTAACCTCATATCATTGTTTTTCATGGTTCGAAACCCCCATATGTATATTTTAACCTACTTTCTATAGAGGGTTTTAAAAAAACGGGCACATCGAAACTGCATTTTTGCGAGCGTGAATATACTCGTTTTAGCGGAATTTGTAGAAGATCGATCGTCACATTCAGTCCGCCCTCTTCAGTTATTGCCAGAAATTGTCATCAGAAACATTTAACGAATAAGTGAATTAGGGGAAAAAGATCTGATGTGATAAAATTGCCCCCACGTTCATCTGACCTAACTCCTATGCATCTTTACTTCTGGGTTATTATTGAGGATACAGTATTATACAAAAATCGAAACAGGGACTGATCAATCAAACTAGCACGTGCTGAAATATCGCCTGCTGAGCTTAGAACTGTGAATGCACATTTAAGGATGCGACAGAGAAATGAATCATATTGAAGGGCGGTTATGTTGAAGGTGACCACATTTGATCGTTCTTCTGAAAATTCTATATGCTATATGCATTCACTGTGTGAATCGTTGCATAGACTACGAGCAGATATAATTCAATGTTCTGCGTGGTATTTGCCAGGAAAGTAGTTGTTCGTAGTCTACCAGTCATTCAAACTTCGTTTGATTATTAATTGCATGGACAATGCGGGAAATGCATTTCTTTCAATTTTGATGCTTCGTCCAATTCAAAGGCTATTTCATTTTGTATAATAATAGTGCAATGCCTAATCGACATAACGAAGTTATCAATTTAAAAATATCGTTAAAATCTCCGCTGTTATCTTTCAAATCTCAGAATAAAATCTTGGAGGGTCTCAAAATGACGAATTTCTATGAGAGCTGTTTTTCCTTAAAGTTTCCAATGAATGTTTCAACAAAATCAAAAAAATGTACTCACCGGTATGGCAGAATCGCAATCCTCGTCATTGGTCGCCTGAAAACAAAACAACGATAAACAAAAGCGCATCGTTTTTAAATTAGCCGCTGTCGCAGATAAAGATCGGTTTTTGTTTCGGGCTGACAGTTTATTTCCTAGTACCGAAAAACGAATACTAATTTATGTATGTTGGAAGGTATATCGTGAAAGGAAATAAAATACCCATCGATGGTAGAATAATAATTATTATTTCATAGCGATATCAAACTGTTTCATAATTTAGACAGGATGTTTTTTCGTAGCATTTTCAGGATAGTATATTGTTTAATGATAACGAAATGGTACTCATTTATGAATATTATATAGCTATTACACAACTATAGCGAAATAATTTCGGTGAAACTACGAAAGACTCTCGACATGAACTTTTCTTGAGGATGCATCATCGATTTCTTTTTTCGAGATAAATTCACTGGTGAAAACAAATAATTGGTTCCTTCTTTTCTTTTCGAGTTATAAACAAAAAATCATGTTCCAACCAAACCAAAGCCAACTATATGATTCCCATTTGAAAAACTACAACTTTATGGGTCATAACTTGAGTTTACACTTTTTTCTAAATTTTTCTCGACGCCACTGGATTATGCAGGAAAAGGGCCATGAGAATGTAAAATTTATCATCCCGTAACTTCACAAACAACAATGGTATTCACAGGTGTCAAGAAAAGTCTCAAATTCGAACTATAGTTACCGAATTACCTTATGCGAATATCGAAATTTGCCCTCTAAAAATATTTGTGAAAGAGTAGTTCTAGTAATATTTGTTAGGTGACGGTTTCGTTATTTTTTTTTAATGGCTGGCACGTATTATGGCCCCCTGAACTCGAACCAAAAAGTCAAAACGCGGCGGACATTTTGTTACGAATTCGAAAATATGGTGTATTTGACACGATTTGATATATCTTCTTTTCTTTTATTGAAAAAACAAAATTCGTGGTGTTTTAGCGAAAAGAAGGACGCATTTTGTTTATTTTAAATAGCAAAAATTTGAGATGTCAAATGGTGATGTATTTCTGAAATCTCCGAAAATACTTTAGTCAGCCGCAGTTTTATTCCGATTCGAGTTAAGGAGGCCAAAATACGTAAGTACAGACAAAAATTTTGAAAAAACTCGCTACCTTACGAAAAAATTATCACTTATAATACCACTAGGGCTTCAATTATTTACTGGATATTTATTCGACAACACGGATATTCTGTAAATTTTCTATGAATAATTCGTGTTGGAGAAGAAAATTACAGTTTTTAATTGAAGCTAGTGGTATTGGAGTCTGTGCGTCGAAGAAATAGGAAAGGTTAGACCTCGTTTCTCATTGGTCTAGACGCCAGGCAAGCATACAAGTGGTTAGTTGACCGTACGGCTGTGTATAAACAGTAAAATAAAATACAACTTTGACGAGATTGACTATTCAAGTATTATTTCTATTATATTCACCGTGATTTCCGCTAATCAAGACGTACAATTTCAATAATCGTAGGACTTGAATTTGACAGTTTTCATAGTCAGCCGCTACCGGTCTACTAGCCACCAAATCCGTATCGGCTATTTTGAAATATTATCGTAGGTAAATTGCGAATCAACAATTCAGTTCATCATTATTTATCGATACCGTCTGGATACGTTGAATAATCATGGCAGAAAACTCTGAACCACTGAGGTAAAGTTGTTAGAAATATATTTACACTGTGTGCGCACCATCAGTTTCACCAATGGAAAACGCTATTAGTATAAGCCTATCCAGAACACGTGATCAAAAATGGATGCCTTGAGGCATATACGGAGTGTTTAGTCTATTTGATTACATGTTTTTTTGTGTTTATAGTTTGAATTTCCTTTTTGAAGGATTCAAAAGTGAGAACAATGGCTTGTGATAATAAAAGTGATTATCTGTTATCGTTAAAGACTGAAGATAAAGACATTGCATTACGGTTTAGGGAAAAAATCAGAGTCATTCAAGGCATTGATCCTTTCACTCTGATGGATCAGTTAAAGCAGCTGGTTTTCCTAAAATTTGAAACTACATTTCGCAACAAATACCTTCATGAAAAGTTATGTAACTTTTTACCTTTCAAAAAATGTTTAGCACATACTTTGGCATACTTTAGTTTAACTTCTGAGATCTTCCCTTTTGATTGCTTTTAACTATCTTTCTCTTCGGATTTTTGAGAGTTCATTCAATTCTGTTTTGTGTGCAAAATGTAGTACACTGGGTATATTGATAATCTTCACATCATCACGATTTCCTCGACTCCCACACTAAACAACACAACAAGTATGTGGCATGTTTTTGTAGTTATATGTTCTATTTTATGAGAAAATTCACCAATCACATTATAGTCTAAACACAGAATATTCACAAACGAATGTTTAAATTCGTTCTGGAGTTAAAACTTATTTCAAATAAAAAATCACAAGGTTCGAATAGCTAGAGAGTTCTAATGCACTCAAAAGGTTTGTATGCCCCAAGGTATCCATTTTGAATTTAATTTGACAGCGTCTTGGTTTAGTCTATTCGAAGTTAGGTAAATGTGAATGTCATTTGACATAGAAACGTCAAAAGTTTTGTATTAAGCCGTGTAAAAATCGAATCCACTTTAGCACCGCGCTTAGCTTCCGCGAAAAAAAAAGTGGTTCCCTCGCTTCGAACACCCTGTAGGGGGGCCTTTACCCGTCCCGCTGTCACCTCGACGTGGTACTGACAAAGGGGCAATTGATTTTCTAATCTATTCAATTTAGTACTTGTTATTGGTACAGCACAATGGAGATGGACAAGCCAGATAGACAAGCGTTATTGACGGCACGCTGAGAGCGAATCAGAAGAGTAAATGTGCAGAGTCATGGCGATCTGTTCCTGGTCAATCACGATGGACGGATTTTGAGTCAGCGCCCGTATTATAACCTAATTAATGGTTTTTTCAAACTATATACAGAGGTGTGCACAAAAATCGGCCAGAGCTGTAACTTCTGAATCATTCGAGATCGAAATTTGAAATTTGGTGGGTAGCAACCAAGGTGGATATAGGATGGTGAAACAGCTCTTCAATTGTTTCTGCTGCGAAAAACTTGTAGACCATTTGGAAAGCGTAGTAATATTTACACGACTTGAATGAAGATGGCGGTGAGATCGATTATCGAAGAAGATTTCTGTTGCTCACGTATTTCTGTGGTTCGCATCTGTCAGACATGAGTTGAAATGACACCAATATTTTCAGTGAATCTGGAATAGTTATCGATATTTTGACTCTTCTCAGTCATTTTTCATCTAGAACAGATGAAACTGATAAAAATATGACAGAAGCACAGTTTCTGTTTTACCGACACAAGGTATGTCGCCATCTCTGATAACTTCAGGAAATATTACTACGGTATGAAATCAAGTAGGCAAAGGTCTACAGTTTATTCTAGTGCTTGTTAATAGGAAGCTGTTTCACCATCCTATATCCACCTTGGTAGCAACTATACAGTGTGTACCAGCCAAATGGAATAAATTCGTTAATAAATAAACGGTGGCGTTTTAGGAAAAACGCTCGGACACGTCGATTTGTATCTTTAGTTGCGTTTTTTTTTTTTTTTTTTTTTTTTTTTTAAACTTTTTATACAGGGTGTGTCATGCCACAGTGGCCAATATCAACTTTCTTATTTTAAATGCAACACCCTGTATTTTATTTCATTTTTAGATTCTTTATGAAGAGCTGATTTCGTCGATACATTAAACTTGGGGTATAGCGCGAAATATTACAGAGATATGGGGTGTGAAAAATCGAGATTTTTCAACTTTAGGAATTTTTTGTGTCGAAACTAATCATTTCTGCTCAAAATGACTTACATGTCTCTATCTTAACTTTTCATTTACTATCTACTGACATTTAATAGAAACAAATAGAGGGTGATGCAAATCTCAAAATTTTAAACCACCCGTATTTGTTTCAATTAAATATCAATCGATAGTAAATGGAAAGTCGAGATAGGGACATGTAAGCCGTTTTGAGCAGAAATGATTAGTTTCGACACAAAAAATTCCTAAATTTGAAAAATCTCGATTTTTCACACCCTATATCTCGGTAATATTTCTCGCTATACCCCAAGTATGATAGATCGACGAAATCAGCTCTTCAGGAAGAATCTGAAAATGAAATAAAATACAGGGTGTTGCATTTAAAATAAGAAAGTTGATATTGGCCACTGTGGCATGACACACCCTGTGTAAGAAGTTAAAAAAAAAAAAAAAAAAAAAAAAAAAAAAAAAAAAAAAAAAAAAAAAAAGCGCAACTAAAGATACAAATCGACGTGTCCGAGCGTTTTTCCTAAAACGCCACCGTTTATTTATTAACGAATTTATTCCATTTGGCTGGTACACACTGTATGATATTGTTCATTTCTTGAAGAGAAAAATTGTATTCCATCACTTCCGGTATAACCAGAAGTGACCCTAACTTTTGATTTTCAAATGGAACCCCCTGTATATTTTTCCATTTTTAGATTCAGGGTATCATTTTACATACACCAGTAGTTTTTCCGGATCAGAATGTCAAAAAAATGTACTCAATATGTTTTAATGTTTGAACAGTGTGCCCATTAATTGGTAATAGTAATCAAGATCGAGGTAGCCTTGTAAGTCAATTTCAATGTGACAGTAACATCCGTGCATTGCACAAAATGGGGGTCAAATTGAGTATTTGTTGATGTGGAGTTCATTTTGTTCTTTCTTTTGCACAAAAAATGATCCGGAAAAAGTACTGGTGTATGTAAAATGATACCCTGAATCTGAAAATGGAAAAATATACAGGGGGTTCCATTTGAAAATCAAAAGTTGGGGTCACTTCCGGTTAGACCGGAAGTGATGGAATACAATTATTCTCGTCAAAAAATGAACAATATCATATAGTTGCTACCCACCAAATTTCAAATTTCGATCTCGAATGATTCAGAAGTTACAGCTCTGGCCGTTTTTTGTGCACACCTCTGTATATTTCTCTGTGTATTTTTTCATCATTCAAACTGGTAGGCTGGTGTACTCATAGCAACAATTAGCTGCTTGCTTAGGAAACCTCTGAAGTAATTAAATATCTGTCAATTCAATTACGTGTGATTTGATTTAAAAATTGTTTAGTGGTTTTTAGTCGTCATTTTGAACTCCACCAGAGTCAGTAGAAGCCAGCGAAAGTAGCGTCACAAAAATTATTTCCAGCTAAATCGCGGAGTACTCACTTTTTTCCTCATATTCTAGATCCCGTCACAGAAAACTAGTTATTTATGATATAAGTGCTAAAAGTGATATTTCGTTTTTTGAGAAGAAAAGTGGGTAAAACTTCGTTTATCACAATCCTATTAGTTCGGAAAAAAAATTTGGTGGAACTTACGTATTTTGACCTCCTGATCACGAATCTGAAGTCAAAACGCGGCGGTCTCAAGTATTTTCGGAGATACGGCCCCATTTTTTCTCAAAAATGCACCCCTTCAAATCTCCATTTTCTGTTATTAAAAACACACAAAATTAATCCTTCTTTGAGCCAAAACATCACACATACTCACATTCACTTGTTTCCTCCAACACTTTTTTGCATAAAAAACGGTTATTTTCACAAAAATTTTCCCTTCTTCAAAACGTAAACAAAACATCTTTTTTCACTGATTTTCTGGTTATTTTTATTTGAGATGTTGGCAACGTCTTACCCTGAGCCAAACAATCACGTTGCCAACATCATAAATACAAATTACCAGAAAATCAGTGTAAAAAGGTTGTTTTGTTTACATTTCAAAGAAGGGTGAATTTTTTGAAAAATAATAGTTTTTTCTGCTGAGAAGTGTTGGAAACAATAAGTAAATATAATATGCGTGTATAGTGTTTTGATTCAAAGAAGGGTGAATTCTGTGTATTCCTAATAGCAGAAATTTGACATGTCGAATGGTGCATTTTTGAGACAACATGAGGCCGTATCTCCGAAAATACTTGAGACCGCCGCGTTTTGACTTCAGATCCGTGATCAGGAGGTCAAAATACGTAAGTTCCATCAAACATTTTTTCCGAACTCATAGGAGTGCGATAAACGAAGTTTTACCGAAAAGTGTTCCATTCCTTCCAACAAAATTGAAATCACTTTTAGCAGGTATATTTTCTACAAACATTGCGGATCAAATTATCTACCAATCTACCAATGAGACTGGCCTTGGAGTTTCTTATTATAATAATTGTATGTTCACTAATTGCACGTTCAATTGAATAAACACTTCATTTTGAATTATGTGTTGATATATTTTCTCATATACAAATAAATCACTTATAGAGCACCAGTGCTAAGATTTTCTTTTAACACCAGTGTCATAAAATTATATTTCAGACACGTTAAAAATTATACTTCTGACGTTTGTAGAAAAAATGTTTTATTGCGGTGGCACTAAGTGTAGAAAAGTAAAATGCGTGATTTGATACGAAATATTTTATAGTAGGTACTTGAACAGCACTATCGATCTGTTGATATTCGAAAGAAAATAATTTTTTGTTTTTTATTCAATTTGAATTTTTTCAAAATTTACCAATCCAGTAATTTAATAATTTTTTTACAGTATAGTAGAAAGACAGGAGGGAACAATATAAAAGGAACGTATAGGTATAAAAAAATTAGTTTTCTTACCTACTTTCGTTGTACACGCAATGCTGCTAATTTCAGAGAAGGTATAACCTTCTGCAAATATTTCTCTATTGTGAAAAAATTAACCTAAACTTTTCGATAAAACAAACTATGTTGGCAAAAATGTTTTTCTAGCAATTAGGTATTTTAATTAATAAAACAATTCCTAGTACGAAAAATGTGAAGTGTGGAAAGAGAAATACGAATTCAGAACGAGTAGGAAACGTAACGAGTGTATAAAATGCATTTTCCAACGAATTTTGAATACTACTTTTCCTACGACCATAAATATTTTATTTAATTTCACGGGAAGTAATTTCTAAGATGTAACTTGAGCAGCCTCTAATGTAGATTCAATATTTTCATTATTTACAATTCCAGATGTAAATTACTGAATTGTCCATAGATAATCGCGCAACCAGGAATACATTAGTGCGTATTGGCATTAACCAAAAAATATAAATGTGTAAAGTGCGTACCATCAAAGAAAATGTGGAGGTTATGTCTCATTGACGCATTGAATAATCCGAAAAAAAGACAAAATATTTATGAAAAGCGCTTATGGTGACAGTGAGTACCAACTAATATACTACATTATTCCCATCCCTATGCGAACGTGTGTTTTTTTTTTATTTCAACACGTTTGTTTTTTTTACTCAAATAACTGCCATAAGCTACTTAGCGAACAAAAAAAACAGTGTGCATTATGACGTTTCCATACGTGGTGGTAGTAGGAATAATATTTTCCAGCAAAAAAGACCATATCGAACATAAATTGACCAGAATGTCCATTTAATTGTTAAAGATAACTCGGTCCAATTAGTCTAAAATAATCACCATATCTATCCAATCTCCTGATTAATCCGAGCTTCGGGCCCCCACTTCCTAATGACGTACACCAATAAATCTCGAAACCTCCTAACGGAAGCTGAAAAATCTTAAATTACCGCCTCATCGATTTTTTTTTTCATCTGCGTTCCAGTGACGGGGGCCTCTAGCCAGGGCAGGCATATAGGATTGCGTGCGTCGTAAATAAACAGATAACTCGAATTATGACAACGGCGGGGCAATAAGATACGAGTAAATCAAGTATTCGGATCTTCCGTTTCCATCTCGAGAACGGCATATAAGTCAGGGGCGCTGATAGAATCTGGCCGGGGACAGCTCATATGCATATTAAATCGAGTGTGAGCGAATACAAATCTTTAATTTGTATTTGTTTTCGTGTCATGGAAATTGTTTATAACTCGGCTGGACGCTCTAGAGAAGCAGTAGACGGGTCTCCGTACCGCCGATTCAAATCGGTTAGATTAGAACAAGGTGGATATAGGATGGTGAAACAGCTCTTCAATTGTTTCTGCGAAAAACTTGTAGACCGTTTGAGAAGGTAGTAATATTTAAGCTACTTGAATGAAGATGGCGGTGAGATCGATTATCGAAGAAGATTTCTGTTGCTTACGTATTTCTGTGGTTCACATCTGACAGACCTGACTTGAAACGACATTAAAACAATATATTTTCAATAAATCTGGAATGAATATTGATATTTTGACTCTTCTCAGTCATTTTTCATCTAGAACAGATGAAACTGATAAAAAGATGACAGAAGCACAGTTTCTGTTTTACCGACACAAGGTATGTCGCCATCTCTGATAATTTCAGGTAATATTAGTACGGTATGAAACCAAGTAGGCAAAGGTCTACAGTTTATTCTAGTGCTTGTTAATAGGAAGCTGTTTCACCATCCTATATCCACCTTGGATTAGAAGAAGAAGAATCAAAATTCAAGTTATTTCATTCATTTAATTTCTATTTTACATGTTTTCATATCTTCAGGAACAACATGAACCTATTAAATGGTGCACCCTGTACCTACAGGTTGTCTTCTTGAGGACAACCTGTACACAAGAGTCAATGTTGACAAAGTGAAGCCAGATTTTGAAGAAAGATATTACTAACTACAATCCGCCACAATATCCCACAAAATATTCTGATGAAAACAATGAATGAATACACATGATCATATAATAATTCTGGGCTCAAAATATTAATATTTTCCCCATTACTAAAAAGAAATCCGGGGTCTAATGCCATTTTAAAAAATAATTATTCAGGGTGTTCCCAAAAGGTGATGTCAAACTTGAGAGAGTTATTATAGGGAACATTGCAGTAGATTTATTTTTAAATATGAATCCCTAGACAAAGTCAAAAATAAGCGATTTTTAAATGTGTTCATCAACCCCATTTCCAATATGCATCACGATGTTGTATCAAATGTTTCAGATTCATTTCATTCTCGTTAAGAGTTCGAATTGTGAAAATTGTTGAATTGGTGGTACTTACATGATAAGTATGTCTTTCTACTTTCTGTCATCAGAATAAAGCATCCTACTTAGTATAATCTCCTAATCCAAATTCTGTAAAATATTAGACATTGTTCGGAGTTGAGTTGTTCCGAAAACATGCCCATAAAGCACTACGAAATGCGGCATTTATGAATTTACGAGTCGTATTTTGAACGCTTAGCTAGCTGGTGATATTGCAAAAATATTCAAATGTTTATAGCACACGCGATATATTTTCACCAATGATGAATCGCGGTCGCAGAAAACATATATTATTTTTCTAGACGATTTCGAATAGGTATACCATTCATGGGGAACCACACCAAATCAAATCTCACGAAAACAGAAGGTTGCTATACCAATTTCAGTATAAAGTGGACAAATTATCTACACGTGAATTTTTTCTTTGCAGTTTCACGTTGACCGCTGTTTTCTACAGGGTGTTCAAATAAAAAGTAGAGATACTGTGAATAACAAGATTTTTTGTCAGGTGATACCTCTTTCAGGAAATTCTTTCAAATTTTCTATACATTGTTGTCCGTTTTCCGAGATCCATACACCATAAGGATCTCGATAAGTATCCAATATGAGATACAATACTCTGAAGGAAAAAGTTTTTGAATTCTTGAAAAAAAAACAGAAATCTGTAAATCGCGATTTTATTTTTTCATGTAAAAACCAGAAGAACGTTTTTTAATTATAACGTTCTCGGGACACTTTGTCGCAAGGAAACTAAATATGTCATAGTATAGAGCATTTTAGAACACGTGACCTTGTTGGACCAAACCTTAGATCATAAAGGCTAGATCCGGCATCATGTAGTATTTGTTTGGTATTAGAGGGGCCAGTAAAAAAGTACAATGATATCACGTGGTACAACATATACATATGTATGGTCAAAATTTTACAACGATCAATCCATGGCAGTACGTTTAAATCCCCCTGGACCTACCAAACGAATAACCTGGATACCGTATCTAGCGTATAAGCAAATGGGACCAAACATGGCGCCAAATTATGTCAATACAAAGTAAATGTCAGTAAACAGGAAAGTTAGTTGCTGATTGCCGGATATTTTCAAGATTATTTCGTTCATGGCTTGTTAAGGTAAAAGTAAATATTAATTGGGTTCAGAAAATTCTTGTAGTGAAGCTGCAGAGTGATATAGGGATCGATAAAATAAGAGTCATGAATTCTGTTGATCCATATGTTATTAAAAATGATGAAGTGGAAACTGACGTGGAATTGTTTCCAAAAATTGCCTCCTTGGACATCATCAGTATTTAGACTCTTTCGGGACCAAACATGTCTCAAGAACTGATTTTAAATACTTTCAACACGTTCACTTTCTGAATACAATGAAGTGACACACGATATGTTTGAATCTTACGAGCTGATCAAAATTGAGAAAAATCATAAACACCACTATTAGGATTAAAATATGAAGAAAGGCGAATTGCTCTACATTCAGAACATGAAAGATTGTACCTAGAAGTGAATGGTGGAATATTCGAGAATCTCTTATACTCAAGTAGTTCTTATTCTATAACTTTGTTTAGTTTTGCGAAGAAAAAATCTTTTCAGAAAATCGAAATCGATCAATAGGTATAGGTACAATTTCAAGAAATCTTTTTATTCCCACATAAATGATAGTCCAGTATTCTTTTTTCCCATAACTCGAACCGCACTATCACAGACTGTTGAACGCCACAGTGACCGTAATTGAAGGACCATCCAGTCTTCAGAAATCTCAAGGACCTCCGCATTATATGCGGCACGCGCTGCTCTTTTGTTCCAAGAAGCATTGTTGGGAGTTAAGCACCCACTTGAGCTTTGGACACCGCCGAAAAAGGAGGGCCAAAGGGCCGATTCGAAGGGCAGGGATCCATTACGCGGGCCGAAATATGCCCCAAAAAGTCACGTGACCATGTGAGGCGAATGCTGGGAGAAAACCGCTAATTATGCAGATACATTATTGGGTGTGCCTAATTAGGCAAACTTTTGAGGTGGAAGCGATTTTTGATTTTTCAATGGGCAAGTAGTACGTCGAAAAAATACTTTTTCGGCAACCGTCCGGAAAGTACGTACTTTCCAGACGATTTTTTTTTTTGAGAAAGTGGCATTTTTCCGGCCTAGTCCGGGAAGTACGTACTTCCCGGACTAGGCCGGGAAGAATAGCATCGTTGTTGTCATTGTATAAATATGAAAATCTTGGTAGTATGGTTTTGATAAATGCAGTTGATCATTACCATAGCAGCAAAATAACGACTGACAGCTATCTGACATAAAATTAGCTAACATTCAAAAATTATCAGATGAAAACAATCAATGTGAAACGGAAACTTTACCTTCTTGTTCTGACTTCAACAAAAGGCACTTAAATATACCAAGCATTTCAAACAAATTGAATCCATTCAATACTAACAATTGTTCCAATTTTAATATAAATATTAATATAAATAAGAATTGAAATGTTCGAAATTTTGTTCTAATAAAGAAATGTGTTTCTTTGATTTGTTATTCTACACGGTTGCCGAAAAAATTGTGTACGCAACACGCCCGAAAACAGTTTTTTTGGACTCGCAGACTTCCAGGACTCGCTACGCTCGTCCTAGAATTTTGTCCACTCATCCAAAAAAACAGTATTTTCCGGACTTGTTACGTAAATTACTATAGCAGTACGTGTGGATGGTCGGAAAATTTGCGGCAAATTATGTGAATCAAGAAAAATCAATCATAAATATTCTATCGAGAAAAGTTCAATGCAAAAGTGGATAATCAAGGAATCTAAAACTTTTATAGTCATTATTTTCAACATTAAACCGGTAAAAACGTTCTTATTTATCATTTTTCCAAAGCAAAATACTTATTTTAGAGTTTTTACGTATTCGATTATTGTTGAAAACATATTTTTGGTGATTTCAAAAACCATTTACAAATAATTTCAAGGCGAGGTTTCAACGAAAAAAATGTGCACTGATTGAGCTGAAAATTTGAAACCTTGTTAACCAACTTTTTCGATTGAGAATTGGACATTTTTAATTTAAATTCGTATGCAAATAAGTATTTAGCATTGAAAAATCAATTTAGAACAAACACAAAAAGAACGTTTTCACCAGGTTTCATAATTTTTTCGGGAAATAAAAAAATTAAAACAGAGGTTTTAACCGTTTTTTTCGTAAATTTTGAGGAAAGGTTAGAAAATGATTGATGGAAGAGTTCAAAATCTAATTATTTAAAACTCTGAAGTTTAGTCAACTGACAGTTCAGATATTGAAAATCGGTTTTGCCTTGGTTTTAATATGAAGAAACATTAATACACCAAGAAACTATAATAATGAATGTTCACTTGTTATAAAATTATATACTATAGATTCTAAGTCTAGCACATATCTACAATTTTTGTACGAATTTATGAACGAATTGTTATGTGGGAGAGCCTCACAAGCAGATATACTTTTTTCTTCTTCGTTTTTCTTTGAGGTAAATGGGAAATAGCTCGAGTACTTGAAATTGTCTAATTCAATAGACTCATATTGTACATATATTATACAGAAGAATGTTCCACAACTCAAGCTCTGCTTAGGTGGCCTCTTCTGTTATTTCCATATATTCTTTATTGTATTTATGCTGATAATTCTAACTGAATAAACTTACTCATTTACTATTTATGACATTTCAGCGCATAAAGGATGAACAGAACAGGGCCCCAAAGTGGAGCCTTGTGGTACACTCGTCTGGTAACCCTAGTAGGGACTAACTCGATCAGATCATTCGATAAATGTAATTCCATGTTTCATTGATAAAGGATATTTATTTTCATTATATCGGAGCGGTATTTCGAGATACTATTTCGCGAATTAACGCTGACCACGTCATCATAATTCCGATACAGCACGCGCAGAAAAACTCCAACAATGCTTGTCACAGGGCTAATATTCGCCCACTAGAATTAAACAATAGTAAATCATAAAGTTTTCAACGGCATACACGAAATGAATTAAAATTTTACAGACGGTTATTCAAAAGCTCGTGTCAGTTTCTACTAGCCCCGTTTATTGTTTTTGTCGTTTACATTTGGGAAATTAATTTAGTCGGGGTCGATGGGGGTTGAGGGGGTAGGGGGAGGGGGTAGAAACAGGGCGAGGGAGGGTGTTAGCGACTGTGGTGAGAGTTTTACTGCGGATGATTTAGGGGTCGAACGAATTCGACACGAGATATACGGAACATTTTGTTGAAGATTTTTTTTATTTTTTTTTACTACACCTAAGAGTAGGTAAGCAAAACAAACCTGTAATGTTTGTGAAAATCTTCGAGTGAATACTGTTTTGTCTATATAGGGAGTCTTCCTTCAGCTCGTCGTTCAGTCTTCAGACAGACCCTCAAACAATACGATAGAAAAATATTTGTAGTGGCCAAGATTCAAATATAGATTTTTCACTTATAATTTACACGAGATCACTTTTTTTTCTCGAAGTGAACTTGACATGTCTGGAAATTCAACGAAAAAAAACTGCATCTGAGTCCGCATTTTCAATTTCTCCACTCGAAGACTCTCCAAATTGCAACATTTCCACAAATAAGATACTCTTCTGACAACCCAAGGTTGAGAAAAATTGACAAAACGTCATCAAAAATTCAATGTTGTTATTGTTTTTATTGATCAATTTAAATCAAATTACACTCTGAATTGAAATTTACCAATTAACACATTGAGTTTTTCACTGCTAATATCACCAAAAACAAATCGCTCAGGAGTAAACTGGACCTAACTCTTTCTGACTTTCATTTGACAGTTCGATTGTACCAACTTGCGAATAATGAAAAGTGCGTATCGAAATAGAGGCTATTTCGACACGCATTTTCGTTGCACAATGACTTCATTATACAACCAAAATAGAAAAACTTGTTTACAATGCTGGTTGTCATGCTCTCAAAAGTTGGGTTACGTTTTGTCGCTGGAAAAATTAGGGCAAACTTTTTTCGCTGTCATAATGAGAAAACACCGCGACGTATGGCAACATATGGAAACTTTTGTTGGTACTTACGTATTTTTACCTGTTGAACACGAATTTCATAATATTATCGTGAACATATATCTCTAGTTTTCGAGATAATCGATGCCAAAGTTTTAAATTTCACCTTAGTTCCATCGCATACAAACATCAAACCAGATAATACAGAATGTAGCATGAAAACTCAAAATCAGATTCTACACATCGAAATTGCCTTTTTTTTCACACATGTCAAGGCTAATAAGTCCACGAATACCTATGTAGAGATGCTGTTATAAATATATTCCGATCAATCAGCCTATATTATTCACTGGAATTTGCACAAGGTTTTTGGCATTCTTCACCAAAAAAATTTCACCATCATTTTGTCGTTTGACATTGAGGCTGTCTGATTGAAGTTCAACCCCCAAATGGCTCCAGGCGCTCAAACTATAAGCACTGGAAATGTTATGTCAGCCTGAAGGCTACAACTAACGCACTCTCAATGGCAGCATATAATCATCGGTTTCCAACTATTGTTCGGTATACAGCGAATAGAGACACCTTTGTTACCGATTATTGAAAATAAAGGGGGCGATATTCCGATCATAGAATCATTTGGTTTGACCGTTTCAAACTTGTTGAGAAGTTTGAAATTTTCCACTCTGGTAGCTAAATAACTTTAGTTTTTCTTTGGACTTTACAAAAGTATAGGAATAGTCAGGTTGAAGGTTGTTACATTTATAAAACTATAAGCTAGATAAATGACGAATCAGATGTGAAACACAAACATTACATATATGTAAAAAAATAAAATAACAATACATTACATATCTAATTTTTAGTAGGTGGTTGGATGATCATACATCAAAATATTCGTTGAGTGAATAAAAACATTTTTCTATGAGAAATGATTTCAAGTTTTTTTTATAAGAGGATAATTTTTTTTCATTTTTCAGATTTTCAGGTAAGTTATTGAAAGTTCTAGGTCCTAAAATATTTGGTGTATTAATCATAATATTTGTCCTGCTATGTGGTATATAGAAATCGTTCCTTGAGCGAGTATATGCATCATGGATATCACTATTGCGAGCAAAGAGTTCCTTGTTGATAAAAACATAAACACATAATTCAAATATAAGGAGGCAGGGTAGGGTTAGTATTTTCAACCTTATAAACAAGGGCTTACAGGAGTCTGTTCTTGAAAAGCCCAATATACTTCTTATGGCCTTTTTTTGGGCCATAAAAATATCCCTTGCTGATGCGGATGACCCCCAAAAACATATACCATAGCGGATACGTGAGTCCACTTGAGCAAAGTAGAGACTGCATAACTGATTTAAATCCAGGGTACTTCTAAGAGTTCTGAGTTGGAAATTTATTGCATTAATTTTTTTTTTTTTTTTTTTTTAGCTTAAAGGTTATGCAATTTTCCATGTTAGTTTGTGAATGATTTACCAGGGTATAAAAGCGAGGTAAGGATGAACAACACGTTTATCAGTTTTCTGGGAGATAAGTTCTTGACTTCGGGAGTTGTTGAGAGTGCCAGAAATTTGAATCTCTTGCAAAAAAGCGCTGTTTTGCTTTTTTTTTCAAGTGAAACCTCAGAGGGCAGTATCCAGTGAGGAGTCTCATTACCAATTTCGAGTCTTCTTTGTCCAATTCGAGAAAATGTTTAGCTTTCCTTGGCGATAGGCTAAACTAGCCCTTTCACTTGTCTTTTTTTATTCTAGTGAGATTTCATTTCATCTGTTTCCCAACGTCGAACCTCTTTCTTTCAAGTGGGCTTTGGAGTCTTCAGAACGGTTTTGGGGGCTGAGAAATTGTGGATTTGGCCCTTCTTTGGAAAGGCAGTATGCTTCCTCGTAATTAAAAAAATACAGATCCTATATAAATACAACTGGTACAAATTGCTTTTCACATTATACTAATTGAAAATATGTGTGTTTTTTCCAAAATTGAGATGAACCTATTATGAAACATAGAATTTGCAAAATTATCAACGATGATTAAAATGAGAGTGAAGAAGAAAAAAACTTGCGTTATGCATTAACTTGGACCATAGATAAACAAAATATTTGATGTCAAATTTCTTTATCTGTGACTGATACCTTTTGACATGTTCTCACAGTAGCGAATATCTTGTGAATATGAGTAAAAGTTCAAAGGGTAATAACTTTCATCATTGAGAAAATTTGTAAATTAAAGGCATTTTTTGCGAGATACTTTTTTGAAACTATTCGAAACAGTTTTGAAACACCCAATTTTCTTGAACCATTTGTGACGTCACACTTGTTTCTGGTTCAATACGTTTTGAAAGCATCTCCTGGACCATTTCAATCATGTTTCAATATGGCGAACTGACATTGTTTAATAATTACCTGAAGTTAAATAAATGTGACACGTGACGTTATGAAACGTTGCATTTCTTCGGTTCATGAAATGATGACGTAGAGGAATAAACTGTTTTAAGACGGTCATCGAAACTGTTCTCTGTCGCAAAAAATAAATCCAATGACAAATTGTTATAAATTGAATATTTCAATCTTACATGTAGACGAATATATGATCTGTTCAGATTTACTTGTGAGTTTAGACAAAGATTATTGTTTAGCAATTCATCTTCAATATGCAAGTCCTCGTTGCCCCTAACATTTTTTCTGCCGTAAGGCAACCCTTACATTATTTTCAATTTCTTAGCGTCAGTATTGCCGCCGGCGCGACCACGCGACCCCCCGCTGCCCCCCCCCCCTTGTCGCCCCCGGAACCAATTTGTGATCGCAGCAGGCGCAGATAAACACGTGACCCGAGAACCGAAACTCTGGAAAAGAAGTGAACGACGATGACCGAGCGCATTCCCGCCAGTCGGGTCATTAGTCACTGCGAGATGCGCTATCTGACCGCGAGGTGTACTCCTAGCCGATGATTACACGCGAAAGTGACGGCACTGAATTCACGACGTTCGGAAGGGTAACTTTTTTCGTCTGTCGAAATTTCAAATTTTTTCAGCAAAAAAGTCGAAAGATTTTGGTAGGGGAGGTTTTTTAATTTTGACTGCACGAAAGTAAAGTGTTAAAGTTGGGTTATGGAAAACTTTCCATTGTTAATTTTACGAAAATAAGTTATAATTTAAAAAGAGTTCTGCGTGGTCATAAACCTAAATTAAAATCATCAGATTGAATTTTTTTTCATTCGTATACGCGGTTTCTCAAAAAATATGAATTATGTTCAGGAGTATATCACCTTTATTTTTGACAACATCGAAAATTTACATTGAGAAAAGTTGACGGAAACTAAAAATTACGGTCAAATATGCAATAACAGTCAATAACATGGAAAAAATATTTTCTTTTTTATGTAGTGTATATGATTATTGAAAAATGAATTATTTCGTTGATTCATTTATTTCAGTGCACCAAATAATGCAACATAGAGGTTAAGATATGTACTTAACGGTTGTTAGAATTTCAACCAATAAAGTGATAACAGATAAGTGAATGTTCCCAATATTTTCAAAAATATTGTTGGACAAAATTAATATTTTCTGACAAACATCGCATTTTTTTTTCTATTTTGGTTCTATAATGAAGTTATTATGAAACGCTAAGGCGTATCAAAATAGCCTTTGTTTCGATATCGCATTTTTCATTATTCGGAGGTTGGTACAATTTAACTGTCAAATGAAAGTCAGAAGATTAAGGCCCAGCTTACTTCTGAGCAATTTTGGATTTGGTGATACTACTAGTGAAAAACTCAGTGTTTCTATTGGTAAATTTTAATTCAGAGTGTGATTTGATATCAATTGACCAGTGAAAACAATAACAGTAAACTGTTATTATTTATCGATATCAAAGACTTTTCCATATGGTGCGAACTTAAGCAGACACACTGTATAATGCTCATGGAACATCCTGTAAGCCAGTAGGCTTTGGTTTTTTTTCAATGTTTGTAGGGCACAGGAATCAGAAAAAATCTCAGTAGATAACTAGTTCCAAAACAACGCGCTTCGATGAAAAAGAAAGAGAAAAGTCCTGAGAATGAAAGGGTGAAATATTAGACAAGATTTCCAGTCAGCATCGACCATAAAAGTAACCAAATAGAAAAGGGAGAGGTAGAACTCTTCTCTGTGAGGTTCTGTAGATGTCAATCAATTGTTTGATTAGATTTATCTCCACAAGCACTTTCACACTATGTCTTCTGTAATAATTCATCATGCTTTTTGTCTCAGTATTCAATTCTTCGTCAGATCTATGGTACTTCCCATTATGCTCTTTCATGTTTGCTCCTTAGGTCTCTAGATCAATATTTACTTGATGAGTACTTTGGAAACATCACTTCAGAAGGTTCAACAATTCAAAAAATGACAAGAGTCATGAGAGTTCAAAACGGACCTCTAAAACATTATTCTGTGCCATTGGCAAAGATTACACGCGAAAGAAGGTGCGTGTGATGCTTTGAGATTCAATTAGAGTTTCGGTCGGAGGTTGGCATGACTGTGGATTTTTCGAGTTAATAGATTGAATTCGAACATCATCAATCATTCAGTTGGTCGCTGGAAGTGCGCCGACTTTCGAAGATTGTTCAATCCAGAAAGGTAAAGTAAAAGTAAAGGAGAAAGTAGAGTTCTTCAACGGTTGAAATTTGTCATGATCTTCTCGAATTGCTCTTTTCATACGAATATTTGAACAGGAAATAATACTTTATAGTCGAAAGAATATAAATTTCCATTGACTTGGACTAACAAATTCGGATCAATAAAATATAGAACGTGTATAGTTTTCGCTACTTCTCTGTCATAGTTTCTAATTCTGTGATCGAAAAATATTTTCCCTATAGCACACTGTCATTTGGAAAGTAGCTCATATCACCATGGTGTTGTAATTTGAAAGAAAAAAGCACACGTGTTGAAATAAAAAATATCACACGCTCGCCTGAATTGATATAGAAATAATTAGGTATATTAGTTGGTACTCACTGTCAATATAAAAGAGTTCTCAAATCAAAGTCATATTATTTATTGAAATTTCTGTCTCGTTTCGAATTATACCGAGAATTCTTTAGGTATCTATTAATTTCCAGGTGTTAATGATACATAACCTCTGAATTCACTTTGATAAAAATTAGGGTCAGTGGCTGGGAACTATTTCTATACATGTCTGATGATGTTGATGACAGCGGGTGAGATCATTCAAAAGAGTACGGCTACAGTTTTATGCGAGGCTTGCATCAGTATCACCGATGTTTGCACTATTTACATTTGACAAGAAGTCAAGGACGCACTAACTCGTAGGCGCTTGCGCACTACGTCCTTCTGTGGTTCTATATACCTGGTTGCGTGATTACTGGCGCTAGCAGGCGTATGGTGTCAAATATCGAAAAAAATTTTTGTTCAAACAAAACTACTACAATCAATCAGTAATTCACATAATAAGGAATTATTCAAATATCATCTTGAATATGGAAATAATCAGTACTTGATATTGAATCAAAACCACCTGAAATTCTAGAGACCGCTCAAGTTACATTTTTGACAAGACTTCCCGCGAAATGAAAGTATTCGGAGTCGTAGGAAAAACAGTGTACAAAACTTTGTCCCAATTTAACCGACCTCGTATCTCTCATAATAACTGAGATCCCCATGGTTAAGCTCGAAAAACGGGCACCTTATGGTAAAGATACAAAATATAGGCTTTTGAGTGGTCGAAAATGTTAGGTTAGGAAATTTTCATCTCAACATTTCTGAAAAGCTCATCGTGCTGTTCATCTCCTCATGTTATCAGACAGCGGACATCCACTGCATCCAGCGTTGCCAGCCCTGCATCTCAAAAAGTACTAAAACTCCACCGAAAAATGTACTATTTTTCGAAAAAAGTACTAGATCAGAATTCTCAAATTTCAATACATTCAGGAACCTAGTCTCTGATTCAGATATGAGGTTGAATAAATAGGTAACTTTACACTTACCATGCAATCTATTTTTCAATGAATATGAATTTTGAACTCAGAAATTCTAATTCGATGATTAAATCGTAAACATTTCCCTACTTTTCGAGATAATCCGTGTCATAGTTGGAAATTTCACCTTCTTTGTCTGGCAAGTTATCGGCAAGCATTCTATCTTTCTAGATCACTGTTCATATAATATAACATGCATTCACTATGCTTTTTGTCTAAGAAAAACATCTTAAATATGGCATTCTTTCATGATTTTCCTCTGATTTAATCATCTATACTACATAAACAACGGCCATTTTGAAGACCTCTATGCGCAACTTTTGCGAATACGGTGGATGCCATATGGCTGACTTGTAGGTGTAGCAAAACCATTCAGTGAAATGTATTTTCTCTCTTCAATACATGATGTCAAAAAGAAAGATAGATATCATTAAAAGAAGGTGAAATTTTGAACTTTAGCATGTATTATCTGGAAAAGTAAAGGTGTGTTCACGATTTCATTACAAAATTCGGATTACTGAGATTAAAACACATGAGTAAAAAAAAATATTCACTGAAGAATAGATCACATGGTAAGAGCAAAATTATCAATAAATATGTAAATGAAAGAAGTTTTATTTGAAAGAATTATAATTTTATAATGTCCCTTACTGCACAATGTGAACTGTAATTGCGAATATGCAACGATTGCGAGTATTGCGACAATAAAAAGTAATAAGTATTGACGTATAAACTACATAACATGATGAAACACTATAAGCACAAACGTATTTATAAGACAAAGATATCGCACTTTTTGTGTTTCTTGGTTCATTTCAGTATCCTATGTTTTGAGATTTTTTGTTTCAAGTCAGAAAACATGAAAACGTACTAATTTTGTATCGGGCGTACTAGCGTACTAGACAAGGTTGAAAAGTACAAGATCTAGTACGACGCTGTCCACTGCAAAAAGCAGTTACCTGATCAAGCTGGCTGCGCATAGAGATCCCTCAAAAAAAACCGTTTTGTTCACGAGGCAATAAATCCGTTTTTTATGAGCGCAGCCGTACACATCCGTATCGCGTAGAAAATTTCTCGATATATCACGGCAACGCCACAAATACAGACAACGATTTATAATTAGGCCGTAAATTTCCCTGGAAACAAATGACGACAGAAATGCATGTAGACCAATAGGGAAGGCAATTTGTGACAAACGAATTCGCATGCTAAATAATCCAGAGCAAGGTTTGTATACGTGACAAGTACACGGCACCGATATGAGGGGTGGGGGGAGGGGGCAAAAGGGGAGGGGATGGGGAGGTATTGAATCGCGTATGAAATAATTAGCTCTGGAAATCATTTGGTTTGATGAAAAAAAAAAGATTTATTTACCTACTGCACGGAACAGATTTACTGATGGAATGATTTTCAACAAAACAAAACAACTAAATTGAAAATGCTAAAATGTTGACAAGCATTCATGTTGAAAATTGTTCCCTAGTATTCGCAATTATCAACAGTTTTTCATTTCGGTTCACAGCATATTTGCGACAAACCGAAGAAAAATTTATATATTATCGATCGAGTTTTCGAGGATGTTGAAGAAAAAATCTAAAGAAAGAAAATATATACTATATTATAATATATAATCAAAAAAAACTTTGGTGTCCAAGGTATACAAAATAATTATGCATAAATAAATTTTGCCAAGTTCTTCTTGTTTTTCACAAGTTTTTTTCTCTTATTGTTTTTCCTTTCACAGCTCGTAGGTACCTCATTTCCATTGCTTTTTCGTTTTATGAGCACCCAACAGAAAGAAAATAAAATAACAATATTCCGGAGTTACAGTATAAGAAGTTGTGAGAAAGTTCTTCAAAATATGAATAACTATTTCGAATCCACTGATTTTGTTTCACAATTTTTTATTACGTTTTATCATCATTATTTTGCTATGCTCATAATAATTCAAAAAAATTCAAAAAAACCAGTTCTGTATTCCATGCAAATTATATTTCAAAATTTGTAGCAAAGCGCTTTCGACTGTTAGGTCATCATCAGTGCATACCTGAAATAAGTATGATTTCGTAAAATAAGGAAACATTCTTATCAATGTGGATAAAAATAAAAAAAAATGATAACATTTTTCTTTATATATATGAAGGTGTAAATCAATACTCACTCGTCAGGTATTACAATAAGATTTCCATAAATTTAAAAAACTTTTGAAAAGTTTGTATACCAGATGTATATGTGTTTTTTAAATTTATGGAAATCTCATTGTAATAGACGAGTGAGTGTAATTGACGAGTGAGTATTGATTTACACCTTCATATATATAAAGAAAAATGTTATCAAATTTTTTTATCTTTATCCACATTGATAAGAATGTTTTCTTATTTTACGAAATCATACTAACTTATTTCAGGTATGCACTGAAAGCGCTTTGCTACAAATTTTGAAATATAATTTGCATGGAATACAAAACTGTTTTTTTTTTAATTACATCGATTCATGCATACAGCCTTGTAAATATTTCACTCATAATAATTCTTCTAATAAAAGGGGGAAGGTTATCTGTCGTATCAATTATACGGGGCCCCCTGGCCACGGGGCCCCGGCGCAACTGCTGAAAGAAATTTTTCAAAATTAAAATTGATAAAAAATCACCTAAGAACTTCGATGGGACATGAACGCCTGTCAGACCTGTCACTATTGTCCATAAAGACAGAAACTTTAGAAAAACTAAGAAGAAGAGTGTAAATTTGATTTGAATTGTTTGTAAAAATTTTGAAAAAAGTGACAGGTAATTATAATGAATAGTTATTGCTTATAATTGTACGCAAAAAAAATTTTCTTTTGTGAGAAATGTTTACTCTTCATAAGGACCCCCAAACAAACTTTCACTATCATTTATGTCATAGAAATTCATAAAATTGTCTTCTTACATTGATTTTCTCGAGCGATAAATATAATGATTTAGATTTTTTTCACATAAACTGCGCAAACAGAAAAAAAAACTCACCCATTTTGGTTTTCTGTTTTCCTTCTCGGCGGATTTTGGCGTGTGACGTGGACTCAACTCATCCTCAACAGAGGCCAGTCTGTTGAATTTCTGAGTCCTTTCCTTGACACTGATACCAGCGTCATCAGCATCACCGTCGATATTAACATCCTGTCTTTTCGGTGTTGTTGGCTCAGTTCCCAAGCGAGATCTCATGGAATCTCTCCTTCTGGGTGGTGCCTAAAGTTCAGCATTGTCAATTGGAGCTAATGTTATCCTATCTTTGATAAAAGAAATCAAAAAAGATTCCCAAGAAGTGAAAAATTGGTCCGTCTGTTCGTGAATTATGACGATTTGAAAAAAATCGGAGAAGTTCCAGTGCCCGATATGCTTCATTTTTTCTTCTCTAAGAAGGAAACTTAGCACCCGATGGGAAAAATTGGTCCATCCTTTCGGAAGTTATGGCGATTTAAAAAGTTTCAAAGGGTATCCTCCTCTGATTAATTTTGTTGTCGACGAAGAACTATATTTTTCACTATTTCGGTTTTTTTTATAGAAGATATAAGAAAAAAGAAGCAAAATGGTATCCCCGACTGCATCATTGGTTTCTAAGAATTCCCGAGGATACTTCGTAATTGTGTTATAACTTGTAGCTAGTGTTACTGTGCCCTTTTAATCATACGAATAAAAAAATTGAACCGAACAAAACTGACCGTTTCCGCTTTGAAATTGCTGATGAGTTGAAAAGTATCAGTTTCTTACGAGGTTTCTTACGAAAATGCAGCTGAGGTAGGACTCGTCAAAATCTACTTAAAACTTTTCCCAGATCTGTTCTACTTTTTTTTCAAGAATTTTTAATACCTCTACCGAGGGGCGAACCGCGCTCAAAATTGTGTACACCAAACTTCAATTTTGCGAGGAATTCCAAAGAATTCCAAGGACTTCCAAAGAATTTCAAGGAACTCCAAAGAATTTCAAGGAATTTCAAAGAATTCCAAGGAATTCCAAGGAATTCCAAAAAATTTCAAGGAATTACAAAGAATTTCAAGGAATTCCAAAGAATTCCAAAAAATTACAAATAATTTCAAGGAATTCCAAAGAATTTCAAGGAATTCCAAAGAATTTCAAGGAATTCCAGGGAATTTCAGGGGATTCCAAAGGATTCTAGGGAATTCCAGAGAATTCCAGGGAATTGCATGGAATTCCCTGGAGTTCCAAATGTTTGTACATCAGGATTCCAGAATTAGAATCCAAGTAATTCCAAGGAATTCTAAGTAACTCCAAGGAGTTCCAAGGAGTACTCCAAAGGATTTCAAAGAATTCCAAAAAATTCCAAAGAATTCCAAGGAATTCCCTGGAATTTCTCGACATTCCAGAATTACAATCCGACGAATTCTAAAGAATCCCCAAGGAATTCGAAGGAATTCCAACAAATCATTGATTTCAAAAAAGTCATCGCCAACTTCACATGACATAACCAACCAACACCCACCTGTGGCGTATCATTGACAGAACTGACAGATCCGATTGACAGCGTGTCCAACGATGACGTGGAAGCGTACACGGGAGGTGGAGGAGGTCTGTAAGGGGGTGGTTGCCTGAGAGGGGAAACCGCCGATGAAGCACTCAAATCCGATGGGGTTGATGATGGTGATAAAGGGATGCCCAGGGAATTCCTGGGATCCAATTTCGCGTCGTTGGGGACATGATACGAAGGAGGAGAGGGGGACAGAGGTGGGTAGGAGGTGTCAAAGTATTTGGGTTTGAGGACCAGGATTTTCTCTTCGTTTTCAGAGCGAGTGGAGGCTAGGGTGTTGATGTATTCCTTGAATCGTTGCCTATTTTCTTCTGTAAACGAAAATTAAACATTTTCACTGTGTATAACGTGTCATTTCTATTATAGAGGTAATGCACTCTTTAGAACCTAATCTATGTTTAAAGGAAATGTTAAACAACGGCCTGGATCAGAAAAAAATCAACCACATTGACATTTCTGTTGCTAAAAGGCAAAAGTTATTTATACTAATCGATAGGGAATTTTGTGTTCTATAATTTTCCAAAACGACATATATCTAGAAGGAATAATAGCCATTATATATTCGTCAATAAGGGTATAACTTCACAAAATGAATTGTAGGTAAACAATTCAGAATGAGGCTATTGGCCTAGTTATAGAGGACAAATTTGAATATCTGGATGAAAGAAACCGACATATCTGGAGATATACGTTATAATTAAGTACTCATTGCATATTGGTGATAAGGCATAACTTTAGATATGCAATGAAAAATTTCACTAAGCACAATTGGCGACTTCAAAAGCCTAGACTTTTTCGAAACAAACAAATCATATCTCAAGATATGCCCTATTTTCGAAATCCAATTCACCACTCCAGTCACAGTCAGATGAAATATGAATTTTCAAATATATACTCGAAAAACCTCGTGAAAAACTATATTCACTTTTTCATTCGAAACTTGTGAAAGTAAACTTTTAAACTAATCGATTGGAAGATAAGACCCAAAAACATTCAAAAACTTTGAATGTTTGTCCTGAAAAGTGACGATAATCGAGTTATGACCTTTTGTATATGCGGGCCACAGATTAACTCTTGCATTTATCATATAAACTAAGAGAATATTCATTATTTCCACATAGTAAATTTCTTTGAGAAAGGTAGAATGCGAATCGCAAAATACTATCAGAATTGTGAGGCTTTCATGTTAATTTTGACGTCCTGAAATATCCCACTATTTTACCCCGTGATACGGCTATGGACAGTACCTACTTGTAGGAGATACCTACCTAAGTCCTAACCTACAAAATTCACTGGTATTTTGATGGGATATTATGTGTTTCTGAATGAATACCATAATTCTACCAGAATCTAATGAAAAAGACTGATACAAATAAGAGCAAGTGATAAAATAATTGTGGTTCAATATGATGAATGTCAAGAGAAAAATATATGCTCTCCAAAATATGTATAACATAGTCTACATTCAATCAGACTTTATAATCTAAATATGAGATCTGGATACGCGTTCTACAGTAAACAAAGAGAGGCATCACGACGAAAACATTGAATAATTTGAATAAAATGAATCATTCCACAGGTGGTCCATAACCACGTAAAGTAAACAAAGCCCGTATAACATCAACGCAAAAGATATCGTAATAAAACCACTTACCTTTGGACTCTGAATGAGTCAAGTAACTTTTAAAATAACGCACTGCATCGCGATTTCTCACTTTTCCACCTTTTTCCACTAAAAAACTGTGAACTTGCTCGAACGTCAAATAATCGGAGGACATTTTGGAAATCACTATGAAATGCAGGGAGCCAACTTAACGGCGATAAAAATCACTGCGCGTAGAACACAGGCGAGGAGTATCGACACGTCGGCCATGTTGAAACTATACGAGCCACGATGGAGTACATAGGCGTACGGGTAATTCAGATTCATCATTCAGTGATGGGCAAATATGTCGAAACAAGTGAATAGCTTAAGAGTTACGTCAACCCAATCGGTCTTCTGGTCAAATCAGAAATAATTTAAAATTCATCTTGATCAAATTGGTATACCTACCTACTTAATGCTTCATCTGAAAATGATTATTTAAATATTGTTCCGCTGACGATTTTGTTAAACATACATACGTTATCATAAAAATCTAGGGAATAGTTCATGATAAATTATTATAATGGAAAAGGATACATAAACCATGTTCATTGCACATTTCGCTATAGCAATTGTCAAGATTGCATGCTGAATATAATATGAGACGCGGTTTTAATAAACGAAATTGCACACAATTACTGACAAGAATTACATTCGTGTGCTAATTAGAAACAGTGGCGTGGAAACAAGAACATACGTTTTCCGTTATACCTACATGAACTTATTTGTAGGAACAGCATTATTCTGAGATAACTCATATTCAATTTTCAATAATGTTTGAGGGTTCTTCTTATTGACTCTATGTACGCATCAGACATGTTGAATTTCAATTCTAATCCTCAAATAATAAACATGTCACCACTGCCCAATCTCTATAATTGGCTATAGCGACAATGCAACTATGATGAATGACAAAAATTGTAATGATCTTGTGACAATAATATCGACAATGCAATTGCTGTATACTTAGAGTGTTTATTTGGCTATGTAACTACTGCTATTATATTCCTCTGTTTCTGATTTTTGAAGATAATTATGTGATTGTACATGCACCTATTGTTGGTTTTCATACCATTTATACGAAATTTTCATGACAATAATCGTGAGCAATCATTCAGAAAGAATATATTTCGAAATTCATGGAACTATTACGTAACTCTGATTGCGGTAAATTATTATAAGAACGTCTATATGAATCACCGAATTTAAAGGTTCAAAAAAGAGCAGTGATTTCAATTGGTAATAATTATTATTTGTACAACTGAATTTGCTGGGACATGTACAAATTTAAATACTTATTCAATTTATTCCGTGAAATACAATCCATACACATTTTTGACACTATATGGTGTAAATAATTATTTTAATTCACAATAACCAATACATAAAACATAAACGACAAGACGTCGAATGCTAATAAGCAGAATCATCATTTTATTAACAAGTTTGTTGAACGAAAATTGTGTTTGATCATCACGATTGAATTTACCTATCCATGATTCTATATATAAACAATCGTTTAAATATTGCTTGTTTCAGTTCAATTTGTCTTTACATTGGGAGGTAGATAAAGGATTCAGATATTTAACGACGACTTTGAGATAGGTCTCTCAATCAATCATTTTACCAAAAGAAAATATGACGTCACAGTCACAGAGCTGATGAGTGAAACAATTAGGTACAGCTATTTGATTTGGCACATTTTACGATACATCATTAAGAATTTTTCGCATATTTATGTACATTTGTGCCAAATCTAAATGGGATTTAATGGAATGCTAACCTAGATTTTTTTTAACGGATATAATGACGCAAAATAAAAAAATGCCAGTGTTTTTCTCTTGCGAATTATCTGCATCACTGAGTAAGCATTGAAGTGAATCTCAATAAAAGTAAATTATTTATACGCACTTCCTTCGAGCGGTCACTGAAATCAAACAAAACATGACAATTACATTAGAAGACACAAGTAGTGTTTCGAGTTTTTCCTAATAAGAGGTGCATTTCCTTAAGTACTAGTCATTGTTACTCTCACAAACAATACTTAATGCCACTCATTATAATGCTACCTATCTTAATGATTCCACTTGTAAAAACGAGGATAATTGCTTATAAGGGGGAATTAGATTTTCCAAGTGATTTATATTTTTAATTTTATTTTTTTACTGTCGACCGTCACAACTGCACTTTGTTTAAACGCATTAATTCAAGAGTGGGGCTCCCTATTACGCGTCATTTAATGAATACCTTTTTCTACGGCTGTAATGCAAAAAAAAACTCTCCCACAACCCCTGAACTTTTTTTGGCAAGACAATCACAAATCAAAGACGATAATATTATCGCGAAAACAACAGCTGTCATCACGTCACCCATGAAATATGCAATGCGAACCGGTGACAGCTCTGTCAATGCAGCTTCTCCTTGAGAGACTCATGCCAGGAACTTTTTCTACTATACATGTCTGATAGGTTACTGTTGATCATTGTCAAGAATGTTTGAACATTATGTTGATTTTTATTCTTGTTGTTATTAGGCATGTAATTTTCAGCTCTCCACACTCCATCATCCCTAAGCAGTAGCAACCTCACAAAAAGAATGAAGAGTGTATGACAATTTGCAGTAGAGTTTAAAGTGAATGAAGGTCTTGCATAATTGTATAAATTGTATCCAAATGGCCGGACTAATGATGGTGAAATAAAGAAACAGATGAATGAAAAAGCGTTGTGCTTAAATTCGCGACTGTTCAGAGTACCTCCAATACTGTTACTTTGAGACAAATAATTCCAAAATAAGTAGACGAATACTCTGTTGAAGCAATTCGAGATGAAGAAACATATTTTCTCAAATGGAGACAAATTTTGGTGTCCTCTCGTTTCATTCGTTGAAATTCTTTCGCATCGAAAATAAATGTTATTCAGAACACCATTTCCTGCGGCTCGCGACACTATCAGTTGGAATCTGAGAAACTGGGAACACGTCGGGGAGGCCTCAAACAACATCTGTGAGTGGGTGAAGGAACACCGAATGGAAGACTACAGAAAACTGAAAAGGTTCCAGCGTCGAGTGGACGCGGTTTATTTATCGCGCAATTAAAATGGGCAATACCGATACGTCGTCGCATCCTGAACATGGATTATGGGTATGTGGATATCTGGACCGAGGTGATCGTGAGTATTTCATCTGGATACAGGGTGATTTGGATTGATGGTGTAAATTAGTGGATACCTCAGACCAATAAAATACATGGACTGATCGTTCAGATCTTTGATGCATTACATTGTTTGAAAGCAAGATCTAACTATCTCTCTTGGTATCGGGGAGAGAGGAGAAGAGCGAGCGGTGATGTTGACCCTTCTTGTTAATAGTCGTGCGAAATGAAATTTATACAGGCTAATATTCAGACGTATAAAACCACAGAAATATAACACGAATTGATTCTATAAAACACATTACTTATATTCATCATTGTTCATTTGAATTATTTTAAACATGATGGAAATCTGTAAAATACAATTCTGATCAACTAAAAATATTCATCATTTTAAATAGAATAAATATCCATGCATTTTTCCACATTACTCAATTCCCGAATACACGACTATGGTTTGTTGGCATCATGAAAAGGATGGAAAATACCATCAGTCTATGTTTTTTATTCGTCTGAGGAGGATACCCATATTACAATTACATAACAAGTGTGGAAAGTGCCATATTTCGCACGAGAAATCGGAAACGTATTGAGTGCAGAGGAAATGCACTTTCCATCAAGTCTAGTACACTATTTTTCCTACGACCATAAATATACTTTCATTTCACGGGAAGTCATACAATGGTGAATTACTGAATTTTCTTCATTTGCACAAACAATTTCATTGATATTTGAAACCACATGTCTACAAACACGAATGTCATGAAATTGTCACGAATATGAAAGACTTATTGTCGTTTTCATGCGTGGAAAAAATTTGTTGACAGTGGGAAATGTAACGAGGTAGCATCGCCAAACTCAAAAATATAATTCATAATTCTTTTTTGATGAAAAAGTGTGGTTCATTCAATTTTTCTTCGATACATTGACAGTTCGCATTTTTCATAGAATATTCTGAAAAGCAAAATACATGTTCGCTCCTCAACCCGGAATATTTTGAAAAAATTATCTTTCATTTTCAACTGTGGATAATTTTCAATAAATTCAGTTTTTTGAATTCTGGTAAAGTTTCCTATTGATGAATTTTAAAGGTCGTCAAGCTATATATATAATAAGTACACAAGAAATATGCAGTTCGAGATTCTCTATATGTGAGATAATTAGTTTCGCACAAAATATCGTATACATTTTGTTAAAAATTAGTAATTATGAGCAGAATATCCATGTATGCATTGTTCATGGAAGGTGGCAAATTATGGAAATTTATTATACTTAACAACTCACCGACAAGCTATTTCGAATTAATTACTGAAATATTTGCAAGATTGGAATATTACTAAAAAACATTCTTTTACTTTTCATCAACAAAGTTAATGAGAAATATGAACCTGGGAATGATATACTGAGATATACATACAAAAGCATCCGTTTTTTTGGCGTAAATATGGTAATTATGTTCTTGGAATTAATTTCTTAATCTCGCGAATTATTCGATCTTATTATGCATTATCTGATGGATCGACGTCAAAAATGTATGAATTCAATTTATAGATCCAATCTCTGCAGTGCATATATCTTGGGATATATTATTATCACTGATTATAGGATTAAAACCTACAACAAGTTAGCACTCTTATTTGAATATCAAGCTTTTTTATAAGTTCAATGTAAAGGATGTTTAAGTTTTTTTCCAATGTGGGTTTGCATTTAAATTTGTCTGATGAGTTCTACCATGCAGAAAGAGGGATGCATTGTATTGTATATACAAAGTTCTATAACAAGCATTATGAATGCAAATAATTGAAAAAGGTCGGCAGCCCATGAAAAAATTCAAATCACTGAAACATTATCATTTTAATAACCTCCCGAACAAGATATAAGCATCATCAGTGAACTCAGAATTCAGTTGAATACATTGAAAGAATTATTGCATATCTACGATGCTCAAAGACAATTTGAGCACGTTTTTGGAAGAGGTATCGAATTCGCGGGTATATATTTAGAAATCACCTGTATACATAAAAGTATTATGACCTAAAAAATGTTTCAATAGTATAGATATTGTCGTTTTCCTGTAGGTAATATAGGTATGTGTCATCATTTTTCATATTTTAAAATACAATTCATACTGAGCAACAATATATATTCAACATTGTTACTCTTTCATATGCAACCACCAAACAATAAACAACAGAAGAACCCAATGAATGAAGGGACTAGCAAAAACATATACCTAGCTGAAATCATCAGCAAGTAACAATAAGTGCCCAAATTGTTTCATCTAATTGAAATTGGCATCAAATGATTCCTCATCATCAGATGTGTCATCTGCAATGAAAGAAGATTCGCTAGAATCACTAGATGTTTTTTCTGGAAATATTCGTCTTTCTTTTCTCATCTCTCTCCAAATTCTGTTTGAGATTAAGTGCAAGTACATCATCCTGGATTTTGTTTCAACTTTCGTCTTTCTGTGCCTCTCACATGAATCAATCTTGGGGAATGGCCTTATTTCTTCCAGAAAACTCTTCAATATAGATGATCCAGGTTCTCTTGAGGTTGATGTTAAAGGTTCCTCTGTTGGATTAGATGATGATGCATCAGCATTATTCTGATTTTGGAAGTTATTCAGAGGAATTTCTATTATAACAATACTTTCATCATCAGCAATTCGCTCATCATCAGCGTTCCATTGAGAAATTAGGTATAGGTATATAGGATCTTACGGTCTTCTGAATATAATAGGCTACCAGCATTTTTTATTTAAGTTGGTAACAAGTTGTAGGTACGTTTTTTTTGAAGCTTATACAAATAGTACGGTTCTGTGTTTGGGCAAAGTTTACAGGAAACATGGAAAACATGAAATATGAAGGGAAAATTTGTCCATAACACCATTAGCTATGCAGGGTTGCAAAAAACAACAGGTTCAATTAATGACAGAGGAGTTGCAGTTCAGGAAATCGTTCAATAGATTATTTTAGAATGCTGTCAAATTAGACCTGCTGGATCAGAACAAACATAACCACACATATTTTCACTGTCATTCAAGTTGATTTCTTTCTGTTGGGAGTATTTAAAATCAGTTCTTGAGACATGTTTGGTCCCGAAACAGTCTAAATACTGATGATGTCCAAGGAGGCAACTTTTGGAAACAATTCCACGTCAGTTTCCACTTCATCATTTTTAATAACATAGGGATCAACAGAATTCATGACTCTTATTTTATCGATCCCTATATCACTCTGCAGCTTCACTACAAGAATTTTCTGAACCCAATAAATATTTACTTTCACCTTAACAAGCCATGAACGAAATAATCTTGAAAATATCTGGTAAATCAGCAACTAACTTTCCTGTTTACTGACATTTACTTTGTATAATTTGGCGCCATGTTTGGTCCCATATGCTTATACGCTAGATACGGTATCCAGGTTATTCGTTTGGTAGGTCCAGGAGGATTTAACGTACTGCCATTGATTGATCGTTTTAAAATGTTGACCATACATATGTATATGTTGTACCACGTGATATCATTGTACTTTTTTACTGGCCCCTCTAATACCAAACCAAAACTACATGATATCGGATCTATAGCGTAAGCATTTATGATCTAAGGTTTGGTCCAACAAGGTCACGTGTTCTAAAATGCTCTATTGTGTATCCTGCCGAATGCTGTCAAGCGAAATGCGACAACATACATAGAGGTCGATCGCCATCGAAAAAAAATCGCTTTTCGCACACAACCATCCACCACCAACCAACGCGGGGACCAATCGACGACGCTCACTTGTTCCGACAGCCGAAACAACAGAACGCCGTGCACATGATGATAATATAGAGTAGGCCGTGGGCCCGCGCTAGCGCTACATACGCCGCGCCGAGCTAATTATAATAGTGTACCGTGGGGGTTGAAGCGGTGCCCGCGTGGGGGTAGTGGGGGGAGCGCACCCAGGGGGCGGGGGGGAAGGCGGTCACCCGACCTCACGCAGTCACTCGCGTCCCGTTTCCACTAGTTTCCAGCTCACATTGTCGTCTGCCGTGTGTCGCCTGCAGACTGTCCAGACTTTAGCCGCGCGCTTCCGGGTTCGCGAAATCTAGTGTGCGGTTCGCGAACAAGAGACGGTGCCTGTCAAGCCACCAGCCACCTGTGGCCGCCTGAGATGTTGTTGGATTTGGGCGCAAGATTCCTTCAGGATTGTGCTGCGCTCAGTGGCTGTAGAGGCTTTTTGACACCTTGTGCTGCAATGTCGACAAAAAGAGACTAGACTCTCTATAATGATTAACTGATTAAATTTTAGTGCAAATTTGTAAATTTTTGCGAAGCACAGTGACATAATTTATCAGATTTTTTTATGTCGCTGTAGTTGGTAGTCATCCAATAATTAATTTTGAGTGACATTATAAACAATATTTGACATTACTAGTGCTGCAGTAGCTGATTTCCGAAGAATACTAGATCTAGGGCAAGTATTGTACTGATAAAGTTAGCAAAATATAAAGGGTTCTAAATAAATAAGTTTTCTTTATATAAATCTAAAGTACGAATCTACATACATACTTCTATGTGCAACATTTTTTATTCACCTCAAATGTCAAATAATTTGTTGACTAAGAGAACTTATTTGCATTTGGAACATTTTTAGCACTACCGCAGTTATCATCAAAATCTACTTGACACTCGACTTTACAGGGCGGTCCATAAAAAAAAAGTAAATGCAAATTTTTTCCAAAACGTCATTCAAGGACATTGAAAGCTATTACAAGTACAAAACAGTGGCGTAGATACAGGTGGGTTAGTTTCACTTTTCTCGCCAAATTTTCAACGCTACTGAGTTTTTTCGAATTGATGATTTTCAGAATTTTCTGTTCAATCACTCTAGTAAAATTTCTATTCGATATTCAGGAGATAATTGCAGTTGAAATTTCAGAACAATTACTCCGAACTAGACACCTCGAGTCACCCATGAAAATATTCGAAAATATCCGTCACAAAATAGCAAATAGCTTGGTTGAATATAAATATGATACGACGTAACATTTAATTAAAATTCTTTTTCGATACACGAATCTAGAATATGCAATCAGAAAATTAATCAATAAATCAATTAATTTCGTGAATATTTGTTGTTAACTGACTTGAAATTTATTACTGAAACGTTATTATTATGATTAATTTAGTTCGTATCGTTTTGTGAAAAAAAAATTAATAGGTATAAAAAATGGAAGATAGATCCTGATACATACTTTGTCTAATTGATGACTTTTTATTCTGCATTGATAAAGCTAAGTCAAGCTTCCAACCACTCCCATGTTTCCTAACATGGGAACTTTGTTCCTGAAATGTTTCCATTTTCCGCCGCAAGGTGTCGCTAATTCCAAGTGTTTCTTGAAACGCGGCTCAATGCGGTCAAATATGCGTTTTTAGGAGATTTCATTGGGAAAGCCAACGCCTCGAGTGGAGATCTCAGGGTCTCTACTCGGATAACTACCCTGCACTGATGAGGGCCAATAAGCCCGAAACCAGTCTGTAGGTTGTTAGGAGTGCCTTTCTCGATGTGAATTTGTCACGTCTTAGGAAGAAAGAAACATTTGATGCGATCTGCATTTACAGTGTGAATCGTTGCATGGACTACGAGTATAGATATAATTCAATATTCTGCGTGGTATTTGCCAGGAAAGTAGTTCAGTAGTTGTTTCCGGCTCGTGGTCTACCAGTCATTAAAACTATGTTTGATATTTTCTATTGGATAAGACGGTATATTTCTTTAATTCTTTGGAAATTTGTCCAACTAAAGACTTTTTTAAATTCGCATTTTTTTGTGAGGTCCAGTTGAAATAAAATCAAGGGCCACCGGGGTGGACGGATTACAAATTGAAATGCTATTACTTTGCTGCCCTCACATTCTGCCCTTCCTTACGCATATTTTCAACACATGCATACTCCATAACAGTTTTCCAGATCAATGGAAGATATCAAAAGTGATCCCAATGCCTAAAAAGTCAAATTTATCAAGCATCAATGATTTGAGAACCATATCCATTTTAGCAGTTTTATCTAGGTGTTCGAAAAAATAATGAAATTTCAAATAAACTCCCATATTGAAAAATACATTTTACCAGTTCACCAATCGGGTTTTAGGAATGGATATAGCTGCACTACTGCCTTGTTATATGTTACTGATGACATTTTCAGATATATATCGATTGATTTTATTGGATTTTTCAAAAGTGAGTATTCAAATCTATCGATCAAAGTCTCACCCTGTATAATCTTCGTTCAGATTCGAGAAGATCGATCTTACCATGGAGGACGGCTGGGACCCCCACGTGTCCCCCCTGATGCTCGGCGTGGGGATGGGGGAGATGCAGTCCCCCCACGGCGTGCCCCCCCAAGACGCCATCGATGGGGACATGGGGATGGGGGCACACACTGACATGGGGCTCCACCTCCACCAAGACCTCGACCACCACCACCACCACCTGAGGGGGCACCACCAGGTCATGGAAGGGGCGGGGGAATATTACTCTCACCAGGTGAGGAGAACTATACGATCACTATGGCGTTTTTGATACGGAATAATGGGAATATCCCACGAAAATATATTATTTATCTATGTATATCTCGTATTATATTTTACGCAATCATTTGTATAGCAATAAGCTTTGAAAAAAATCTTAGATGAAAATATAGATCAATATAGCTTTAAAAATATATTTGCCAAGAAACATATCTGACGAATGAATTTATTATTAGAGCCAATAATAATTTTTTTTGATGATTTTGCTTTTTTATTCGCAACAGAAAATTTGAAATCTGTGAATTTGTCATCATGTGTTCAGCTGCTGTATAAGAAGTCACTGAATTACCTCCAGGAAATTATAATCCCGATAATTTTTTTATTATTTCAACTTGACTTTCAAACTTGGACAAAAAAATATTCAATTTTTGACATAACAAGAACTCACTCGAGAACTACTTAATGAAGCATCTGAAAACATCTCGGAACACATGGCAAATTCATTGATTTCAAACTATCTCCGAATAAAATATGAATAGCTTGCGAATTTCTACAGCGAATTATAATTTTGGATATTATACTGTTGTCTTAACTACTGATGAGTTTCTTTGTGACCGAAATGTATTTTTCCAATTTGATTTTTTTCTATCGGCAAACATTGATTGTTTCAAATTTTCTTCAAAACTCATATATATCTGTCATTCTGAACAACTTCTCCGAATAGCAAGATATTTTTTCAAATGATTTGAGACATTATTTTAATGTTTTTTAAATATCCCGCCAAACACAAAAAGACTAACGTTATAGTACAAACCGGTACAAACCTTTGGGGTTTCTTTCGATGCAGATGCTTACTATCTTCCGGTCACTATATAAGTAAGGACATTCAGATTGCTGAAAATCTCTAATCAATCCCAATATGAATCCCCTGTATTTCCGAAAAATATCATAAAAAAAGAAAATAAAAAATATAGCGACATGAAAGTATTTTCAGATGATCAAATCATTTTCTCTCCACCATGCATCAGCATTTCATCCAATTCATTGCGGAAAATCCTTGCATAAGTATTCATTATTACATTACAATATTTCTCTACATCAGTCTAATGATAAAAGAAATTCTAGTTTTTATCAAGTAGGTATTTTAGTATCGACTATTGGATACTTCTTGTATCATCCCCCACCCTGTCGGTCACAATTGCCTCACACTATACTTACAACAAGGGAATGTATGTACAATTTTTTATCTGAAAACAGATCCATCAAATTGGCTGATCATAAACAAGCGATTAGAAGAAATCTGACGTACCTACGCAGTGCGTTTGTGCAGTTTTGTGTGTGGTATCTCGGAAAAATATGATTGATATAAATGTTGAGTGAGACATTATTAAAATTAGTTCCACGCGAAGCATATACCTACTTGTGTACTTAACTATGTATGTTATATGATTGAGTTGGAAAAAATAATACATTGAGTGCTTTCCAACAAGTAACGAATACATTATTAAAAAATCAATGACAAAAACATTTTTGGAAACATAGATGCTTACTTATATTTATTTTCAAATCATTATTCGGGTACGTAATTTGCAACCCCTACTCCTTCTGCCCAAGGCAAGTCCCTAGGGCTTGTACAGAACACCCAACATAAGACGGGTTGAAAATTCAATTCAATACTCGAGGTAATTTCTTGCTTGTGAACAATTTTCATACCCACTCGAATCCCAAATCAATATCAATCAATGTATGATAGTGGTAACATCCCAACCATATTTTAATTCAAGAAGTACATGCTGTAGAGATATATGCCCAGGAGTGCCTCGTAAGGGTACCTGAAGGGCAGAAAACTATATAGATATCAGATAGACAAGCAGCACTAAAAGCTCATGCACTATAGTAAGCAAACCATCCCTGAAACAACTGATAGCAAACAACCAGGTCACTTTGATGAGGGTTAAAGGCCACAATTTGTTGTCCCAGAACCATTCTGTAGACTTTCCAAACACACTTGAAAAAAGAATTTCGACGCTGGATTGAAATCTCACTGGACAAAGACAAGCGAAAAGGCTAGTGAGCCTATCGCAAAGGAAAGCTAAGCAGCTTCTCGAGTTGGACAAGAAAACTTGAAACTGTTAATGAGACTTGATGGACACTGCCCTCTGAGGTACCACCTCAAAAAGATGGGTAAAACAGAGAGTGACAGTTGCCGCTACTGCGAGAACTTCGCTGAAACTGCAGAACATTTGCTTTGTGAATGCCCAGCAATCTTCTGCAAGAGGCTCAAGTTCCTGGAAGGAGCCTTCTTAGAGCCCTCCGATGTCAGGAACCTAGCTCCCAGGAAACTAATAACCTTCGCAAGAAGTCTCGGAATCCCGGGCTTCGAATAGATTAAGGGTAAATGCATAAAAGATCTGTTAGGTCGAGGTGCTTGAGAGGCTGCACAGCCTTAACGACAATCTATACTAATCTGACAGTGGAAAATAGAAGTATATGTATACGTTTCAGTTTAAGCTACTGGTAGACAAATCTTTGATTTGTTGTTTTCCCGATTTGTTGAAAAGCCCAGCCCCGCGAATACAAAATATTGCGTGACATGCCCGATACAGTGTGAATCGATTAATATGCATCGTTTGACGCTGGTCGGCACGATATTGGCGTCTGATTGGTCAGCGACTGGCGTGTATGGAATTTTGGAAAAGCCAAACTCCAGGCGATCCCTTTGTGCATTGTTTTCGATAATGAGCGATTGAGGTGGCATTAAAGGACACACATGTTGATTTGGGGATAATCGGCGGCAAACAAATGAACGTGGCGCACGTGTCATAAAAATAAATATACGTTGTGAATGAAAATTTGGTGCCAGCAAAATATGGGATGCCGAATGAAAAATAACGTACCTATACCTATGTATGGACACGTTATCTGAATGAGAATACAACAATAAATATCATTTCGAAATCTACAGAAAATCAGTTGATGGTTTAACAGCAATAGAGTTGCAGTATGCCTATATTTAAAAAAATTGCTGATCAATTTGTTATACCTGCTCCAGTGCGAGTCTACACACATAAAAGGAATTACTTAATTTGATTTGATATGCTTTGGTTCAAGAGTATGGCTTGTTTATATATACTGGAATAAATGTCTGCTCAATTCAAGACTATTATGTTTCCAACTAAATACACTCATACCAATGTTATAGATTTCTTGAATCGTAAATAAATGGAGTTCTTCGTGAGAATAATACAATATTTCAGATTGAGAACACAATATATTCAAATCAAGACAATCTTAATCTCTCAATGAATCGCATTTTTCTTGAACAAAAAGAATCAGATTTTCAGTTTTAGCTGTAGATTGTTTTGTATCAAGAATCAAATTAGAGGAATTATATCGATTTCTTGAAATGAGAATCATCCTCAACTTCCGTTCTCTTATTGGGGCTCTCATCAATCACATCATCACTTGCAGACCTTCTTCTTGACAACCTTTTCCCCTATTCGTAGAGATTATTTCTGAACTTGTCCACCAGTTTACCTCGCAATAAAGTTGTATTCCTCTGGTTTCAAACGACTGAAAAATATAAAATATATCATTCACAACTCCATGTAGGTACAATGTGAGAGATAATCTGACTTAGCACAATGCATGGTTATTATATTTCTTCAAATCTGAGTTCACATTCTTACTACTGAATTTATTTTCCTTGGATCGAAATTTGGTAAGAACATGTAAAAATATGTTAGGTATAATATGCAATATCAAAATACCTAAGATGTCTACAAGTTCAAGAAGCTCTTTGCCACTGTTCAATCAGTGTTTGGACAAATTTAAACGTTCATCCGCACATAGGTACCTAACCCCAATTTTTACTCACTATATATGCCGATCCTGGTTATTCAAGTTTTTCACGAAGTATCAGTTTTCGAGATGATATAGCTACGTTAATTGATTGGATACACAATAATACCTACCCAAGAATGAACGTCGATAAGACCTCTAAAAGTGGTAATTATATCCTCAGATATCTCCTTAGACCTTAGTTTTTCTTTCATGGTAAGCCAATATTTCTATGCCAATAAAATAGGTTGAACTGGTTGAACAATGATGGATGGATGGACCACAAGAGCACCGAAACAACACACTCACACCGTTTGGTAACATTCTCGGCTCGAAGGGATCGCAATTATATTCAAGAAAATGTTATGGTCAATCCAAAGAAACTTTCTCAGAGATTTACTTATTCAGAGATTAATTGTCTCGTCAATCTCGTTATTGAAGAAAATGCTACATATGTTATTTTGAAAGAAGACATTCCGTGATATATTTTTCAAGAACTTTCTTGAATTGAGATCATTTTGTTATACCAAATGAATATTCCAGTGAAATAATTTTCTACAATTGACATATTCAATAAATTCATTTCAAATAAATTATTTCAGAAGAATGCGCTTTCTCAAAACAAGAATTAGACGTTGAACGAATATATCGTTTTCATTTGAGAATTTGTTTTTATGAGTGTATAGCGAATCATTTGAAGTACTAAATTTTGATTTGTTCATTTATTGCATTTTTATTAATCAACTCTGATTGCTAGACTAAGATTGGTATATTTCTGATTTATGTGTAGTTTTTTTATGTGTTCAATGCTCTGGTTCTTCTAAAGAATTATTTTTATTTTAAAAGTATTTTCTTATATTGGTACGTCAATTCATCAATATATTGAGAAGGTGGAAATTCACTATGAGGATCTTTTCAGCTCTCATCCCTAAATATCAAGGAGGAATCAAGTAAGGAATTTCTGGAAATAACAGTGAAAGCCCTGTGATGTTTCCTGATGCTCAAAATCTTCGAATTACTCACATCATTATAGAGAATTCAACGTAATTATATCGGGGAGATAGTCGTTCCATGTAACCACAAGGAAATTGAAACGTATCTTACCAGTAGCGTAACAAAAGAAGAAAACGAAATTGTATCGCAAATATTTGGGGGTTGATGGAACTCAAACATGAATATTCAAATCGATCAAAATTCAATCAACAATAAGAAACGCAAACGTACATATTCATTTTAGTCTGAATTATTTTTTTCAAGACTAATAACAACAAATTTCGATATAAACTATCGAAACTAGTAGTATTTTGATTATTCCTATACAATGTCCTGTTGTCTTCTCGAGAATAGATCCTGTTGTGAAACTATCATCACGTAAAATAATGGATTGTATCCAGACTTTACTTTCGAACATAATAAAACATCATGTGAAAAGCAGACCTATACTTTTCAAACTGTTTGGCAACGATTTAGAATGTTGTTATTTTCTTCAATAAATTTCTCGTCTTTGCTGTTATCTGAATATGTTCAAAGTAAAGAATGACGCATTTGATAGTAGTGAACTGTTTGTATCTTGTAAACTGGTGTGGTGTGAAGTGCTTTTTGATTCCCAAGAAAATGTCAAAACTTGCAAATTCAAAAATAATCTTTAGAATTCCTTTTTATCATACCTATACTAATTATGGGTAGAATTAATCTAATAGGTTGAATATTGAGATAAGAGAATTATAGTAATTTACATTATGCTAATTTGCATTGTGATATTGTGATATTTTGATAAATAATCAATAAAAAATGGAGGTGTCGTTAACGAATAAATGAATAAATAAACAAGATTCTATAGGATGGCAAAATCTCTGCTGTTGCTCCACTGTCTTTAACAATTTTGTTACATGCGCCGGTAATCATCCTACTTCTTGAATATATCAAACTCGAGACATGTTTCATGAAATACATTTTGTGCTGTAACCATTTCAGGTTGCCCTTATTCTTCAACTCCGGTTCAGAACTTCATTTGCCGCAGGTATATATATATATAGGTATATTACTGCGCGAAATTTGAACTTTTGATTTTCGAAATTATGATGTGCTCCCTTTCCCATTTCTGTTGGGGTGGATGTGGTAAATCGTAGCAATAAATATGAAAATGTATATTTGTATCAAACAATGCTAAACGTAAGGTAGGAGACAGTATAGAGGATTGGTACCAATATTCCCAAAGTCCTGATTAAGGGTTTGCAAAAACTCTATAAGATGCCTCGACAATTAATTACCTTTGACTGATTTTTTTTTAAGATTGAGGGAGTAATTTGCATGAGCATCAGAGTTATTGAACTACGCCATAACTAAAATGAGAGTTAAACCGAGAAAAGTGTCTTTCTCATCAACATTATTTTTCAATCTCCCATAAGGATGAATATTTAACTTGACAACTTTTTGCATATATGTTCATTCAAAATGCAATAAAATATGAATAGTTTGTGAATTATGATTGCGATGTTTCATCAGAGAAGTAATTTTATGCTGAATCGTATTTTTTCGAAATGGTCCCGGTGCACTTTTTTTTGTTTGTGACGATGCTGATAGCGAACAGAAATCAAGAAAACTGCTTCAAACCATCAGTGAATCATCACTGGAAGCATTCGAATAAATATTCTCCTTAGACCCCATAAAAATCGTAATTAATGCATCTATCATTCATAAATCGAAGACTCGGTATGCAAAACAAGTCCTCGCGAAATACTAAATTAATATTCTTGTTTTCTCTGTGATTGTGGATTAATAAATTTGCAATCTGCAGACCATCGCTATGTTCATTTATGCCAATAATTCTCGATGTTGATTTATGCTCTTGTATACGCATTTAAAGACGATATTCTCTTTGCTCTAAGAAAGGTAATCGATTATGGGGAGCTATTATTTATGGAATGATCAGTAATGAAAATTTCTGCATGTCATCGTCATCCGAATGATTTGTAACCTCACTGTAGAACAAGTCAATATACCTAGTTTGAATGAGCAAAGATATGTTTTCCATCAGTAGATTGTAGATTGTAGATTGTAGGGAGGTCGTTAAGGCTGTGCAGCCTTTCAAGCACCTTGACCTATCAGATTTTTTGTGTTCTTAAGCTCAATTTATAAACTCCGGTGCCGTAGCTACAGTTGACGCTGCCGTTCCAGAATGCATTGGGGAGATATCCTGCGTCAGCTGCGTAGTTTATGAATAGATGTTAATTTCTAGCACATTCCATCTACGAACAGTAAATGCTACGACGACGACGACAGCGGAGTTTATAAATTGAGCTAAAACCTATTTGAGGCCCGGTATTCCGAGACTTGGTGCTAGCTTTATCAGTAACCTGATGGGAGCTATAGGTTGCTAACATCAGGAGGCTACAAGAAGGCCTCTTCCATCAGGAACTTGAGCCTCTTGCAAAAAAGCTCTTGGCATCCGCGAAGCAAATGTTCGGCAGTTTCAGCGAAGTTTTCGCAGTAGCGCCAACTTATCACTCTCTGTGATTTGACAATCTTTTTGGGGTGATACCTCAGAGGGCAGTGTCCATCAGTTTCAAGTCTTTCTTGTCCAATTCGAGAAACTCTTTAGCTTTTTCCAATATTTCGTGCTGGAAACCTTTTGCTACTACAGAAAAAAAGGATCTCTTGAATCGAGTTGTAACCGCATTAACTCAAGAGATTGGTAATCTTGAATAGGTCTAATCAAATATTAGTTTGATTTTTCGACAAAAACCTCTCGACTACTTGAGATCAAAAAGTTTTGTGTCATATGTACACTTTCTTGTTGAAAAAATGTGGTTTGTTTGAGGCAAGAATATTTCAATGTTGTTGTGGAACAATTTTCTTGGATGAAGCTGATTTCTCAGCACATCTGAACAATGATCCTCTTGATTCAAGAGGAATCACTTTTGATCCATTCTTATTAACATTTGAAGGATTGCAACTCTGCATGCCGATAATTGAAAATGAAAAATACTGTAGTTTTTTCGCAAACTGGGACTGCAGTATTGATACAGCAAATAATTATCACTTCAAGCACATTAACATTACCTGACAACACAAAACAAAGCATTATCAGCACCCAACAGTGCCATCAGTGATACGACGCCATGTCCAAATATGTTCTAGATTGTTTGCTTCTAGGAAAAAATTTACGTCCATGTTGAGTACTCGAGTTATAAAGAATTCGCGAGCCTGCACTCTGCACTATAAGAACACAAGTACCATCAAAGAAAACTTCACAGTAACCTGTCACAATGTATCTCTTGATCAAGGTGTATATAGGATGGTGAAACAGCTCTTCAATTGTTTCTGCGAAAAACTTGTAGACCGTTTGAGAAGGTACTAATATTTCCACGACTTGAATGAAGATGGCGGTGAGATCGATTATCGAAGAAGATTTCTGGTGCTTACGTATTTCTGTGGTTCACATCCGACAGACGTGACTTGAAACGACATTAAAACAATATATTTTCGATAAATCTGGAATGAGTATTGATATTTTGACTCTTCTCAATCATTTTTCATCTAGAACAGATGAAACTGATAAAAGTATGACAGATGTAGACTTTATGTTTTACCGACACAAGGTATGGCATCATCTTTGGTAATTTCAGGAAATATTACTACGGTATGAAATCAAGTAGGCAAAGGTCTACAGTTTATTCTAGTGCTTGTTGATAGGAAGCTGTTTCACCATCATATATCCACCTTGCTCTTGATAGTCTTAATGGCGGCCAACGGCTTTATTGTTGGCGTTGTCTAGCTGGTTCTGCGGACAGTACGCAGACTGCGCATCTTCGCCCCGGGCGATAATTCTCAATTATGCTTATTGGTCGAGCTGGTCACGTGGTACATGCTTCCGTCATCAAAACACATTTTCATAAGAAACGATATTCTTAAGCTGAGAGAGATAATCTTAACTGACATTACTCATGGTGAATTCATGCACGACCTAACTTAGTCTTAACTTAACTTAACCCTAACCTTAAGAAGTTGAAATTTGTTTTTCGAATGAACACGTTCATGCACGAAACTTTAGACTTAACATATGACTGAAGAATGGTCTTAAGTTGGCCAACTTTCAACTTTACATGCGATTCTTCGTGCAAATCAGGGACTGCGCATGATCAGGCATTGTTATACCCTCAAACTCTGTTTTGATTTCATTTTATACAAAGATATCCCAATTAATCATTATGTTGGACAGGAATCAGGAATTAAACAGTCAAAGTAAACAAACACACCACAAAATTTTTTTCCATCAATGAATTGACTGATAATTTTGATAAGTTGTGCATGAACACTTACAAGAATTTTTACACAGAAAAAAATGTATGCTACAAGCAAGATTAATAGTCTTGACTGAAAGATAAGTAAGACTCATATATCCGCAAAGATAACTATTCTCAATTTGACATGCATGTTATTCTCATTCCGATCGTATACAATACTCATTACATCAACATATAATATTGAGATAAGTATAGTAACAATCAATTCTAGTTTTACCAATTCTTCAGTCAGTAGTAAGTCAAATTGAACTGAATTTAGGCTTGTCTTACAGCAAAAGCTTCCTCAGTTTTTATGGAAACTATATTATACTCATTATGGGTATAATAATAGTTCATCAAATACAGTCTATACTTCGCATCAGAGTACATTCAATTCGAATTGATTGGCTCCTTCACTTGAATGGAATCTAATACAGCTGTGGAAAAGTATAGTTATTCTTGAAAAAAGAGGATCCCTTGAATCCGGACGAAAATAAATATACTTGAAATGATAATAGAATGGATTGATCAAATACTATACATAAGCTTACATCAAAATTAATTCATAATCATATATAGTGTGTGGCGAAAGTATGAAATGCTTCCATTATTGGAAGTGTTTCATACTTTGAATCTCGCTATGAATGCATCTGCATTACTTTTGCATTATAATCTTCATCAGCAGTAACTAAATTCTCGAATATTAAAAATTAATCTGTCTCCTATGGTTGAATAAGGTATATATATAATGGATTCAAGAAGAAAAGTGAAATTTTCAACACATTTTTTATTTCGAAAAATAAATGTATTTGAGTAAATAAATAAAACAATCATTAAATGAGAAAGTTTGAACATACAGTCGTAAAATAAAATAAATATCTGAAATTCCTAACAAAACATATAATCTCTGATGAGGAGAAAATTGAATTTCCTTTCTTAAAGGGAGTTTTTAACAGGCAGTGGAATATTCCTATGTACTTATACTTGTAATTAACAAAACAACTGCCTGAACATGCAGACATAAAATAAAATATACAAATTCGTTTGGTTAAAACTACCTATATAATATTATATAGAAGATGAATTTTGTGACAATTTTTGACTGAATGCTGATGGAAGAAATACTAAATTAACTTAATGATACATTGATATTGAAAAATCATAGCATGCTATGAATATTGGACTAATTTCATGTGAAATTGTGAAATATTAGAATACTCTTCGAAAAAATATAATTGAAATCAGTTGAAAAATGTAGATTTTATAAGTATTCTGATCTCAAGTGGTCTTTCGCAAATACACGATATCCCTTGTAAAAAAAGGCATTCACACCTTCCATTACATGTACCTACATCATGTACTGAAGAATTTTCCTTCATTTCCTTCCAATTTCGAAGGAATTTTAATCGTTTTCCTATGCTAGGAATTAATTCCTTAACAAGTTCCTCGCTCAGCATGCTAACATTTTCAGCTGTTATTTCGTGTTCTATAAACCAACATAGATATGAATAAGTATTATTATATATATTTGATGCGTTATAACATGTGGAGCATAAAATTATATTGACAGATTGCACCAGATTTAGGTGCAATGTTTATTTTTTCAAGCAAATCTGGAAACTGTCAATAATGAGAATGTTATGACATATTTTCTATTATTTCTCAATATATACCTATATATACAGCCGCGAAAGATGAAAAAAGCTAGAACCGTCTCATTGATTGAAAGCCGAGTTGAAAGCATATTCTTTTTTCTATATATTAAGTACCTATAGTTTTCAACATCAGCAATACACTCGGCAATACATTATATCCATCACCAATTTGGTACACACTGTATATGTATAATCATGTATTCACCTGGCCAATCATAATAGGGATAGTTTGAAAAAAGGTAAGTATAGAAATTTCACTTCACATTATGCAAGAGTATAAAATACAGGCATCATAAGATTATGATTTGTTATTCTGTTTCATGTGTAAATTGAATGTAACGTTTTATCTGTCGTTACAAGAGGATGCATTGAACGCGATATAATATTTCACTTTTGATGCCCCCTCCGGTATAGATGATGCAATCTTCAATACAAATTCATAATATTCATCAATTGGGCGTTGGTTTCATTGAATTTGAAAATTACGTACAGAAAAAATAGGCAAAAAATTTGCATTATTCTATTTTCAGGTTTATTCAAAGATGTCTGCCTGCTCATAAATGAAAGCTAATCAAAACTGACATATTTGTATAGGTTGATATACTTACCGTTGAATACTGGGATTAATTCTTTTAAATCCCATTTTTCTAGGAGCTCCTCCATGGAATCGAGTAGCAATTTGCACTTGCACTATATGATTATTCAATTCACAACGCTTCAGCTTCACTGATATAAGTTCGGGAGCTTCGACTGACGCAGGAACAAGGAACAACGTAGTTATATCCCCTCTCTCAACGTCGAGTATTGTTATTCTTCATCCAAGTATACAATATTCAGAATAAGAATAGCTTATTCTTGGTTGAATTATACCTAATATCTATTTGAGAATACTTTGAGATTCAATCACAATGATTTACTCTTCATATAATTGAAGAAACTATTCGATCAAAAGAATACTTCTTACATCAAAGAGCTGTTACTCTAGTTCGAAAACAAATTTCTTTTGAATCAATGAATTCGTGAATTATTCGATTAAATATGAAACTATACTCTAGCTAAGCTTTGCATTATTTCAAAATGATGCAAGTCAGTTATCAAATATACTTTATGTCTGTTCTCGATTTGAGCAATGAAACTATGTTCGATCCAGAATACATAATATCGAATGTAATGTATCGTAATCTCAGTAATCAAGAATATATGTCATTCTGGAATGAAATTAGTCTTTTCTTGACTCAAATGAAACTTTCTTATTTCGACTATAATAAAATTCATATTAAGATTATTTTTTCAAGACCATCTTAATACTTCAATGCAGATGATCATTTTTTTCTGTGTATGTCAATCTTAAGTTGAGTCTTAAGTTAAGACCTAAGTTACGTCGTGCATGAATTCACCATCACATGTTTTATAAGGTGAAGAGTGCGAATGATTCAGTTCAATCAAATTCATTTCAGGAAAATTCATGTAAACAGGCAAACAACGTGATTAGTTGAAAAAAGAAACTTTCTGGTCAATCTGAGATTATTATTCTTATCGGAAGATCATACAATTCAAGAATATATATATCTGATTTAAGAGATCCGTTTTTTCTGTGTATTTACTTCATATATCCGTTCTTCCTAGAAGTGGTTCTGATTTCACCATAAGCTGTAGGCCCCTTTCAATTTTCGTTATTCTTTGTGTAGTTAACCTTGTTTTCAATATTTCCTGCTCTTTTGCATCCCTCTTCCCCTGAATTATTCTAATACTAATTTCTAAAACATATACCTACATACATACAACTTCGAGTACCTACAACTTGCTTTGGATGTGGATTTCACAGTTATATTTGCGTCAAATTTAAACTAAACTAGACCAAAAAGTCATCCCCTGAAAAAGTTTGGATTGTTTCTGTGTTATGTGGATTTTTCTGGTCCGGCTTCGTAATTAGACTTTCCCCCGTTTGTCGTTTGTTAGTCTCTGAAATCCATCACGGCCTACCTGTCTGCGTGGGCTAATTAAAGAAAACGTGACAGTCGACAGTCGCTGGCGTGGTTCTCGTCCAATTATATCGCTGGTCGCACGATATGCATATGGAATCAGCTAAGTATGACAGATGGGACAAAGGAACATAATCTGTGCGGACGACCATCATAGTGCATATTTCGGTTATATTTACAACAGATGCGGACTTGTACGTACCTACGTGTGGAATATTGATTTCTTCAATACCGCGATGAGCCGCATGAAAACAATGAGCTTTTGAATCGGAAGAATGGATAATGGTTTCATTTTGTTGGAAAACAAAAAAACAATGGATTCGTGACACGTGGGTTCGGTTTCCAGCTATAATCAAAATTTGACGCGTGCTTTGATGGTCACAAAGAATATCATCGAATATCATCGCAGGCATATATATCATAAGTATAGCCATATCAGTGAGGTTAGGCGGGAATTTGGAATTATACGATCTCACTTCTGAATTCCCTATGCATTTCTCATGGGTCGCAAAAATCAAGTATCTCCATTACATTTCCAAATGTCCAAATGGAATATCTACTGTTTTGAGAGGATTCATGTCAAAGTTGAATCTATGTTAAAAAAAATTGATATGGATTCTAAAGGCGGATATCCACCAAACGGACAAAACCGCAACTAAACAGCAACTGTGTCGATTTTGAAAAAACAAAAACTTTTGTTGGCAAAATAAGAAACATCTTCAAATCGAAACACGCAACAGACTTATTTTTTGTTTGTTTGGTCTACAACTACACTATACAACAAGTTTTTTGTCTCTGTTTTTGAAACTGAAACTAGTTGCAAGCGAGTCCGTTTGGTAGAAATCCGCCTTAACCTAAGTATATTCTGTAAAATTTGACCTAACTGATGATAATGGTCTTTACCAAAGTTTACAGAATTAGAATTTTTTTATAAACAAAATCTAGAGTTATGCAGTTGATGCTTTTTTCGAAACCACTGGAAACCACGCTCTTTCCACCTAATTTTCCCATTGCGAATACATGATAGAATGATTATGTAGGTATCTCATTTTAATCCTGATTCTAGATATAGAGGCGTATGCGCCTAACAATAAAAGCCGTATTTTTCTCCATGTCGTACTACTATTCAGGAGATGCCCTGAACGGTCTACGTTTCTACCCATGAATTTCATCATCACGGTTTGAATGATGAACATACATTTCGGTTTTCCCCGTAAGTATTTTATGAACACGGTTCGCGATATATTTGACATTTGTGAACATTGTTAAAATTGTTATCTTTTGTCTAATTCAACCAACTTCGTATCATTCACCGTGTTCCAGATGCTAATAGTGATAAGAAATAAAAAATACGGACGGTATATATGGGGACCAATTAAAACCAGGCCTTTCATAATTCAAATAATGAGAATAAATATTTTCTAAACGTTACATTTATCTACACTCGAAATCTATTTATTATTATAAAATACCTCCATCTAATTGGTGAGAAAATAAATTATCTTCATTATTTCGTTAATTAATAATGCTATACCAGCTGCCAAGAAAATAAACACCGTGTATAAGAACTATATAGTGATGTATTATATTTCCATGAGCGTCAGCATTATCAAGTTGTGAGTTCAAGTGGTAAGTGTAGAATACACACTAAGATATATTACTACTGAGATGGATCAATTTATACCAGGTGAATTAAATTCTCATGAAATATCATTTATTTTATTCGTATATTCGAAGGAATGAAAATACATGTTTGGGGTACCCTATCAAGTGCAGGAATTCTGAAAATTGATAAGAATCGAGATATAAGAATAAACGGAGATGAGATGCAAAAGTCGTGTGGTATTGAAATTGTTTAATGAAATGACATCAACAAACATGAAGTTTTCACTAGAACTATTGAATTGCGAATATTAGAGAGTGAAAAAATAACGTGTATTTCGAAATTCAAGTCTCAGACATTATAAACTGACTGAATAATCCATCTTATAGCTTTTGGACAAATTATCAATAATTATTTCAATATTTATCTGTAAACTCTCTCGTAATGTCAACCCGCATCATCAAACAATTAATATTTCGAAATAGGTATCTGATGACACTGCATGTAATAAAATTTTAATTAATCATGAAAATATACTTAAAAAAATATTGATGAAGCAATGATGGTGAAGAACTAGCAAATTGTCGTATTTAATTACACACGGGGCAATTTTCTTTGTTATATATAGGGGTATGATGGAAATTATCAACAGCTTCCAATAATAGTTAAATTAAATGCCATTTTATTTGATGCTTCCACATTTGGCAAATGCTTGTTAATTGAGGAGCTGCAGTAGAGAATAATTGATAACTAAGAGATAATTATACAGGAGGAAATATTTGCCCCAAACGATATTTTTCACACGTAACTATGTTAGCATCTTCGAGATGAGATTGAAACTATATATATTGTATAAACATTTCCATCGGCATTTATAGCTAAGTGCCTACTTTTTTCGTGGAGAAAATTTTTACAAATCGAAACATACGTAGGTATTACTTCACTTTTTTTTTCGGACCTCCCAACTACTCTCAAAGGGCTCCATCGTCGCTGCCATTTAATGTTTCGTGAAAAAAATTCTAAGATTTTCAAACCGAAGAAAAAATTCCCATGAGGAAACGACTTACATTATCACACGTGTTTTGCTGTAATTACGAAACTTCCGGACTTTTACCTCCCTGCATGTCTACCGAGTGCTCAAAAAGACACCTGTACGCACTTAACACAGCCATTTCAACCGACATCAGACATCCCACCGAAGGTTCTTCAAACTCCGCTTCCACTTAGTATGCATGATGGATGCCTCCTCATTAATTTATTTATGAATTAAAAGATATTGTAATAACTCATTAAGTATCCTTCGTGTTAGATTGAAGATCCCGAGATCGATTTTTTCTAGTATACTTAGTGCATTATCTTAATGAAAAATCTAGTCCGACAAATATTTCCAGCTTAAAACAATTTGCAAACCAATGAATCAGGCTTCAGAACCAAAGTGGGGTTCTCAAAGTGCCCATTTTCAAACGAAAAATGAACTCGCCAAATAGAAATGGCAAATGAAATTTTATTTATGTGTTCTGTGGCAGAAACAACTTCTCCGTCATGGAACTTTGAGTTCTAGTGTCTTGGGGAATGTCAACTGTCATTTTGTTTGCTACTTTTCTGCTAGGAATTTGTAACTTATTTCCTAATGAGAACTTGATATGATATGACATAATCATCGATAATCTCGATCACGGTATAATTTTTTCCAGACATATCTCTATATATTCTCGAATCCAATTATGACTTTGAATTGAAGCTCTTCAAATGAGATCGTTGTATTTTGCCACAACTTTTCTACCCTATGAGTATTTGCAGTAAAACAATTGCGTTAGTGTTTAGCTCGTCATAAAATGATTAAAATAATATGAAATATGAAGTTGATAGAGAAGACACTTAGGTAATGAACAAACGAATTCATTAGCGAAAACAAGCCAATGTTCCATGTAACTAAAGTACCATCAGGTATTTTCTTTTTGCGAAAACGAAAAGGTCTGGTTAATTTCGTATTAGAAATCGCCATGAGGCTGTTAATTAAATCCCTGGTTTTTGTTTTATCTCAATGCCTGGTGCGTGTTCAACTGCCTGTGTGTTCTTTAATTAATTGCCATTTTCAGGTCAACTTGGAATTTAAATGCTTTATTGGCAATATAGTACAGTTTATCGAACACAACTCCAGTTTCAGCATGCCTTTACTCTGAAATTGGCATTTTTTCACCTGTATATATTTTTATTTCAGTTTCATTTCTCGTGGATGAAAAAATCTACTTATAAATAGAGAACAATAAATATCTTCCTTGATTTCTAATCTAGGATTCAATGACATTGTGCTTAACCTAACAGAAACTATTTTTTCAAAACATTTTTTCAAAACTCACGGACAACTTTATCTACTCAAGCCTCGGGATTCCGAGATCTCGTAAAAAATGGTATCAGTTTCCTGGGATCTAAGTTCCTGATGATGTCGAAGGGTTTCAAGAAGGCCCATTTCAGGAACTTGAGCCTCTTACAGAAGAGCTCTGGGCAATCGCAAAGCAAATGTTATGCAGTTTCAGCAACAGTAGCGGCAACTATCACTCTCTGTTTTACCCAGGTTTTTGAGGTGATACCTGAAAGGGCAGTGTCCAGTGAAGAGTTCCATCACCAGTTTTGAGTCTTTTTTGTCCAACTCGAGAATCTGTTCAGCTTTCCTTGGCGAGAAGCTTGCTTATCTTTATACTATTTGCTTCAAGAAGTGTTTTGAAAGTGTTTTTAACCGCCAACTTAGTTGCAAAGCAACCCTCGTGAGTCCAGTACTTGTATGTGTAAGGAATAAGGGGACCTTAGCTTTTTAAGTGCAGTCATCCGAAGCACTACCCGGCTGGTTATCGTTGAGAGTCCGAAGGATTGAAATCTAGGTACCAAGAATGTTCACCTATCTACTCCCGCTAAACGATACTATATATAGAAATAAATAATTATTTTCAATAGAGCTGCCGAGGGATTTGAACCCAGGCCCTCTTTGACTATAAGCCAGCCCAGTGCAAATGAAAAACGAATATCTAGGTTCCTAAGAGGAGGCGGGGAAGTTTGAAGTAAGCTTTATAGAATAATAAGAAGGGAACACGAGTATTGGGGGATAAGGAATGGAGCAATATCAAGGTTTTGTCCCTGATGAAAACCTAATTTGATTGAAACGCAATACATTGAAATAAATTCCCTCCGCTTTATTTCTTTCATTGAATGTCATGATATCCCCTGTTGTATATTCACATTATCCCCGCGTATTTTACGACAGAGCCAAAACAATGGAGTTTTTCTGTCGCAAATTCCTCGAGCTTAGATATTCCTCCTTCTGCAGCGATCTGAAGAGTATCAATGCGGGTCACATGCGTGAGGTGTAGAAAATTCCAAAAAGGTGTTTCTTTACGAGACACGTATAGACGTATATTATACTAGTGGCGGTCTTTGCATGGGGGTCAAGCAGTCTTGGTTGGTAAATTGCGAGTTTTTCGTTACACCTTGCCCTTTCGCTAAACGATTTATTACCGGCTACTCCAGTTTTTTGCCGACGACTCGCTGTCTATGACTAGAACCTAGTAGTCCTGGTGCTACCCTTATGTATCTCGATCAGAAGCTAGGGGCTGTTTAACGATTTCATAAGGAGAAATCAGGTTTTGACTAGTTCTTTTGGTCGGTATTATTCTATAATTGGAGCAATAATGAGGGCATGTGGAATAAATGATGTCACCAAAACTTGCTGATTTTTCGATGAAAAAGAAACATAAATCATCACTTTAGGCTCGTTGAAATAAAAATAGCTGAAATCTCGGATGAGATTTAGGTATTCAGTATTCAGAAGTTGAACATACAATTTCTAAATTATTTAATAGATAATTATATGATGAGAATGTGGTAACTATTGAAATAAACAAAGGTGTTTTGAAAGAGCGAGAGTACTGACTGTATTGAGGAATGCTTCAGTATATTACACAACAAGTCTGGAAAGTGACATATTTCACTCGAGTATAGTAGTTTAGCACGAGTCGCGTAGCGGTGATTGTAGGAAATGCACTTTCCAACGAGTTTTGTACACTATTTTTCCTACGACTCCGAAATACTTTCATTTCGAGGGAGGTCTTGTAAAAAATGTAACTTGAGCAGTCTGTACAATTTCAAGTGGTTTTGATTCTATATCAAGTACTGTTTATTTCCATATTCAAGATTCCTACAATTCCTCATTATGTGAATTACTTATTGATTGAATTAGTTTTGTTTGGACAAACAATTTCATTGATATTTGACACCATCACTGCGCCAGTAATCACGCAACCAGGAATACAGAACCACAGGAGTACGTAGTGCGCAAGCGCGTACTTGTTAGTGCGTCCTCGACTCCTTGTCAAATGTAAATAGTGCAAACATCTGTGATACTGTGATATAATGCAACATGCAACTGATGCAAGCCGCGCATAAAACTGTAGCCGTACTCTTTTGAATGATCTCACCCCCGCTGTCATCAATATCATCAGACATGTATAGAAATAGTTCTAGTCACTGATCCTAATTTTTATCAAAGTGAATTATTCAGAGGTTATGTATCATTGACGCATTGAAATTAATAGATAGGCCTAAAGGATTCTCAATACAATTCGAAACGAGACATTTCAATAAATAACATGAATTTGATTTGAGAACGCTTTTATATTGACAGTGAGTACCAACTAATATACCTTATTATTTCTATCAATTCAGGCGAGCGTGTGATATTTTTCATTTCATCACGTGCGCTTTTTTTTTCAAATAACAACAACATGATGATATGAGCTACTTTCCAAATAACAAAACAGTGTGCTATATGACGTTTTCATACGGTGTCGTAGGAAAACATTATGCGAGACATTATGATTCTTTGGAGCAGTCTCATGAGAATCACTTGATGACATCCAAAATGAAACCATTTTTTATGCTTCTTTCAGCGACTTTGATGGGAACTCATTATTCACTACCGCACTATTAGTTTTGACAGGCTCATTCGAGAAATTATTCACCATGAAAATTAAAACAAATCTCATGCATATTGATGAATTAGTTTACTGTTTTAATTATGGCATTTAATATTTACTCGACTTTTGTAAGCTAACAATATCTAATGTTAACTTGAAGTATATGCATGGAAATTATTGATGAATTCATTTATTTGTATATGTTATTCTAACAGGTCATTTTAGTACACATGCTTTGAAGAAATTAATACAGGGGTGAATCGAGGGGTGAATCGTGAAATTTGGGACCCTCCATGATTTTTCATGTGCATGTATACACTGAAGTAGATGGAGAAAAAATAATAAAATTCATTTCTTTCAGTGTTTCAATCAAAGTTTCAATATGATACCTACTCAATGAGTCTAGCATAGTTTACAAAGATGTATTCGTGATGCTTTTTCTGATGAGTAAACAATAAACAAGGGGAAAGGGATGTATATATGTGTTTGGTCTAGATTTGATGCTATACAGTATGTTGGAGTCTCAGTGGCATGAGGTGGTGCCAAGCTTTCAAACACCAATGTGCATGATGCCATCAACTATACCATCAAAGACTCGATCGGCATATACCAGAGGATGTCATAACAAACCCTGCAGGCACAATGGATTTCCTTTTTCTGTTTGTCATAAACTTGTAGTACAGAGAGATAATAATTTTGGACACCTCCCATGCCCTCCCAACGGATTAGGGCCGTTTTGTATTCAGTGGCTCAATCAGTGCTGACTATTTCGTGAGGCGACCGAACAGACTATACGATGTCGATTTCAGCCGGAAATGGCATCTTCAGGGTGTTCTTCGTTGCCAGGTAGCTTCACGAGGCCGAGATCGGAATAACTAATCATTTAATTGGGGATTTATTGAACAGCGATCATCAACCGATGGCATCAGGAAAAGAATTTTTAGCAGTACTTTTGTGGTCAGGGCGAACTCAATGTCTAAAATTTCAGCTGAAGTTGATATTTTGATTTTGAAAATACGGATATCGTTGAAAATAAACACACTGTATAGAAGAGTACATGAAATAATCCAAGTACAATAGTTGATAATTGAAAATAAACTTAGAAATAAGTTGCCTTGCAACTATAAGTTGGCGGTTACGGTTAGAAAACACTTCAAACTTCCATAAATGATTATCAGTAGTAACAAACCAAGGACATTGATAATAATTGTCGAAACAATTTTATAACAGATTGCTTATTAGGCTATTTCCAAGCAAAAAGCTTGAGATAGTTTTTATTAAATTTTTGAGCGTTCGAGGGTTATTCGGATGGAAATATTTTTGCTGATTATGGAAATAAATACAGAGCAGGAACAATTTATTTAAACGTGCAATTATCAAAAGAACAATTAGAAAAAATTAATGAAGATCCAGACGTGTTAGTTTCTATAACTGATAAAGATGTATTTCCACTACGCATTGCTGTTGATAATTTTATTATGATGTTCTACGTCAATATTCAAGTAGGATTTTATTGAGTTGGGATTGTTATGCCCCGTAATTTTTATATGCTCTTGATCTTGTCAAATCTTGTATACCACTTTTGGCCAACCGACTGACCGCGGTAGATCTATTGGAGTGATTAGTATTTTTTTTCCTTGGGTTTCAATCCAATCTCCTCGGCAGACGTTTTTGTCCAATTTATGATACATCAATGAGTAAAAGAAAACTTGGAATCCAATAACGCTATCTTTTGGAGCTCTGAAATTTGCAATAAGAAAGTTCACGAAAAATGGAAAAGCCATAAATTGGACAACAATTTTAGAAAGAGAAATTAGTCTATCCAATTAGAATATCAAACATAGTTTGAAATGAATGTCTGGTAGACTACCAGCAGAAAACAACTACTTTCCTGGTAAATACCACGCAGAACATTGAATTATATCTGTTCGTAGTCCATGCAACGATTCACACTGTGAATGCAGATCGCAAATGTTTCTTTCTTCCTAAGACGTGACAAATTCACATCGAGACAGGCACGCCTAACAACCTACAGACCGGTTTCGGGCTTATTGGCCCTCATCAGTGCAGGGTAGTTATCCGAGTAGAGACCGTAAGATCTCCACTCGAAGCGTTGCCTGTCCCAATGCACCTTCGTCGCGTTTATTTGACCGCACTGAGCCGCGTTCCAACAGACAATTGGAAGTGGCGACACCATGCGGCAGAAGAAAGAAACACTCCAGAACTAAATCCAATTTATGGCTTTTCCATTTTTCATTTATTAGCTTAGTCGAGCTATAAGCCACTTCCAAGTTCTGTGATTTGGGAGATTTAGTTCTGGAGTGTTTCTTTCTTCTGCCGCATGGTGTCGCCACTTCCAATTGTCTGTTGGAACGGGGCTCAGTGCGGTCAAATAAACGCGACGAAGGTGCATTGGGACAGGCAACGCTTCGAGTGGAGATCTTACGGTCTCTACTCGGATAACTACCCTGCACTGATGAGGGCCAATAAGCCCGAAACCGGTCTGTAGGTTGTTAGGCGTGCCTGTCCCGATGTGAATTTGTCACGTCTTAGGAAGAGAGAAACATTTGCGATCTGCATTCACAGTGTGAATCGTTGCATGGATTACGAGCAGATATAATTCAATGTTCTGCGTGGTATTTACCAGGAAAGTAGTTGTTTTCTGCTCGTAGTCTACCAGACATTCATTTCAAACTATGTTTGATATTCTAATTGGATAGACTAATTTATCTTTCTAAAGAAAGTTCACATTATTTTTCAAATAACTACTAAAACAACTCCAGAAATGAAGGAATATGAGAATGGCGGTGAAAGATTTTTTTCAAAATCTTTAAAACGAAATAAGATAAGCAATTTCTTCCGTTTCTCTTGACCTTCCTTATATAGGTACTCATTGTAGTTGTTATATTTGCCATTTTGGTGTTTTTACACTCTTTTCCAACCAACTCCAACTTTATTAATGAAATTGAATGAAGAAAAATACTCTAAATCATCTCCACAACATTTAATCCAAATACCTATATCAGGGACATGTTTCGAACGTATATACGTTCATCTTCAGCCTGAATAAACGTGCTACAAAGAAAAGGGGGGGAATTAAAGTTAGATGTTATACAATACAATTTCACATCAATACTTACATGTAGATGAAAAAATTGTTTACAACATATTAAATTTAAATTTGAGAAAAAACAGGTTAGTTATTAGGGCCCTGTGCCCTTTAATTCAGTCCATCAGGAATGAATGAAAGAGAAAAATGGGTAATACATAATTACAAAATTATCAACTACCGACATCTTGTTAACGGAAATACGGGAATTAATTTGACCTTGATTGAATATTCAAATGACAATCTGAACAGAGAACACATCATGACATTGACATAGAGGTGATATGGTACGGACCATAGGCGTAGGTGATGAAATATATCAATTACGGATGGGCCAAGGTAAGAAGAAAACTAAAACAGAAAGAGAAAAATCAAAAGGTTAATCTGTTGAAAAATTTTTGGCAGTCAAAATGAGTTTGTTCATTCAGAGACAAAATATCACTGTTATTCAAAGATTTGTTAATTTCAAAAATTTCCAGAAGATTCAAGAGAGGGCCTTTATTGCAAACATGTAAAACTTTAATATCATTACTAATATCGAAATGATGGTCTGAGTTGAGAATGTGATTAGCAAAGGAACTTTTTGTGTTAAATATCTCCAAGGGTGAATTTCTAGATCTTTCAATAAGTTTACTATGTTCATTAACTCTAGTGATAATTTTCCTCCCAGACTGTCCGATGTACTGTGCTTTACAATCAGGTTCAGAACAAGAAATTCGATAAACTCCTGATTTCTGTAATATATGGGTTTTATCTTTAGAATTGATTAAATTAGATATGTTGTTGAGGGTACGAAAAGATATGTTTATGTCATTGTAATAATGTTGGAAATATTCTATTGATTAACGGATATATTCAATTAACAGTTAACACTATACTATTTTTACTGTACTTTCAAATATTATATTACCTTCGTGTGTAAATTCCTTTTCCGCAGTGTTTCCATTTTATTCCTTAACATTAGCATCCTTGAAATTACCGAATAATGAACCCATCATAAACGACTGGCGCGTATCATTGTTTCATGATTTTTATGGTTGAAGCTTTGTTGAATTCTTGGACATCATTTTGCGAGCGTAAAATTTGTAACATAAGTCAATCGCATTAGGAATTCATATAATAGTATATACTCGGTATATCGTAGCACGTGCTAGGCTAGGCAATGATGAAGTTGGAATGAACAATGCCGCTGACTAATCTCTCTTGCCAGGTGTCGGTAGATGATATTCTTCAAAGCAAATTATATGCAAAGAAAACATATAATATACAAATTATGATTTCACAAAAAATGCAATTTTCACGTTGAATCACATAACATTTTCGCTATACATATGAAAATATTAGTATATATATACCTAGGTACTCTCTATCAGAAAATTAAAATGACAATCCTTGCTCAGCATTTTGTAAATCACAATCATGCGGAATTGCATCACAAGAAACTAGAGTGAACATTATAAGTTGAAGGTATTTATGTACCTACTACTACCGACAAATAAAAAAAAACGATTCTGATTTATGAAGAGCGATATTCTCGACTCAATCAAAATAACTTCATTACCTATAGATCGAAATATATACCTAATAAGCTACTTAGATTACATCATTATCTTCCATATATAATTCTAAAAGTATTCTTCAACATCTACTTGATGTAATTTTGATTGTTGTTAAACATCCAGCTTATCAAACTCCGACTACTTACTCTATCGGACGTCCATGATAATTTGAAGAATTAATAGAAGTTCTTCAGCTGCCACGTAATGATAGGTTCTATCCTGCAGGTATTTTCGGACGATCAGTATAATGATCGCTTGCCCACCAAGTGTCATTATGAAAAGTATAACCGCTACTTGAAAATTACACCTTTTTGGATACGATTTATCTGATGGTTAGACAAGCGTTCAGTCTGTTGGAAAAAATGATGGGGGATGTTTCCATATGAAATTATCGAAAAAGTTAGGTATAGATTCAATCACAAATGCAGCAATGTGCAATTACTTATACAGGGTCACTCACGGTCGATGGTACCTTAGACTTACTCTGAAAATTTGATTTTATTGGGTAATCAGTTTTGTTCTATCGATCTAAAATATTTTCAGCGTTGCGGCGTTGCCGCTTCTATCAAAAAGTAGCAACAACTTTGTTATTTCAAAAGGAACACCACGTATTTTATTTCATTTTTAGATTCTTCCTGAAGAGCTGATTTCGTCGATCTATCATACTTGGTGTATAGCGCGAAAGATTACAGATATATAGGGTGTGAAAAATCGAGATTTTTCAAATTTAGGAATTTTTTGTTCCGAAACTATCCATTCTTGCTCAAAACGGCTTACATGTCCCTATATCAACTCTCCATTTACTATCGATTGATATTTAATTAAAACAAATACGGGTAGTTCAAAATTTTGAGTTTTGCATCACCCTCTATTTGAAATAACAAAGTTGTTGCTACTTTTTGATAGAAGCGGCAACGCCGCAATGCTGAAAGTATTTTAGATCGATAGAACAAAACTGATTACCCAATAAACCAAATTTTCAGAATAATCCTACGTCCCGTTCTCCGTAAACGTCTAAGGTACCATCGACCGTGAGTGACACGAATTATAGTATATCTTTCTAGATTCCAATGCAGGATTCAGGTAGCGAATTATCATCGATGTAATATAATTGCAGAGATTTTAATAATAATAAGGTTTATTTATCAATTCTATAAAGTGGTAGAATTTGGGTATACATTTAAAAAAAGAACAAAAAATTATGATATATTATTTAGTGCCTACTAACAAAAATATTTTGAGGTGAAAGACAATAGGTATGAAGCATTTCTAGAAATAACTTTCACATCACCATTGATTAGATAATTTATAAATATAGGTACCTATATATATATTTTAATTCTCTTGTTATGATCATAAGGTTTGACCGCCCTTTTGATGTGCTCCCGACGTATATAAAAACATTCTTCATACTTATTCATATGTGACCACCGCACTCTGAAACGTATTTGGACAGAAATCCAATATTAGACATAGTTTATTCAATGATATGATGTGATCAAGTCTTTTGAGGAATTTGTATAGGTAATTAACATCTGTTTGAAAATATACTCTATAGGCTAGGCCTTGTGATCCTTTATACTTACTCGATCGATAACCGAATTTATTTTTGAAATATTAGTGATTTTATTTATATTTTTGTTTCAGGATGATGCTTATGGGTTTTCCAATAAAGAGGTGAGTGGTTTTAATAACATATATACATCAGGTAATCTGAAATTGTATTTTGTATCTATACTATATATCTATATTTTTCATGTGGTAGCTACCACTTTAGCACTACTTATCAGAATTTTAAAAACTTTGAATAGTACGAAGTTATTATTGATGGCTTGATTGGACAACATATTTGGAAAACGGCTACTGATACAACACTTCTCGAGACATCCTATATAGTTATAGGTACGAGTTAAAAAATACGGCCTCTATAGTGAAAACATCTGTATTTCTTGGAAGTTCTGTTATTATAATAACAATTACCTTTTGTCGTTGACAGCAGATAAACTTTTGCTTATACACTATCTCCACCTCTATTATCCATAACGGATAATATTCATTAGGATTATATAGATTTTGAAACCGCAGATAGGTATACGAAAACCTCAGAGATAAAGTGGTTACAAAGACATTTCGAGCCGATACAAATAACCATATGATATACTGGATGTTACACCAAAACTTGGTCGTTTATTTATATAATGATTATACCTAAATCGGGTATATAGGTGATAAAACATAATAATTTCGTTCATCTCTTCAATGAGGGTTACTATTCCGAGAAGTGTTTCGTAAAATTTACCGTGAAATCAGTGAACCTATTTCTTTCAGTCATTCCACAAAAAAGAAGATAATTTTGCGGAAGAATGTCACAGACCCTGTTTGGGATAGTAAAACTTTTAAATTTATTACCCACGACGCCAGTCTAGGTATCAATGGGTTTATTTTGGGCAATTCACTTCACCATAGCGTACAGAAATCTACATAGTGTCAAAATTCCAAAAACCAACCACTTCCCTGGCAAATACCACGCTCGTATAGTCCATCATGCAACGATTCACACTGTGAATGCAGATCGCAAATGTTCCTTTCTTCCTACGACGTGACAAATTCACATCGAGGCAGGCAAGCTTGACAACCTGCACAGACCGGTTTCGGGCTTATTGGCCCTCATCAGTGCAGGGTAGAAAACCGAGTAGAGATTCTGAGATCTCTACTCAAAGCGGTGCCTGTTAGCAATGCGATCTTTTCTCGCCTATTCTTCTTGTTTTACTGATGTATATATAGGTAAAAATGCGCGAGCCCACATTGTTTTTGAATAAATTAAATCAACTATTTTTCAGCTATACATGACTTTAAGACTATACCCTAACAATATATGCATCATTACATCCTTGTTTTGACCATTTGACTGGGAATTCCCCATAATAAGCATTCTCAAAAGGATATTCATTAGGCTTATCTTTTCCAACAGTAGACTTCGAAACCACGCGGATTTGGCTTTACAAATGATGGTAACACCAAACTACTTAGGACTTCTCAAACAATTCCGGATGATAATCGATTTCCCCTGTAGAGAAGGGTAGGTCTCTCAGCGGGGGGGATAGTGAATGCCACTTCATTCTAATAGAGGGTTGTCTTTTGGATTCTTCTACGTGCGAGCATCTGGAAAAACCCAAGATCAGGTAGGTATATAGAAAGGAACAATTTCCCTTGAAGTTATATACAGGAAGCTAATACTTAGCACTCAAAGATTTTAGTATATTAATGTTACACAAAATTATACACATTTTGATTCAAATTCCTTTTTCTTCACACTTCAGTCTTCACACCCCTTCGTGGTCACTTTAGAGACCTGCAGAATGTCCCTTTGCAAAGACTCGTTCATCCAACGAACATCGAGACTTTGGAACTCATTATCTATAGGGAGGTGTTCCCCGAGGCATACGATCTCCAGGAATTTAAGAAGAAAACTAACTCATAACTTCTTTCCCTTGGTTCTTACGATGTTATTCTCTGTGAACATTATACAGGATATCCCTTCTCGTGAGAACCAGAACATAAAAAAAATAATCGTTTATCTGAACATTTTACCATACCTACCTTGGTATTTTTTTTCTAGATTGACTGATGACTATACTAAATTGTTTTGTTAAGATCAAAACTGACACTTTGTTTGACACGCATATCTTTATTGTAAGAAAAACATCAACTTCAAGAGTTAATTTTTGGACAAAATTGAACGACTTTTGAGTCGGTTGCCGAAAAAACTGATTTCGATACGAAACAAGTGAACAGCTATATATTCGAATGATCAAGAACAAAAATTGGATATCCCAAAGGAAAGATAGCTACTTAAATAAATACTTCACTCAAAAAAAAAGTCTGGTTAATATGGGCAACACCGTATGGTATTGTTACCCCAACAAAGTTATATCGTCACTACAATCATATATATGCATTGTCATGTTAACAATTTTGTTAGTATAACAAGAAAAAATTGTTATGATGACGAGATCATAATGGTTGTGTCTTTATACTAACAGGCACTTTTGCTATATAAGATTAGGTATAGGTACTTACGATAATTTTTTTTCGTTTTATTTCTAAATAAATCACCTATACCTACCTACAGTACAAAGTGAATGATGAAATCTTTGTCTTATCTCGTTATATTCATTCCGAAAAATCTTTATTTCAAAACTGATGATATATATGTATATGTTGGTTATAACTAGATACATATAGGTAAGTACAATTAGCAGGATCAAACTAAATGGAGTTGGCATCAAATGAATAGGACTATTAATTCTACAATCTCGTTGTAGACCAGTCTTATCGACTCCTATCTCACATCTCTCAACATTTTTCCTTTCCTTTTAGAAACAATGCATCATGCACAATACGTTCGCACAATAAATCATAATGAAAACAAGCTAGAAAGAATCGTGGCCGATTTGAAATATCGCGCGATAATGGCCGTTTTGAAATGACTTTATCTTCTCACTTTCAAAGTAGGTATTGAACATCAGGTACTAACTATAACTATACCCTTTGTTCGGACAAAGAGATGTACCACCATAATTTATTACTTTGACTGGTGGGGCCATTTACTGGAAACAATGAAGGCACGGCACAGAATTCAAATTACTTCCACAACTGCTTTTTAATAACCTGTAAATAGACAGACAATGGCTGCCAGAGTATATATACCTATGTAGAATGATGATGTGTGGTCGACCTTATTGTATATTATTTATATGTTTCTAAAGAAAATTCACAGCTACCTATACATATATACGTTTCAAGAAGCTTATTATAAATAGTAACCTCATCATGCATGCAGTGACTAAATTTCGAGTTTTCCAATTTTTTTTATTTGTTATTTTGTTCTTTTCATGTCCTATTTATGAATACTTAATCATTGTTATAACGTTATTTCGTCGAAACAACTTATACTTAAAATCAGTACCATGTTTCACTGTTTACACAAAGAAAAATGTTTCCTCACAAGAAAAATTTTGATTCAACTTATTCTTTTTATTTACCTGCAACTCTCAGATTCTTTGAAATTACATACCTACCTATATTTTTAGCTATACGAATATACTTAAATGTTAGAGTGAAATGGGTATTTATGATGAAATATAGGTATAGGTATAGGTGATTTCGATAATAAATTTTTTTTTCAATCCCCATGGAGATGTGTGAAAAATATCAGAGCACAGTATAGGTATACCATACCTATATCTAATATCAGGAAGAAGTCCATGGCATCTCAAAGTGGAATGGTAGATATAAAAGTAGGAAAAAAGCTCCAAGTCATCTCCACATCATTTAATTAGAAAAAAGGTTATAGGGAACATTTTTTGAGTACATATGTACTTACTCATCATCAGCCCGAATAAAATAAGATTGCTACAAGAGAACATGGGGTAAAAAATTATGGTCATGACAAGAAGTATAACTAGTACTTACTTGAAGATGAAAAAGTTACATAACAAAATGAAAAATAATTGCCAGCAAAATTTTATACGGGGCCCTGTACCCACAAATTAGGGATATCAGGACGGTATAACATATTGAAGAGGGTTTTATGCAATATATATATAAAGTACAGTTTCATCGGTCACGACATTTTACAATACAAAATGGCTGTATTGGAACCGGAAATATGGTTATTGAGTGTGACAATGACATTACATTGACTTATGTGACATTGATTGACATAAAACATTTTTTGATATTTTCAAGGTGAAGAGAACAACCGAAACATTTCTTCCAGCAAAATCCTACCCAAACACATCATCAGCATTATAAGATTCATCGGATCTTGTTGTTTAATTACTAAGAAAAATACACAGCCGTCTTCGCCCATATTATGATTCAGGTATACCAATCACATTATCAACTATAGCCAGAAGAGATGCTCGTATCCCCATCATCAGCAAACAGCTCACAAATCCATTTGGTGCTGATGCTCGCATCACTGCGGAAATCCAAACAAAACGAAGCCCCCTTATCAAAACAAATTAACTTAATGCCTTGTCCATTTAATAAACATATCTGAGAGCATATGCTCGTATCTTCACAATAATTGTAAAGACACGCTGCGACAATGAGAACCGAGCACCACAAGGTGTAAAGTGACTTTCCATGTAAAAAGAAGAGCACCATTCGTCCGAATCAGAATACAAACGACGAGAGCGATTCATTCCAACAAACACCTTGTATCCAATAAATTCAGTTAGCGTTTTTGTTGCATCGAAGTGGGATTTGTCCGGATCTGTGGAGCCCCATAAACAAGATAGTCACGCGTGTTTTCCCCCACCAGCGTCCGGAAGGCGGGCCGCCACGCCTCCCGCGGCCGCGTCGAGTGGGGGGGAGCGAATCGCGTGGCGAAGCCGCGGCATTTCCGCGTAATCCCAGCCGGCCACGCCCACAGGGCTGCCCCCTATCGAGGGGGCAGCCCGTTTCCGTTTGACTCTCTTCGGGCTCATAAGCCCAGTTGCTCTCAGCGTGCCTCGGGTATCACTTCGTTGTGTTTTATGTTGTTTATGTTGATTTGGCTACGAGGGTTGGTTTATCAGCTACAAGGACATGAGGGTGCTTGGGTGCCGATGGAGCATGGATTAATTTATTTTTGTGTTTTGTGAGTGACTGTGCTCGGCGTTTTTTTTTTCTGTTTGGGACCTGGTTCGTAATCCAGTGAGATGGCGGCTTACGCTCAGTTTGGTTATTCTTATCCGACGGCTTCACAGGTGAGACGTCTGTTCATGTATTTTGCGATATACGACCTCAAAACATAGTAATTGATGTACATTTTGTGGAACCTTGAAACATGTTTATCATCAACGAATATAAACATTTGATGATAATTATTCTTGGATATACTCATGCTGATTGGTTATCCCTACTCAGCTAGGTATTTAATTCCGAATTATACCTATACTAATAGTTAATGGGTAGGTACCTACCTTCCTAACAGCACTTGAATTTTTTTTATGACTATCCCGGACTATCCTATAGTTGCCTTACCAACCTCGCTTAACAACTCTCCGAAGTTAACAAGGTAAAACTAATCTATTAAGTTGAAATGGTGAATAAGTATATTTTGAGGATAAGCTGTTGTCTGGCAACATGAATTCTTCGAAGCCAAATAGCCTTAACTGCTATTGACCTGCAAAAAAGGTCCTTATAAACTCTTTTCTCGATATATTTTTCTGAATTTTGGATACTTATGTGCAAATTAAAATAAGAAAATATTCTAGAAGGGTTCTCTTTGCATGGATTTGATTACTCATGGCCGGTTTCATCAATGCAGGGTTAGGTTAATATACCTACCTACCCCAAAGTTAACAGCTCGTTTTATTAACTATAGGATAAAGTTAACCCCAGCTCATAGCTAACCTCTTGGGATAACTCTCAATTGATAAACCGGCCCTAAGTAGGTAGTGTAGAAGTTAGAAACAAAAAATAGAATCAGTTACCAATTTTTTCGCGCACAATTCTTGTACAACCCTCTATATCATGGAAAGTCTAGGATATACACAGGGTGTCCTAGCGCCGATAGGCATTTATCGTTTTAAATTCAAAAAGTAGGTTAGTTAGGTATATCTGCGAATAATTTCCAACCCCCACATGCTCAAACCCGACGATGGGGTGACATACACCATTAAGATTTTAAATACAATGAGGAATTGAGTGAAACCTCTTTTGAAAGGTTATTGAATGAAGCCTCTTTCCAAAGCAGTTTGATTTTTGCAATTCGTTCAAAAAAGTTTGTACGCAATTTAGCATACGATTGTTAACTGTTAAAGAAATAAATGAGTTGAATTTATTGAGCCAAGAAGATAAAGAAATTTAAACGAATTTTCATTGATTCTTGATGATGGTTTTTGATATAGGTATAGGGAGGTAGGTATAATTTGCTTTTTTTCATTTTCGGTAATTTCGCTAGAACACCATGTATATGTAAGTATAAGAGCTTATACCCAATCATACTCACGATATAATCGATACTTATAGGTATATCATTAAGAGAATCATTGATATCGGTTTGAAATTAATTATATATATTAGGTAGCTACCTATATACTTACTTGAAATCTAATTCCATTCCATTTTCACTAAACACTAGTTTTACTGAATCATCATTATAGTAACTCGGCTCTTGGATTTATCTTAAATGAAACCTTTAGTTACGCTTGTGAGGATTTCTATATAAAACTATATCAACTACACGTAGGTATAATGTAACTGATACATCCAGAACTTGGGTGTGTGGGTTTAGAATGGCAATGTTTACCACTATGTAATCAGTTTCAATATTTCCAGTTACTCTGAATCGAATATACTGAATCGATACAGTGATAAAATCGACAATGAGAAACAATGGAAAAAATGTATCACTCGATTCATCATCCGCTCACTCACAGAAATAAGCTTCTTCTAAAAATATCATTGATAGAAAAAACAAACCAAGAAGAATCGAGAATAGAATAAATGGACAGAAGAAGAAGAGAGTATCTTGATGAAGATCAATGAATGAAGAGCGGGCTAATATAAACTGTATAAACTCTGACATAATTTATGATGACAAGTTTTTATTGTTGCAAAAGAGCAACCAACTCTTCCTAAATATTTTCTGTGAATATTTTCAGATTTTGACATTAATTCCACTTAGAGTTTCAGAGGTTAATGTAATTATGTGTAATGTGGGATGACTTTCATTTACCTTCTCATGAATCCGAAGAAACTTCAGAGTCTTCTTGTCAATTTCATAAGAGAGAATAAATCACACATCAGTTTGATGAACTTCATAGTTAGATTTTGGATCGTTCGATAATCAACAATGCATACTAAACGTATTAGGTACTTACTCAAAGCACTGGGTGATGATGGGCTTTCAAAGAAGAATTCTCTCAGTGACTATAGGTATATATAGGCAGAGTGGTGATTACCAATTGGGATATTGCCATTCTCGTCTAACGAGTGCCGAGCAAATACACAGAGAGCTGCAAACATTTGCCCAGCACTTCTGCCCCACTTGGTAGGTAATATCCTTTCTGATGAAATCACCGACACAGGGTTGGCTTGTTATTTCCAGTGGCTGTCAATTCAATCAATATACTCGTTTCGAAATAACGTTGATACTGATCCCCCATTGATGGATTTTATTGTTAAACCATTCCGTTCTTAGTTGTTGACGAATTGGAATACAATGGCGATACTGAAGATTTATATGCTGGCAGAAATTTTGTTTTCCAACGACCATCTATATGAAAACGTCAATAATCACACTGTTTTGTTATTCAGAAAGTAGCTCATATCACCATCGTATTGTTCATTTGAAAGAAAAAAAGCACTAGTGTTGAAATAATTAGGTATATTGTGAAGGTACTCACTGTCAATATAAGCGTTCTCGAATCAAATTCATATTATTTATTGAAATTTCTGTCTCGTTTCGAATTATACCGAGAATTCTTTGTCTATTAATTTCAATGTGTCTGTTACATAACCTCTGAATTCACTTTAAAACTGGAACCTATACTCTTTGCTGGAACTATTTCGATGTTGATGACAGAGGGTTAGATCATTCAAAAGAGTACGGCTACAGTTTTATGCGCGGCTTGCTGCTTGCATCAGTTTGATATCATAGTATCATAAACGAGAAGATTCTTTGGTATCACAGATGTTTGCAAAGAGTCAAGGACGCACTTGCGCACTACGTAATTCTATGGTTCTGTATTCCTGGTTGCGTGATCACTGGCGCTAGCAGGCGTATGGTGTCAAGGTTGTTTATGTACGCTGGTGTCAATATCAATAAAATTTGTCCAAACTTAACTAATTCAATCAATCAGTAATTCACATAATGAGGAATTTTTGGAGAAGTATTCAAATATATCATCTTGAATATGGAAATAAACAGTAGGTACTTGATATTGAATCAAAACCACCTGAAATTTTAGAGACCGCTCAAGTTAGATTTTTGACAAGACCTCCCGTGAAATGAAAGTATTCGCGGAGTCGTAGGAAAATAGTGTACCCAACTCGTTGGAAAGTGCATTTCCTTCACTCGTTATACCTTTCCGCACTCACCGCTACGCGCGGCTCGTGCTAAACGACTATACTCGTGTGAAATATGTCACTTTCCACACTTGTTGTGTAATATACTATATCGTTGTTCTGATCCATTTCATTTGATGGGCTAAAGTCCGGATATCCAGCTGGCCATTCTATATACCTATTTTTACTTTTTTTATTGAAATTATTCAGAATTTTCAGAGGCTCGTCACTGTGAGTTAAGACAGTGAGAGCTCAGTTGTAGCATGTAAAATATGGTCCCGTTGGGTGTATATCGCGTGTACTTGATGGTGTCCGTTTATTTCAATTCGATGTGGTAATGAGACAAGTCAACGGCATAATAATAACAATTTACGAACATTTTAATGAATACCTGGTTTCGTTTCGACACTGCTGGCATAAGTGGAAAAAATATCTCCATCGATAACTATGGATGAACATACCTATATAACTTCATCAGAGTGTTTTCCAAAGATAAATAACAAATATTATTTGTTGGAATCTAATGAACAGATGTTCGAGCTCTATGCTTTATCATTCATTTGTGTGTAATGTGACACGGAATGATGGAGTGTCTTTCTCAAATGGAAATTTGATGTTTTTCCTCTTCACGCGATTCTCCAGGCTGTTTTCCGGATAAATGCCATGATGATCGTGCAATGTTTCTGTAATGGCTGGATTTAGATAGCTTTGTTGTCACACTGATAACTTCATGAAATTCGGATTAATTTCAATATTGCATTTTCAAACAACACGAGCATTGCTGCATTTCGAAAATGAAATTCACAATCATGATTCTTTAGGATGAGACCAATGATAATTTCGGAAACATTCAAGGATCGAAGAATATACAGGCAGCATCGTTTTGAGCAAGCAAATGTTATGATATAGTTCGTTTTTTTTTTCATTCTTCTCCCGTCAACCAATTTCGCTCAGTGGATTACTAAAATTGTAGTTTACTACTTTCATCGAGCGCCGTTTAAAAAGTGCCTCGTTTTCCAACAGTTTTGGTATAGTGCATCACCGTTTTGTTTATGCGTCATTTCGACTGAGCTCTATTTTGGTTTAGCTTCGTTTTATATCGACCGTTTTATTTATACTTAGTTCGTTTCGATAAGCATTTTGACTGTGGGCTATTTTCACCGAGCAACCGTGCACATTTTGATTATCCTGTTTGTGTACGTTATTTTGGTAGAGCGATGCTTGGTATTGCGCCGTTGCGATGTTTTGGAATAGCGATGTTTTGGTATTGCGCCGTTTTGTTATTGCACCGTTTTGGAAAAGCGCTGTTTTGTTAATGCACCTTTATGGAGGTGCGCCGCTTGGGAGGTTTGGCAATGTGCCGTTTTGGTATTGCGCCGTTTTGTTATTGCACCGTTTTGGAAAAGCGCTGTTTTGTTAATGCACCTTTATGGAGGTGCGCCGCTTGGGAGGTTTGGCAATGTACCGTTTTGGTATTGCGCCGTTTTGTTGATGTATTGTATTGGTGGTGCGCCGTTTTGATAGAGAGCCGTTTTGGTAATGCGCTGTTCTGGAGTAGCGATGTTTTGGTATTGTGCCGTTTTGTTAATGTATCATTTTGTTATAGTGCACCGTTCTGGTAATATGCCATTTTGGAGGTCCATCGATTTGGTAATCCGCCGTTTTGTTAATGCACCGTTTTGGTAATGCACCGTTATGGAGTTGCGCCGTTTTGGTAGTGCGTCGTTTTGTTGATGCACCGTTTTGGAAAAGCGCTGTTTTGTTAATGCACCTTTATGGAGGTGCGCCGCTTGGGAGGTTTGGCAATGTACCGTTTTGGTATTGCGCCGTTTTGTTGATGTATTGTATTGGTGGTGCGCCGTTTTGATAGAGAGCCGTTTTGGTAATGCGCTGTTCTGGAGTAGCGATGTTTTGGTATTGTGCCGTTTTGTTAATGTATCATTTTGGTATAGTGCACCGTTCTGGTAATATGCCATTTTGGAGGTCCATCGATTTGGTAATCCGCCGTTTTGGTAATGCACTGTTTTGAAAGTGCGCCAATTAGGTAGGTACTGCGCCGTTTTGTTGATGCATCGTTTTGGTATTGCGCCGTTTTGTTAATGCACCGTTTTGGTAATGCACCGTTATGGAGGTGCGCCGTTTTGATAGAGCGCCGTTTTGTTAATGCACCGTTTTGGAAAAGCGCTGTTTTGGTAATGCACCCTTATGGAGGTGCGCCGCTTGGGAGGTTTGGCAATGTGCCGTTTTGGTATTGCGCCGTTTTGTTAATGTATTGTATTGGTGGTGCGCCGTTTTGATAGAGAACCGTTTTGGTAATGCGCTGTTCTGGAGTAGCGATGTTTTGGTATTGCGCCGTTTTGTTAATGCACCGTTTTGGTAATGCACCGTTATGGAGTTGCGCCGTTTTGGTAGTGCGCCGTTTTGTTATTGCATCGTTTTGGAAAAGCGCTGTTTTGTTAATGCACCTTTATGGAGGTGCGCCGCTTGGGAGGTTTGGCAATGTACCGTTTTGGTATTGCGCCGTTTTGTTGATGTATTGTATTGGTGGTGCGCCGTTTTGATAGAGAGCCGTTTTGGTAATGCGCTGTTCTGGAGTAGCGATGTTTTGGTATTGTGCCGTTTTGTTAATGTATCATTTTGTTATAGTGCACCGTTCTGGTAATATGCCATTTTGGAGGTCCATCGATTTGGTAATCCGCCGTTTTGTTAATGCACCGTTTTGGTAATGCACCGTTATGGAGTTGCGCCGTTTTGGTAGTGCGTCGTTTTGTTGATGCACCGTTTTGGAAAAGCGCTGTTTTGTTAATGCACCTTTATGGAGGTGCGCCGCTTGGGAGGTTTGGCAATGTACCGTTTTGGTATTGCGCCGTTTTGTTGATGTATTGTATTGGTGGTGCGCCGTTTTGATAGAGAGCCGTTTTGGTAATGCGCTGTTCTGGAGTAGCGATGTTTTGGTATTGTGCCGTTTTGTTAATGTATCATTTTGGTATAGTGCACCGTTCTGGTAATATGCCATTTTGGAGGTCCATCGATTTGGTAATCCGCCGTTTTGGTAATGCACTGTTTTGAAAGTGCGCCAATTAGGTAGGTACTGCGCCGTTTTGTTGATGCATCGTTTTGGTATTGCGCCGTTTTGTTAATGCACCGTTTTGGTAATGCACCGTTATGGAGGTGCGCCGTTTTGATAGAGCGCCGTTTTGTTAATGCACCGTTTTGGAAAAGCGCTGTTTTGGTAATGCACCCTTATGGAGGTGCGCCGCTTGGGAGGTTTGGCAATGTGCCGTTTTGGTATTGCGCCGTTTTGTTAATGTATTGTATTGGTGGTGCGCCGTTTTGATAGAGAACCGTTTTGGTAATGCGCTGTTCTGGAGTAGCGATGTTTTGGTATTGCGCCGTTTTGTTAATGCACCGTTTTGGTAATGCACCGTTATGGAGTTGCGCCGTTTTGGTAGTGCGCCGTTTTGTTATTGCATCGTTTTGGAAAAGCGCTGTTTTGTTAATGCACCTTTATGGAGGTGCGCCGCTTGGGAGGTTTGGCAATGTACCGTTTTGGTATTGCGCCGTTTTGTTGATGTATTGTATTGGTGGTGCGCCGTTTTGATAGAGAGCCGTTTTGGTAATGCGCTGTTCTGGAGTAGCGATGTTTTGGTATTGTGCCGTTTTGTTAATGTATCATTTTGGTATAGTGCACCGTTCTGGTAATATGCCATTTTGGAGGTCCATCGATTTGGTAATCCGCCGTTTTGGTAATGCACTGTTTTGAAAGTGCGCCAATTAGGTAGGTACTGCGCCGTTTTGTTGATGCATCGTTTTGGTATTGCGCCGTTTTGTTAATGCACCGTTTTGGTAATGCACCGTTATGGAGTTGCGCCGTTTTGGTAGTGCGTCGTTTTGTTGATGCACCGTTTTGGAAAAGCGCTGTTTTGTTAATGCACCTTTATGGAGGTGCGCCGCTTGGGAGGTTTGGCAATGTACCGTTTTGGTATTGCGCCGTTTTGTTGATGTATTGTATTGGTGGTGCGCCGTTTTGATAGAGAGCCGTTTTGGTAATGCGCTGTTCTGGAGTAGCGATGTTTTGGTATTGTGCCGTTTTGTTAATGTATCATTTTGTTATAGTGCACCGTTCTGGTAATATGCCATTTTGGAGGTCCATCGATTTGGTAATCCGCCGTTTTGTTAATGCACCGTTTTGGTAATGCACCGTTATGGAGTTGCGCCGTTTTGGTAGTGCGTCGTTTTGTTGATGCACCGTTTTGGAAAAGCGCTGTTTTGTTAATGCACCTTTATGGAGGTGCGCCGCTTGGGAGGTTTGGCAATGTACCGTTTTGGTATTGCGCCGTTTTGTTGATGTATTGTATTGGTGGTGCGCCGTTTTGATAGAGAGCCGTTTTGGTAATGCGCTGTTCTGGAGTAGCGATGTTTTGGTATTGTGCCGTTTTGTTAATGTATCATTTTGGTATAGTGCACCGTTCTGGTAATATGCCATTTTGGAGGTCCATCGATTTGGTAATCCGCCGTTTTGGTAATGCACTGTTTTGAAAGTGCGCCAATTAGGTAGGTACTGCGCCGTTTTGTTGATGCATCGTTTTGGTATTGCGCCGTTTTGTTAATGCACCGTTTTGGTAATGCACCGTTATGGAGGTGCGCCGTTTTGATAGAGCGCCGTTTTGTTAATGCACCGTTTTGGAAAAGCGCTGTTTTGGTAATGCACCCTTATGGAGGTGCGCCGCTTGGGAGGTTTGGCAATGTGCCGTTTTGGTATTGCGCCGTTTTGTTAATGTATTGTATTGGTGGTGCGCCGTTTTGATAGAGAACCGTTTTGGTAATGCGCTGTTCTGGAGTAGCGATGTTTTGGTATTGCGCCGTTTTGTTAATGCACCGTTTTGGTAATGCACCGTTATGGAGTTGCGCCGTTTTGGTAGTGCGCCGTTTTGTTATTGCATCGTTTTGGAAAAGCGCTGTTTTGTTAATGCACCTTTATGGAGGTGCGCCGCTTGGGAGGTTTGGCAATGTACCGTTTTGGTATTGCGCCGTTTTGTTGATGTATTGTATTGGTGGTGCGCCGTTTTGATAGAGAGCCGTTTTGGTAATGCGCTGTTCTGTAGTAGCGATGTTTTGGTATTGTGCCGTTTTGTTAATGTATCATTTTGGTATAGTGCACCGTTCTGGTAATATGCCATTTTGGAGGTCCATCGATTTGGTAATCCGCCGTTTTGGTAATGCACTGTTTTGAAAGTGCGCCAATTAGGTAGGTACTGCGCTGTTTTGTTGATGCATCGTTTTGGTATTGCGCCGTTTTGTTAATGCACCGTTTTGGTAATGCACCGTTATGGAGTTGCGCCGTTTTGGTAGTGCGTCGTTTTGTTGATGCACCGTTTTGGAAAAGCGCTGTTTTGGTAATGCACCTTTATGGAGGTGCGCCGCTTAGGAGGTTTGGCAATGTGCCGTTTTGGTAGTGCGCCGTTTTGTTGATGTATTGTATTGGTGGTGCGCCGTTTTGATAGAGAGCCGTTTTGGTAATGCGCTGTTCTGGAGTAGCGATGTTTTGGTATTGTGCCGTTTTGTTAATGTATCATTTTGGTAGTGCACCGTTCTGATAATGTGCCATTTTGGAGGTCCATCGATTTGGTAGAACGCCGTTTTGGTAATGCACTGTTTTGAAAGTGCGCCAATTAGGTAGGTACTGCGCCGTTTTGTTGATGCATCGTTTTGGTATTGCGCCGTTTTGTTAATGCACCGTTTTGGTAATGCACCGTTATGGAGTTGCGCCGTTTTGGTAGTGCGTCGTTTTGTTGATGCACCGTTTTGGAAAAGCGCTGTTTTGGTAATGCACCTTTATGGAGGTGCGCCGCTTAGGAGGTTTGGCAATGTGCCGTTTTGGTAGTGCGCCATTCTGGAGGGGCATCGTTTTGGTAATGAACCGTTATACAGGTGCGCCGTTTAGCCAGGTTTGGTAATGTGCCGTTCTGGTAGTGCGCCGTTCTGATAATGCACCGTTTTGGAAGTGCGCCGTTTTATTTATGCACCGTTTTGTTAATGCGCCGTTTTGATAATGTGCCGTTTTGGTAATGCGTAGTTTTGGAGGTGCATCGTTTTGGTGATGCACTGTTATGGAGGTGCGCCGTTCAGGAGGTTTGGTAGTGCGCCGTTTTGATAAAGCACCGTGCCTACTTTTGACAGTGCACCGTTTTGAAATTGCGCCGTTTTATCAATGCACCGTTTTGTTAATGCGCCGTTTTGATAATGTGCCGTTTTGGGAATGCGTAGTTTTGGAGGTGCATCGTTTTGGTGATGCACCGTTATGGAGGTGCGCTGTTGAGGCGGTTTAGTAATTCTCCGTTTTGTTAATGTACCGTTTTGGTAGTGCGCCGTTTTGGCAGAGCGCCGTTTAGCCAGGTTTGGTAATGTGCCGTTCTGGTAGTGCGCCGTTCTGATAATGCATCGTTATGGAAGTGCACCGTTTTGTTAATGCGCCGTTTTGATAATGTGCCGTTTTGGTAGTGCGCCGTTTGGTAATGCGTAGTTTTGGAGGTGCATCGTTTTGGTGATGCACTGTTATGGAGGTGCGCCGTTCAGGAGATATGGTAATTTGCCGTTTTGGTAGTGCGCCGTTTTGATACAGCACCGTTTTAGCAGTTCCTCCTTTTGACAGTGCACAGTTTTGAAATTGCGCCGTTTTATCAATGCACCGTTTTGTTAATGCGCCGTTTTGATAATGTGCCGTTTTGATAGTGCGCCGTTTTGGTAATACGTAGTTTTGGAGGTGCATCGTTTTGGTGATGCACCGTTATGGTGGTGCGCCGTTTGGGAGGTTTGGTAATTCGCCGTTTTGTTAATGTACCGTTTTGGTAGTGCGCCGTTTTGGCAGAGCGCCGTTTTGTCAGCGCGCTATTTTGGTAGTGCACTATTTTGGTAGTGCGCCATTCTTACAGTGCCTCATTTTGGCAGTGCGCCGTTTAAGCAACGCGCCGATTCTAACCTCTCCCCTCTTTTCCTTCCAGCTGCTCGTGTCCGGCCAGCCTACCACGACCAACTCCGGCTCGTCGCCCGTCTCCGGCTCGCTCAGTCCGGGCGGCTCGGCTGCGGGCGGCCTGCCGGGCGGCCTTTCACCGGGCGGCACTTCCTCAACGGGGGGCGGCGGCGCGCAGTGCTGCGAATCGGGCCGCCCCCTCATGACCGACCCCGTCACCGGGCAGAGCGTCTGCTCGTGCCAGTACGATTCGGCGCGGCTGGCGGCGCTGCAGTACCGCAACGCCGGCGTCGGCGTCTACGGCGCCCCCTACCCCTCCACCGAGCAGAACCCCTACCCGAGCATAGGGGTGGAGAGTTCGGCGTTTTATTCACCCTTGGTGAGTTGGGTTGAGGGGATTTTGAATGAGGGGAGGCTTGAATGGCCGAGTGTACGGGGTGGCGGATTTTTTTTGCTTTTTGCACGGATGTCTTTAAAAATAGAGAGCTGCGGTTTTTTACTTGAAATGCCACTAGAGCTTTAATTATTACTGGATAAGTGGAGTCGAAGTGAGAATTTTCTACATTATATTGTTGACCGTACGGTTGTGTATAAACAGTAAAATAAAATACAACTTTGACGAGATTCACTGTTTAAGTCTCATTTCTATTATGTTCAGGAATATATTTACACAAAAGTTATGTAAGGTCACGTTTTCACAATGCCGATAGATTCAAAAGTAACCAAGATACGGAAGGTGTTCGAATTGTGGGAAATTTCAATTCCGCCCTGTATCTCAAAAACATGGAGAAAATTCTGTTTTCGACAATGTTCGTTTCATAAAAAGCTGAGAACCAATATGAAAACCGCAACTCTCTTTCTCCAACGAAAACTGAGAAACCGTGCAAAAGTATCGAAAATTGAACACACTGTATACAGGGTGCCAACAATTTCATGGAAATTGAGTTGCTATTATATAAATGAACGGTGGGAGGTGAAAGACGATTGAATTTGAAAAAAGTCGCTTAATTCAAAAAACTTCATTATATCGTTTCGAAAACTGAAAAAGAGTCGATGGTTCCTGAGATGTTTCGAAAAAACTGGAAATTGACGGTTTTGTTTTTATTTATTTTCTCACTTATTATTCGGAGGAAATGGTTGAAAATCTCCTCGAAAATCTCAATACCTATATATAGGTGATTTACCAAGCCGAATGAAATTTAATTGAACAGCGTTCAGTTTCTTATTTTTTCAACACGCCTACATTTCCATCCATCATAATCTTCATTTCATCCTCTCGATTTGTTGATTTTCATCTCACTTTCACCAAACTTTCACATATCATTCAGCTCGATTCGGTATATATATAGGTATACAGTGATCAGAAGAGCATAATATGGAATATTCTTTTATTATAACGAATTTTGACAATAATTGTCAATATGCGGAGCAATCACTTCTGCATCAAAAGATAAACACAAAGGACACTGTACAGTGCCGTTCGGGCGTTCGTTTCCTTGAGTTTGGTAGGAAATTTAAAAATATCATAAATCACGTATCAAATCATACCTATTCGAAAAAATATGGAAAAATGCTGGTTGAAAAAGTTATTCATTACGACATTGTAAAAAAATCTGAGAGAAACAACATTTCTTTGACATTTGACAAATTAGTTGAAAAAATTCATTTCTGCGACACAAAACTATTTGTTAAGGCAACAGTTCAAATAGTAATTTGTTGAAATTCGCAAGCTATTTCAATTTTATTCGGAGAAATTTGTCATGTTCAGCTGCTTCATGAGTTCTTGTTATGTCGTAAATTTAATCAATTTTTTTGATATAATATTTACTGAATACAAATTGAAATTCCGGAGATACAAAGACTCCCTTTGATTATAAACAGTATTAATGGGATTTTAACATCCTGGAGATATTTCACTAACATCCTTATGAAGCAGCTGAACACAATGACAAAATTCAAAGATTTCAATTTTTCTCCGTATGAAATAGAAATGGCTAGATAATTTTAATAAAATATTACTGGTGGCTTCACTAATGAGTTTTTCCAGAAGTTCCATGTTGAAATTTTGTTGAGGCAATACATTAATCTTTATTTTTCCATCTCAGATACTTTCTGAAACTATAATAATTTATGAAATGTCCCGTTCTTCTTGTAGAATTTTATCATTTCATCTTAATGCGTTTCAAAAATATCCAGGAAAATTCATTTTCAGTACCTTTATACTACCTAACCTAACCTAACATTTGGTAGTAGAAACTTGTGTTGAAATATTACACACTATAATTTCGGTTAACAATACCTACTTGATTCTATTTATATTTTTTACTAAGCTTTGTCAGTTAGAGGTAAATCTACATCAATTGATACATTGATTGATTAATTCAAAGAAGTTATAGCTGAACATAACTAGACATCAAAACAGATCAACGTCTATAGCGTTGAAACAAAGAATGCATGAGTTGGATCAGATAAATGCGATGATACATTCCCACTTCAAACCGACCCCAACGATCAAACATAGCATATTATTTCACTTTAGTTTGCTCAGAGTGTAGTATTTGGCTTTTCTACTTGTATGGTACTTAAAGGATTTTGTTCTGTCCACTTTGAGACTTCGGAACTCGCAGACAAAATATTGATTTGCTTTTTTCGAGAGCTTTGTCGTCGGCCGGCTTTGTTTTGTTTGAACACTGATGTCGAGAAGAGAATTTGGTGAACAGGTTTTTGATCATTGTCCTGCGGAACCAAGTCTCACTTGCAGATACTTCATCATTTGTATCTTGCTGTCACATTGAGTTTTTGGATTAAAGTTCTTGGTCAATGTTTTCGTCTTAGTCTACCAGAGTAGATTCCTTTTTCCATCAGTTTGTTATTGCTGGTGCTGGTATTAATCAATGTTTACATTAGTAGATAAAAAGTCTAAGTTGTCCCTGATGTGTTCACCATTTATTCATCCTTGTCAATAATGACCACCTATTAAGATTGGATTGACTCATTTATAGATACATATACAAAAATAGCCTAATCATTTATTCCAACTAATTATTTTTAATGAACTGGTGAATGGACTTTTTATGGCGTCTCTCCGCCATTTTAAAATTTCTTTAATTGAATCAAGCCTCCTAATAGAATCAGTGGACGATTATATGCATAATATCGAAACACATGTTCCACAAATTGGTACAAAATTGCTCCATATAGCAGAACGGAGTTATTAAGCCAATTAGGTAGTAAATTAGGTATCTATAACGCAACTGAAAGCAATATCAGTAATCAATTCATTTTAGTGAATTATCACAAATATTTAATATACCTGAACCGAGTTCAATGATTGAAAAATAGGTTTGTTTGAAAGGTGATATCAGCTCTTATAGAATCACAGATCGAGATCCCATCTGCGATAACAACGAAGCCATTGAAGAAAACGAATGACACCTCAAGGCACCCCTATTCCTGAATGAAATTCTATAGCCTGTTTGCTCTTTTGTTTCACTTTATCGGCTGGATGACAGACAACGACATAATCCCTATATAGCTTGGTAAGCGAGGGATAATTAGCAAGATTGGCAATAAGTGGCAAAGGACAATTACTCTCGTTTCAGGGCCATTCAATTATCTCTTGCTCGGGTTGCTTTAACAGCCATCATGTTAACAGAAACAGCAAGACTATCGATTAGACACAACTAAATGAGTTGAGTAAACAACCTTGTTGAATTGTAAACTGAAAAAAGATGGCTCGAGAGCCCTCGAGGATAGATATTCCTATCCACACCATTCAAATTGCCGAGTAATGAATTCTCGACTCCAATTATCGTTATTAATTGTTCGTTCTTCAATTTGCGTTCGATGAATTAGTACCACCAGTTGCCTTCATTGCTCGCGCAATAACACGAGTTAATTGAGCCCGACTATTGCTGAAATGTAATTTGCCATAACTCAAAATTGACGACCGCCACTCTCTATAATTATCCCTCACTAGCTCAGATGCTCGATACCGATTGGGTGATGCCGTTTATCATCACGATGCTGCTATTGCTGCTAATCTCTCGGCCGTATCTAAAACAAACGAAGAATCAATACCGATGGCAATTTGTTTTCTAGCTATTACAAGCAGACCTACCTACTTGACTTTTAATCTGTGCTGCTATTATTTCACGATTTATATTTCGTGTCGACGACAGTGTTACAGCCTACTACGATATCGAAGACTTCTTCGGGGCTATGATGGATGGCTTATTTTGATCTAGGCGTAACGTTGAAACAGTTTCAAGAAATTCAATTCAATCTCATAATTAACATCAGAGCTCTACTGATAGTTAATCCACATTGAAATTTTCATCATATTGATTGCTGCATTTGTTAATAAGAACTATTTGCTCATAGTTTTTTCACCATCTTACTACCAAGTACTCGACATATACACAGAAAAAACGGATCTCTTAAATCAAATATATATATACCTATATTCTTGAATTGTATGATCTTCCGATAAGAATAATAATCTCAGATTGACCAGAAAGTTTCTTTTTTCAAGTAGTCACGTTGTTAGCCTGTTTACATGAATTTTCTTGAAATGAATTTGGTTGAACTGAATCTTCCGCACTCTTCACCTTAGAAAACATTGTGAGTAATGTCAGTCAAAATTATTTCTCTCAGCTCAAGAATATCGTTTCTTATGAAAATGTGTTTTGATGACGGAAGCATGTACCACGTGACCAGCTCGACCAATAAGCATAAATGAGAATTATCGCCCATGGCGAAGATGCGCAGTCCGCGCACTGTCCGCAGAACCAGATAGACAACGCCAACAAATAAAGCCGTTGGCCGCCATTAAGACTATCAAGAGATACATTGTGACAGGTTAATGTGAAGTTTTCTCTGATGGTACTTGTCTTCGTATGGTGCAGATTGCAGGCTCGCGAATTCTTCATAACTCGAGTCCTCAATATGGACGTAAAAGGTTTCCTGGAAGCAAACAATCTAGAACATATGTGGACATGGCGTCGTATCACTGGCACTTTTGGGTGTTAAGAATGCTTTGTTTTGTGTTGTCAGGTCATGTTAATGTGCTTGAAGTGAAAATTCATTGCTGTATCAATAGTGCAGCCCCAGTTTGTGAAAAAACTACAGTATTTTCTATTTTCAATTATCGGCATGCAGAGTTGCAATCCTTCAGTGGTCAATAAGAATGGATCAAAAGTGATATCTCTTATAATCAAGAGGATCGTTGTTCAGATGATGTGCTGAGAAATCAGCTTCATCCAAGAAAATTGTTTCACAACAACATTTAAATATTCTTGCCTCAAACAAACCACATGTTTCAATAAGAAAGTGTACATTTGACACAAAACTTTTTGATCCTAAGTAGTCAAGAGGATTTTGTCGAAAAATCAAACTAATATTTGGTTGGACCTATTCAAGATCACCAATCGCTTGAGTTAATGCGGTTACAACTCGATTTAAGAGTTCCTTTTTTTCTGTGTATGTTTCAACATAAACATCTCAAGTTATGGAGGATGCATTTTTTCTGATCGTTTATATCATCAAAATCGATGTTAAGTGGATGCGAAAGTTTTTATTGTTGCATTTGGAATCGAATTTTTGAATTTCATCCACATAAATACATGACCATTTTAAGTGAAATTCAATTGACGGGAATCAATATTGAATGACAACGAAATATCACAGATAATAAATCATAATATGAGCAGCTGGTGACAGCCAGAAACATTTCAAAATCAAACTTGGTAGTTAAATATTTTTTCTGTTTGTATATACAAAGATATTACTTTTGTATGAATTGGTATTAGATATATATTTCCACGGCAGCAAATATTTGTTTCCTTCAGCTTGTCGATATGTTTTACATTTATGCCGAAATAAGATTACTAAGTTTGTTTTGTGATTTTTCAAAGGAGGCGTGAATGGGTATCTGTGATTCAAATGACTCGACAAAAAAAAGTCAGCAAAATCGAAAATACAATTTTGATCGTTTTCTTTACGATACCCGATAAACTTTATTGTGAAATCGTCCATCTCCGTGATTCATATAATAAATTCTTTTCGGACGTGTTTTTGCTACAGGATGACTTGTGGTCTGTTTCTCTTCTAAACTATAAAAAATATACCTATACCTACCTGGATTTTGTCACATGTGGCCGTAGCCTTTGTTTTTGTGGCCATCAAAACCCGGCGGTCTGCAAAACTGAAATTTCAACGCTGCTTTTATCTCATTAATTTTGAATCTATCAAGGTATCTATTAGCATAAAAATGTCGTTTCAGACACCTTTTCTGTAGTAACCCAGTCCTATATTGTATCGATTTCTTACAGGATCGGTTTCAGTGAAACACGAACTAAATAAATACTAACATCATATAGAATACTAACACTTGTGTGTTACCATATTTTGAAAATTGATCGTGCTCTACGTGATATTTCTTCTAGTAATTATTAAAAAGTCTCTGATTATGATTATGAAGTTTCGTAACATCTTTGTTGCCTTTTTGTGTTCGGATAAATTTTGTCATCAAAATCATTATTCAATGCAAATTGAGTGTACCTATATCAAGGTACAAATGCTTTCTGGTATGAATTTATTCACACAACTCGTAAGGAAATTTGCAAACCTATTTTGTGCTGGTATACAAAGAGAATATACATGTATATATTTATTACTGAAATAAAGGAGGCAATTTGTAGTTCTTGTAGTTGATGCACTTATAGGGAATCTCAGTAGATTTTATGAGAATTCTTCTTTGGTGTTTCTTCTTCAGAGAACAGAAAACCGACTTGCGGAAAAGTAGGTAGTTTATACCGAGGTTTATACGCATCGCATGTTAATAATGATCAAAAGAGAATGGAACAATGTCCTGATCTTGTTCAATACAGGGATTGGTCAGAATTATTGAAAGTTGCATTTGATTAATTTTTCAATTGTCACCTCCAAGATCCCTGTGCTGCATCTGTAGTTGTAATATTTGCCAGGTGATAAGCTCCAACAATTGTAAATCCCTGACAATTGTCCATCTCATAATGATTGTGTCGAGAATCGATGAGATAAAATCAACAAAGGCAATTTTTTCCTCACCACATTGAGGCTGATGAAACTAGGATTGCATTGCCCAAATGATTTTGCAAGATTTTGAAAATTACACTCGTGCTATTGCATGATTTCCTCGATGATTCCTCATTCCAAGAATATCAGCTACCATCTAAATGCCTCTTAATACCTATACCATATGTTGTTCTGCTTTATTGCCATCATGAATCTGGTACGTATTCCGAGTAATACTATGGCAAGGATTCCATGAGATGGGATATGCACTCTAGAGACTTCTTACAGAGAAAACAGCTTGTATAAAATGGCTGAGCATACCAAGAGTGGAGAGGTCTAGAATTTTTATGCTCACCTTATAGTCGTGCCAGTCGTGGAGAGATCATCCATTTTACCTACCTGAAAAGCTAAAGCGTTTCGAAAATATAAATAATTTAGGAACAACAAATCGACAAACTTTAGTTGTGCCAAAATACCATACAGCCATGTTCAGAAGAAATTTTCAGTATAATGCCTGTGTAATACTTTACCCAATGACCTGAGAAATAATTTCTCATTACTCAATTTTAAAAACAACTTGACATCAATTTTATTAGATGATAACAGGTCCATATCATTGTAAACCTTGCATTTTACACACGTTGAAATCCCCAATCATTCATCAATAAAATATTTAAGATATTCATGATAATATGTATACGAATACTTTATTATTTTCATTTTATTTTCTTCTGATACTCTTTATACCTATTAGGATTCTATATTCTTTTGGTTTTTGGTTAGTTAGGTTGAGCTGAAAAGCACTTTACAGTGAGTCTCCACCTTTTCAGTATATATATGTTGATGTATCATTATCTTTATATCGAATAAAGGAATTTATTATTATTATTATTTCAACACTACAAATATAATTCTTTGAGTAACAGATACAAATTATTAACAGCTTGTTTCATTGTATAGCTTCAAACTTTATGATATTGCATACTCACCGGAAAAAATCAAACATAATTTTGAGTCTGATGAGATTATCAACAACTTAGTTTGAGTTTAATGATGTGATTATTGTTTTAACGAAGCTGGGCTAGTATGCGGGTTATATGAAGAGACAAATTAAGATTAAAATTATGCCGGCTACCCATAACAGGTGTTATGATAAGATGCATACACTGGGTAAAACGTTTCTTTCCGGGAAATTATTACATTTGTTAAGACTTCGGTTTTTCTGGAGAAATTAAAGTTATTTGAATAAAGACAATTTTCTGTTTTCTAGAACATTACCATTTTAGTTCTTATAGCATCCAAATAGGGCACAATACTACTGGGATGGATAATGCTCATATAGTTGTATTAGTCTTATGATTTCTCGATATCTTTATATTTTTTGTATTGATCCCAAGAAATCGAATATCGAATGACATTTGAATAACTTATGGTGGATTTATGCAGCAGTTTTAAGTCATAAGTTTTAAGACTTTAGAAAGTTGACTAACTTTTATACTGATTATATTTGCGCATGCGTTCGTTAATTCTGTGACGGTCTTATAGGTTATTGTCTGTGATTGTGTTGTTTATTTGAACTCATCTCAGAATTATTAGATTATAAAAAGAATAATCGATGTATTGATAGCTGAAATTATAAAGTGACCACTGACACTGAATCACAGAAATTGACCAATGGGAGAAGTTACCCTTTAGATATGACAGTCCTTATAATAATTCCTGCATAAATGGTCCTTTTTCCTTTATGTCTGAAATCTTGATACTAAAAACTTATGACTTAAAACTTATATGACTTAAATCCACCATAAGTGTGTGATTGACTGCGTTCCTAACTGAATGACTAATTATTTGGAAGTGTGCTTCTTGATCTATTTCTCGTCTTGAAATTTCTTGACGTCCATCAAGACAACAACAAGATTTCTTCGAGTGGTGGTCCATCGAGTTTGTATTTGTATAAATACCTTATGACAGTGGTTCCCAAAGTGTGCGCCGCGGCGCCCTGGGGCGCCGCGAGGAGCAATCAGGGGCGCCGCCAGGCGCTCCTGATGAGCCAGAGTTTGAGTTTCTTCTGTCAACGCCGACGACTGTGAAAAGAATTGTAAGCGGTTGAATTGTTGAGATAAATAGAAGAAGTAATAGAGAGTTTTAGTAGTGATACAAACAAGGTGTTGGAATTTGTGATGTACAAACTCAGGACACATAAATGTTCCAAAATCGGATCGGTTGATTCGTATTAATCGTACGCTGTCTTTTCGTAAAAGGTTAGTAACAAAATGGAAAGATTTTTGTTTTATAAAGAAACCGATAAATCAAGCATCGACAAGTGACGAAGGAGTAAAAAGAAGGAAAAATCGCAAATACTATGATAGCTATTCAAACTTTGGTTTTACTTCAGAAGAAGCATAGATTAAATACTCCGTAGAAGTGAATCATGAAGAAAGACCGACGTGTGTGCTTTGTTTGAAAACTCTAGCTGTCGAAAATATGCCATTCATCCTGCGATGGTTGGAAGTCACGCGAATTTTTCATAAGAAAATTGTAGACTTTCAGCTGTAGCTGTAATAAAGAGCAAATATCGTTCAAAGATCAACGTGGAGCAAGAAATGAGATAAGCAGTGAGAAGCCTTATTCCTCGATTTGAAAAAAAATTTTGGAGATCACCAAGCTCACCCATCACATTGTTTTGTTTTTTTTCCTCAATGATAATGTATTCTTGTGTGTTAGTTCAGTAATGAACCTATATGAAAGTTAGATTGGGGTTGTTTTCAATCATGTGTTTTGTAACTATAGTGTCAATATATGTTAAATCGCGTTCTATAAAAAGTTATAAAGTACAACGTTTGTACTTTCCTACTATAAGTAGTAGGCAAGTTGTAAAGCACATACTTTGTACATTCTGAATAATATGCAGCACTATCTTGGACACGTATGTGTATTATGGCGAGTGAGGGCGCCTTGACAAAGTACTAAACCTGGAAGTGCGCCGCACACTGAAAAAGTTTGGGAACCACTGCCTTATGAGGTTGAGTCGTTCGTATTTGCCACATATATCAATGCATGCTCGTCATAATAATTCCTCTTCCTGAACTATTTGCTACAAGCATGTTACCCTTGTTACTATCGATTTACCCTCCCCAGTATAACGTTATGAACTCAGGTAATCCGCCACTGAATCCGTTCGACATATTTTCTGTCGAACCAACCCCTACAAATGCGACCAGAGCGCGCAATAATAGCCCCTTTACCGAAATCTCGACCATTTGATAGATATGATTTCGAAATTCACTTTATATAAGTGTTTTCCGCCCCTATGCCTTACAGAGAAAGCGCCTTATATATGAAGTGAAGCTACTCTATATTTATTCTGGGAGCGTAAATCTTCTTGCGGAAAAGGCGACTCTTCGAAGGGTTCGCCAAAAGGGACCCTGAGGGATACGCAAGATGGATGGGGAGTTTTTCGCATCTCGTCGTTCATAAAAAAGGCCATTTCTAACCGCTGTCAGATGAATTACTAGCATTACGATAACGCCGGGTCGATTGATGCAATCACTTGTTGCACTTTTTCGAAGAGAATGACAGCTGTCACATACGTTATTGATTCCACATATTGTGATAGTCATGGTGTGATAATAGTATTTTTCTATTTTGGTTGTATAATGAAATCATTGTGCAACGCAAACGCGTGTCGAAATAGCCTCTATTTCGATACGCATTTTTTATTATTCGGAGATTGGTACAATCGAACTGTCAAATGAATGTCAGAAGAGTTAGGCCCAGTTTACTTTTGAGCTATTTTAAAATTGACCAATAAAAACAATAACAACATTGAACTTTTCACCGCTGGTATTGCAATAATCAAAATCGCTCAACTGTAAACTGGGCTTTACGCTTGTGCGTCAGATTTTAATTATTTCAATGTCATCATTGTTACCAATCGAAGATTTTTCGGTTATTTATCGATATTGAATCAATTTTTTTCTTCAAATCAATTTAAAATAGAAAAAAATTGCATATGACACACGATTTATAAGACACGTTGTCGCACTTGTTCACTTGGAACACTTCTCGCTTCGCTCGTCGTACTCCAAACAACGCGTGCGACAAAATAGCGTCTTATAAAACTTGTATTATTAATAGTATATTATGATACAAGTTTTATAAATAGTATATTATGATACAAGTTTTATAAGACGCTATTTTGTCGCACGCGTTGTTTGGAGTACGACGAACGAAGCGAGGAGTGCTCCAAGTGAACAAGTCTTATAAAACGTGTGTTATATGCAATTTTTTCTATTTTGAATTAATTTGAAGAAAAAAATGAATTTATTATCGAGAAACATCTTCGATTGGTAACAATGATGACATTGAAATAATTAAAATCTGACGCACAAGCGTAAAGCCCAGTTTACAGTTGAGCGATTTTGATTATTGTAATACCAGCGGTGAAAATTTCAATGTTGTCAATGTTTTTATTTGTCAATTTAAATAACATTACACTCTGAATTCAAATTTACCAATTAAATTATTGAGTTTTTCACTGCTAATATCACCAATCCAAATCGCTCAGAAGTAAACTGGGCCTAACTATTCTGACTTTTATTTGACAGTTCGATTCTATCAATCAACGAATAATACAAAATGCGTATCGAAATAGAGGCTATTTCGACATGCATTTGCGTTGCACAATGACTTCATTATACAACCAAAATAGAAAAAATTCATTGTCTCTCAGAATCAATAAATATGATATGAAGATACTTCAAACCAATTGCTGGTTGACTGAACCTGAGTAGTGCTTATCCTAGCATGACACCGCAGATAAACCCATCATCAGTAAAGATATTTCCCGAGGAAGATCCATTTGGAGAAATGTTTACATTATACACACACATATCACCTGGTTCTGAGCAATAATAACACCGCTCTGCGATAAACGCGGCCGTATCTTTATTTGCTTTAGATATCGGCCCAGTGATTGATCCTTTGGCGGTACTTCGATGAGTACCAAACACCGATTATCGAATATGAATTGTGTGCACAGTCGAGATAAATCAAAACTATGGGAGTGATTCGTTCCAAAATGGCGGATAATATGGCGCAGACCCTGTCCAATCGCATAGGACGATGATAGGAATTACAAATGTTTCTCAATTTTATGGAATTCATCCGTTTGGAAAGCACCGAGAAATAAATTTTTGAGGTAAATTTCAATATCCCCCATCAATCAATGAATTGATTGAAATTGAATATTCAAATCGTGTGGAAGATGTAAGCTAATCTACCGTTGAGATATAATGTATTCATGATGTCTCAAGTAGCTTTCATCAGGGTTACCTACGTCTAATTTCTTTATATCAGCGTTGGTCATTCGATATCAAGAAGATTCAATTATGCATCAGCAACTGTCGAAATAAACGTTGGGCCAAACCTGGAGATCTTGTCTTGCAACTCTGATGATGGGACTCACCCAGTTTTTAATTGTACAAACATGGTGCGTCTACAGCTATGCAGACGTTGAGCCCAAGTCTGTCATTAATATTTAAATATTATCCGTTTTATATAATGTAAAATGTATGATCGGATTATAAAATGTACATGAAAAAACCGCCAGGTGTTTTTAATTGAGGTTGCATCATTAATAAGTCAGCATAATTAGCTTTTTTGAGCGTTTTAAATAATGGTTGGGTAAGTGGAATATGATACTGCTAATTGATAAATACGGTATATAAAAAATTGGAATATCCATATTAACATTTGATACCGTTGAGGATGGTAACCCGACGTCGGGTTAGAAGAACATGGAAGTACTTTTTAATCCAAAAGGAATGCTTATATAAATCGAGAGTATGATCTAAAATCGCCAAATTTCACACATATCTTGTCATGTTATGTTATTTTATGTCAAGAAATGTAGAAATATCTAATACCAAAGGAAATCAATTGTTAATTTGATTCTCATTTCAAACTAGTATAACAATAAATATCAACTACCGTCTTCTAACACCTTGAAGACCCATGCAATCTTTTTTAAAACCGGAAAACAGCTACGTGAATTATGATTCGATGATTCTCATTGCCTTGAAAGCAACTCGATAAAAAACGTCGAGATTGTTCTGAGTATTGTTATGAAACGATACGGTGTGACAATAAAAATTCAACTTCTACATTCCCGCTGCTAGGTAAGTGCAGTCTGAAACCCTGAAACTGCATACCACCACTTCCATTGGCGTCTCGTAATATGATGGAAACGAGGATGGGAAGCTGCAACTGAAGATGTTGTTGCAGAATTTAACGACTGGATTGAATGTCACATTTTACTCATTACCAATTAATAAGCTCACTTTTGTGCATTCAGAATGGATTTGAAACAGTTTTCTTGACGGAATGATGACGTTTGGAGTTTTAACGAAAATGTAATCAGGACCCTGTAACCTCTTCTGTAACAATGAGTTATTATACCGGGTGTAACAGGATCATGGTATTCCCGTACTCCCGTATCTCCGTTAGTTTCAGAGGTAATTTATTGAAATTTGGGACATGCTATGAACATAATAAGCGTCACTTTTAGACCTACAAATGATTTTTTTTCCACTTCCGGTTTCGCCGGAAGTGATACCAACTCTCGATTTTTAAATGGAACACACTGTATATTATTACATTTTTTGAATCTGCATAATTTTCTGGATCCAATGATACCACATGAGTGACATTTCAAACGTCCAAATTTTTTTAAATTCAATTTTTAGTTTTCCATTGAGGTGTGTCATGATGATGGTTCCGATTTATTCCAATTGATCCGTCTAATGCTAGAAAAATCTAAATCCCGTCAAAAATACTAAATTGCGTTTTTTATGAGCAAATAAAGTTCATCATAGTCGATTTTGCGGTAAAACTCATTTTTTTCAAATGGAACCATATTGGTACCGTGGTACCATTTATTAGTACTACCCATAAGAAATTTATTCAATGCTGGTAATAAAATGTACGATAAATACAATGGAAATTACAGCTAAAAGAAAATGTCACTTATTTGATATCAAGGTGGATATAGGATGGTGAAACAGCTTCCTATTAACAAGCACTAGAATAAACTGTAGACTTTTGCCTACTTGATTTCATACCGTAGTAATATTTCCTGAAGTTATCAGAGATGGCGACATACCTTGTGTCGGTAAAACAGGATCTGTGCATCTGTCACCTTTTTATCAGTTTCATCTGTTCGAGATGAAAAATGACTGAGAAGAGTCAAAATATCGATAATTATTCCAGATTCACTGAAAATATTGTGTTTTGATGTCATTTCAACTCATGTCTGTCAGATGCGAACCACAGAAATACATGAGCAACAGAAATCTTCTTCGATATGTAGAGATTGTGTACTCTATGTTTATTTGTATTCGAGGTGTGTTAAGGAAATACTTATACCGAACAACAGATACAGATTTATTGATTAGACAAAGTAACAGAAATGTGAAATGGCGGACCCATCCTTGAAAGCCCGTGTAGCTTCAAGGATGGACGTAATGGTACTAATGGTAGTGAGAATGAGAGAGAGATACAGGATGGATATGTGTCTTATATTGGGTTCATCTGTCATCGCTGCTGTCAGCTGTCTAAACGTTGCCTGACGTCTGAACGACAGCTGTCATGGTGGCGTTGTCGTCGGGTTGCAGCTTGACGCCAGTGAAGACGGTGACAAGCAGGGACGCCACAGATAATCGATCTCACCGCCATCTTCATTCAAGTCGTGGAAATATTAGTACCTTCTTAAACGGTCTACAAGTTTTTCGCAGAAACAATTGAAGAGCTGTTTCACCATCCTATATCCACCTTGTTTGATATCATCGGATTCAGAAAATTTGGCAGATTTCATAAATGCAATATACAGAGTTTTTATGCATTAAAAATCATTTTCAAATATATGACTTATCGAGTTGAAATAGGACGTATTCATTCTTTCATCTCCTATTTCTTCGCAATTTTGGTGGAGAGTTTTGTCAAATCAAAAGATTGTCATTTTTTTCTCTAGCTCGTTCTACCATATAGCAGTGGAATTTCAAACATTCTTCCCTATTATGTTCAAATATTTTTTAATATCGACTTGTATGACTATATAGCGTTGTGTCCGATTTTTGCAATCAATATCATAGACAATTTTCGTTTGCAGTAGATATGTAGGAACTAACTAGGAGTTTTTGTTTTTTGGAGTAAAATCGCTTTTTCAAACAGTGTTGTTATTTTGGTATACTTTTTTGGAAATTTCTTCATCCAAAATCTCACTCATAGAATTTTCTCATATACAGAATACAATAAATTATCCAATTAACTCAAAGGGTTTGTTATTCATGAGAATTATATAATCAGTGATGGAGAGCGATTATTTTGGAATTGAATTTTTTGATTTGTTCAAGATTACATATTAAATCAAGTGGAGGTCTCATTTTTCTTAATTCCTGATAATAAGTATATGTTTTATTAGAAATTATGGTATGGTGAGAAACCCCTATGAGAAAGTAGGTTTCTGATGATACCAATTCACTTCCAACAAATCGTTTGGAGTTTTCAAGACATTTACATCCTCCTCCACAAAGTAAATTTCAATAATCTTGACTACAACTCTGGAATACGTCCAAAATTCCAGATTCATTTCATTACCTACTAGATATCGTTCTGGGGCATGATGCCTACGCCTGTGAGTTTGCGCAAATGTCACTGTCGGCTTTTTTTTAACTGTTCGTCCAGTCTTTTCCAGCGGATATAATTAGTCAGTCGATCCATTACCCCTAGTCTAGTTGATGCAACTGTCGCTATATGGCGACATCGTTCACACTATATGTAGAACATTGTACGAGGTTTTTATAGCTTTCCGCGAGCAGAAATGTATGACGATGACACGAGATGTTTCTAAAGTGGAGAGTTATAGTGCGGAAAAAAGAAATGAACGAGAATGATCACCAGAAAGACCGGAGAGATGGAGGAAGATCGCAGATAGTTGGAATTGATCAGCAACGATTTGTATCAACAAACGGAAACTCTGGCGACCTTTTTTTTAGTCAAAGAACTCTTACTATCGGTCTCAGAGGAAACAATTTTGATTTTATACACACCATAATTAAACCCAAGAAGTAACGCCGATTACCGCTTTTAGCAAATCAAAGAAATGCGCATGCTTGTTGATATACAGGCTGTCCATATTTCGAGTGCCACTATGGGGATCTCGCTTATCTTAACAGATACGAATTTGGTTAAATTAGGGCAAAGTTGCGCATTTCAGTGCTGAATAATTATCTGAAGAGAAATTTGAAATATCTGTGATAGTTTTGAAAATATCGCCAAAAAACGAAAATTTCTGATTTTAATTTTTAATTTTTTGATAGTAAACCAATGATGCTAGACATTTCTAACTAAAACATTGTTCAGACACTTTTTCATGGAGAATTCGAATATGGCATCGTATTCTTGATAATTTTCAAGATGGCGGAGAAACACATGTCAACTTCATTTTTTCTTATGGACGCCATTTTGGATTTTAACAATTTTGAATTCCTTTTTTGTTTCTCTTTATAGCGATGTCTCACACATGGTGTTCCAATATCACATTTTTGCCACAAATCAAATTTTTCACTTTTTGTGAAGAGTGCTTTGGAAAAAACAAACTATTCTTCTGTCGTGAACAATATTTTGACAGTTTGATCTATCTCGAGTCGTGTCATTTACGTTTGTGCTAGTTTCATCGCAAAAATGCATTTCTCAAGTGAAGAACAAAAAGAAATGATTAAAATTTACTATACCTCACATCGAAATGCCCACATGGCTGCGGCAGCGTATTTTCAGCGTTATCCAGAACGGCAACAACCTAGCTTGAGGTATTTTTCTTTGCTGCACAGAAACTTGGGCCAATATGGTTCATTTCGAAAACCTAGACGAGGATATGGTGATATGCCCAATGAATATGAGCAGGGAATTTTGCAAGCGGTAAAAATCCATCGGTCTCCACAAGAGAAGTTGCAGCCCAGCTCAATTTTCCATCACATCAAGTTGTTTGGAGAATTCTTAAAAAACACAAATATCGGCCTTGGGCAGTTCATATTTCTCAAACGCTTCATCCCGGAGATCATGAACGACGGGTAGCTTTCTGCATGTTTGTAAATAATCAGATCCAGGAAAATCCAAATTTCCTAAATACTGTCATATGGTCTGATTCAACTGGCAACTCGCCACCAAACAGACAAATCAAACTGTCAAAATATTGTTCGCGACAGAAGAATAGTTTGTTTTTTCCAAAGCACTCTTCACAAAAAGTGAAAAATTTGATTTATGGCAAAAATGTGATATTGGAACACCATGTGTGATACATCGCTATAAAGAGAAACAAAAAAGGAATTCAAAATTGTTAAAATCCAAAATGGCGTCCATAAGAAAAAATGATGTTAACAGGTGTTTCTCCGCCATCTTGAAAATTATCAAGAATACGATGCCATATTCGAATTCTCCATGAAAAAGTGTCTGAACAATGTTTTAGTTAGAAATGTCTAGCATCATTGGTTTACTATCAAAAAATTAAAAATTAAAATCAGAAATTTTCGTTTTTTGGCGATATTTTCAAAACTATCATAGATATTTCAAATTTCTCTTCAGATAATTATTCAGCACTGAAATGCGCAACTTTGCCCCAATTTAACCAAATTCGTATCTGTTAAGATAAGCGAGATCCCCATAGTGGCACTCGAAATATGGACAGCCTGTATAGATATTATAAATGTGCTGACTGCTTATTAAGTGAATATAAAACTTTTGAAGTGAATAAAGACAGAAACATTAGGTGAATACACAGATCCACGTATTCTTCTTCAGTGCGTAGTAGGTATAATTTCTGGGCTGATGCTTACAATGTTGTTAAATATTCTTGAATTAGTTTAGATCCTGGCATATATTTGAATCGAGATTGGAATGTGATTATGTTGTTGATGAATCAACGAATATGTCTTGAATAAATTAATTATGGGAACATCACGATATGATGGTGAGGACCTATCCAGAGTTCAAATCACTTATAGTAGATGAATGAGATTCACCCAAGTAGAAGAAATTGCGTATCTCTTTTCAAAATAACCATTCCATGTATAATATCATCGATTTTCAGATGCAAAAATAACAGGAAACCACACAAATTATTTTACCAATTCAGATCACGGAATGTGAAAGAAATATTGACACGTTCTCAAGTGACTTGATGATATGACTATGTTTTTGATTGAAAATAACAGGATTCAGATGATTCCATTGTTGAAATCTTGCACAATTATCAGGGAAGATTATAGTAATAATGACGATAGCATCAGTAATAAGCCCGATACATAAATATAAGACTGTACCTTTCAATTTGGAATAATCCTCGTATTCTATTCACTTCAAATTGTAACTAATTAAAAATGCCACTCTGCGTGTGTTCGTGTTCATGCAGTGACAACTTGGCGTGCAAATAATTTTTATTTCACGAACATAATTTCCAACAATTATTATTCTGTTTACAATGCCTCAGCGATGTGTACGACATATTAAATTGCTTTATATCATTGCATCGACATACAAGCTCGTAGTTACGTTTTCTAAACTGCAATAAAAAATAATGAGCTTCCTATCATTGTCGCATGCAGTTGTCAACCGTACATCCGTTGTAGAACCTGAAAACTCCCTTGGTTATTTTCAAATTCACTACAAAGCGATTGGTATGTCATCCTGAAGTTATTAAAAAATCGTTCTCCAAACTTCACCTGCAATCTATAGATCTACCTACTTAGAAATGCTATACATATATCGTCGTATATACTGATCAGATTCATCTCTGATTTAACAGTTTCAAATTGTAATAGCCTACTGGTACAAGATTGATTGACATGTACGGCAACTCTAGGTATAACGATGCAATCCAGACGACTAACATTTTTCAGATAATGATGCAGAATATTTCGCATTCTAGAATTCTCCTTGCATCAAATATGGCAATCATTAAGATTATCAGAGTTATATAAATAATAACGTATTCAGAAGTGAAAATTATGTATTTTCTCTTTCGTTTTTCCTGATTCGTCATGCAACTGAAAAAAATTATACATCATGAATAAACCCAACATTCGAGACCCTGAACATTTAGCTAAGCATCAGCGAAGGGAAAGCCAGCTTATAAACTCGAAATACTCTCTTTAACGTCGAAAGTTGTCAGACAAGCAGCTAAGTGGCAACTCGGCATCAGGAATCGATCCTGCTGCTACTGCTGCTGCGACCGTGAGAATCTGGCAGGGGACAATATTATCTCCTGGCAGGGGTTCCCGTCACATTTGCAGCCACAAAGGCGATTCACTAGAGACTTGCTGCACATTTTTTGGTCTGCACACAAAGAAAAAAGAAGTTCGAACCTCTCACTTAACGACCAGAGATGTTAGGAAGAGCTAGGAGAAAGAAAAAACTTATTGATGTAGTTGGAGCTGTTGATGTTATTAATAAAAAAGTTTTTGCTAGTTGATTGAATCTTGATAAGTTCAGGCATAATTCTGTGTAATGCTTCGGTGGATAGTGTTGAAAATGATTTCCATACAGTGGACTGATATAATTGACGATGTTACGAACCGTGAGAAAGATAAACCAGTCCTGTCAATCGTTCTTTGAGTCTTACGAGTCAGTGGAAAACGTCCTCGTGGCGTCACCGGTTTTTTATGGCATACTAGAAGCACTAAAACTGCAGCTCTTTCGCAGATAAAATCACCCATGATGGGACTCTCCACAGTACCTGCTCACGGTTTATTCACAATTGATCTTATTATTCATTCGGCCCTCTGCCACGTATGTAAATGCTTCATTTGCGTTTATTACTCGCACACCTCACTGCGATTCATGTCTAACACATCGTTAAAGTTGCACAAAAGACTGGAATGACGCTAAACGCTGTGATGAAATTCTTTGATAACCTTTCGTTAACTCTTTCGTGACAGTCGTTTATGTAGAAAAATACACAGGAAAATGCCCCTCTGTAGTGGTTCCAAGCAATGGAAATGTATACAGATCCAGATAGGTCTATTCTGCATCCCACGATGCATTGACTGATACCTCCACTGATGCAAGAATTTTTTGTTTCACCAACTCATGCTAATATGTTTTTGTTTTATTTTAGAGTAATCCTTATGCCTTAAAAGACGCAAGTGGAGCAACTGATATGTCAGCATGGACCAGTGCGGGACTCCAACCAACCACAGGGTATTATCCTTATGATCCCACCTTAGCAGCTTACGGGTATGTGAAAAATCTTATTGAATCTCAAGTAATCATCTAAATTTGGCGGTTTTATGCACACCGTTTTTTCATTACTGTGGTCATATCTCAAACACAATCGTTTTCACTAGTAATGTTAGAACTCATGCAAGATGCAAATTAACTTTTTTCTTTTTTTCTACAAAAGATAACGAACTGTCATCTTTCAAAGACAAATAGTGCAAATGTGATTTGCGCATCAGGCGCGATTATGTCAAACGGGTAATACGTTCTCGTCTTTAAGCAAAAACTCAGAGAAATATTATAGAAATATTCAAGTACCTGCTGTATTTTTGTCATCATCAGAATATAGAAGTAGATTTAGAATAGGTTTGCAGAAGAGCTTCAAGTAATTGAAGGTTTTGCATAAAATTATCGAAATTCTTGGAGGAAAATATGGTCTGATGACAGTGAAAGTAACAGATTATTGAAAAAGCGATATGCATACGTCCGCCTTTATAGACTTTCGAGTATCTTGTCATCAGAAAAAGGGAATATTTAGATTTGACATTTGACGTATCTTATTGATCCTTGATGACGAGTCCCAAAATACTTTAGTGGGACACGCTTGTGTTACAAAACTTAAGTACCTATAGATGGAACTATTCCTCAAGAATATATATTTAAATGAAAAGCTCTTTGATGCAAGACATTTCAATCGTACCTACCCAGAAGCATGACAGTTTTTGAGCCGAATCTTCAAAATTCTAGTATATTATCAATATTAGTAGAATTCAGTGATTAATTTTAAGTTTTCCTGAGTTGTGTGTTGTTTTTTTAAAGTTTCTTTATCTATTATTTCCAGACCGTTTAGCACGATCCGCCTCACGAATATGTAAAATAAGCACTATTTTTCCTACGAACATAATTATTTTTTATTTCGCGAGTACTAATTTTGATGATATAACTTGAGCGGTCTATTTTCATATTTTGATGAAGTACTTTTTCGACAATTTCAGCTGTGAATTACTGAATTCTTAATGTTCGCACGAATACTTTAGATTTTTTCGAATTTCACCCATTATCCGTTTTCTTATAATAATAAGAGAGTTACAAGTGATGAAAGCTTTCAAAAACTAAACATCTCAACAATATAACCCACAATACAGGAATGAAACGATATCAAAACTGAAAAATAAAATTTCATCCCAATTTCATCTCAAATGTAAAGTGCAACCATACGTGGTGCAAGCCGTACCTACTCTTTGGTCGCAAGTATAGAGGTAAAAAACTATCGATAGTATCGGTCCATAATTTCGTACATAAATCGAATCATTTTCACTCCCACCAGAGATCGTTGAGAGTCGAGAGTCGATACAAGGTCGATACATGTTGAAATGTTTTATGAACCGCGCATGCTCAATGTCTGCGTCCTATTCCGGTTTAGAAAAGAAAAGGTCAAATGAGAGAAAAGAAGAAGACCTATTTGTCATTCATCAAGGTTAGTCGTATACATGTCAATAAAAAACAATAACAAAAATTGAAAATAATAACGGACAAATTATGAAATTGTCACTTGTAATCTCCCTAGCATCAGAATTATTACCGATAAATTTTTTCAAGGTCACGAATATTTCAGCGGAAATTTTCTATCAACAAAAACCTGAGTTAAACCGAGAAAAAAATTATGGGGAATTAATTCGACAGCGTAGGAGATTCGGTGAGAAAATTTCATAAATTGGATAGTTGCTTTAAATATGATGAGAAGATGAACCCTATGACCTATTCTGCATAGATACTGTACTAAAATTTCAGGAACATTCTGAGTGACGTTTGTCAATAGATATAAGGCGCTTCATTTTTGACAGACAAATTATCACTTATTAATTCCGTCAATAGGAACTAACAAAATCATCACAGTAATCGCCCGTTGCTATAAGCAACGTATACAAAAAGGAGCCTTCTAATTGGTTGAAAATAAATTTATGACATTTTCAAGTAAATTGTTCATTTTTGTCAGTAGTGATCTAACTAGAAAAAAATATAATCACGATGAAATCCTAGATCGATATTACAAACTATCGATAGTACAAAGTATCGATAGTTTTCCACTTCTAGTCGCAAGTTCGGTAATCAGATTATCACTCGAAGACCGTCTTGGGGCACCCCATTGGCGTCCGGAGTAACTTTTCTTCAGCTCCGGTTAATCCTCCGGCAGTCCCGGAACGATCGCGACCGGTTTCAACTTTCAACGTCGAGACGTGAATTCGAATGGTGCATTGCGATGGAAGCGAATGCCACCTGCGTCGCGACGCTGCCACCGCACCGAAGCGCCAATCGATAGCGCGCCCCTTTTCGGCCATTTTGTCTTGGGGGCCGTCGCGAATCGGCCGCCCCAGAACTCCGCGCCAACTCCTCACCGCAACTTCGCGCTCGAGGGAACTTCCGAAAGTTTGCTGGGTGTTGGAAAATTGGCGTGGAAAAATTAGAATTTTTTGAAATATCTATTCTGATTTAAATCCTTATGTTTTTTCTTTTCATTGGTCTAGCGGTCGGGGTATCCTCAGTATATTTTCGCAAATCTCGTTTGTATTTTACCAAAGTTGACTTCGAGGAGAATCTTTCACGCTTTTCATCAGTTCTTCTAGTATCTTTTCGTATTGATCTAACAGTTTTAGTTCGCTTGTAGCTTGTCCTTTTATTTGAGAGACCCTCCATTAGGTGCATGTTGACATTTTTGAACATCTAGTATCATTTATGTTCACATTATCGTTTTCTGAGGTAAATCGTTCTGAAAAACTGTTTTTCTATTTTGGTTATATAACGAATTCATTATGAAACGCAAATGCGTATTGAAATATAGCCTCTGTTTCTATCGCATTTTTCATTACTCGGAGGTTGGTACAATCGAACTGATTGTGTGGAGAACTGCATGTTTTTATTGGTTAATATTTCCAGAGTGTGATTTGATTTGAATTGATCAATAAGAGCAATAAACTGATGGGCTTTATGCTCTTGTGCATCAGATTCCTAATATTTCAATGGCATCATTGTTATCAATCGATGATGTTTCTGTTATTTATCGATATTCAAACGATCAATAAAAGACTTCAAACTAATGCAAAATAGAAAAAGTTGTATATAACACATCACGTTTTAAAAGAAGACACGTTGTCGCACACGTGCGACAAAATATCGTCTTGTAAAACTTATATATCATATAATGTACTATTTTAAGGGGGAAATGATTATGGTTTCTTTTTTCCCCAATCATGACTCCTATCAAATATTCTTCTCATAATAAAGATCTCATGAACTTCCATTGAATACCTAACGAGTAACTGAAATTAACCACAATAAAGCTGACAGTGAAATGAAGCGAATATGCTTCCAATTAGCTTGATGCTCATTTATTGTATATTGTTCTCATGGTAAATACAATAATTATACGAGTCATTATTCATTCATGATATTTTTCACACAATACTATTTCCAAATCAAAAAAAATAAAATGTACACACATAAAAAGAATTACTTAATTTGATTTGATATGCTCTGATTCAAGAGTATGGCTTGTTTATATATACTGGAATAAATGTCTGCTCAATTCAAGACTATTATGTTTCCAACTAAATACACTCATACCAATGTTATAGATTTCTTGAATCGTAAATGAATGGAGTTCTTCGTGAGAATAATACAATATTTCAGATTGAGAACACAATATATTCAAATCAAGACAATCATAATCTCTCAATGACTCGCATTTTTCTGGAACAAAAAGAATCAGATTTTCAGTTTTAGCTGTAGATTGTTTTGTATCAAGAATTTTATCAAATTAGAGGAATTATTATATCGATTTCTTGAAATGAGAATCATCCTCAACTTCCGTTCTCTTATTGGGGCTCTCATCAATCACATCATCACTTGCAGACCTTCTTCTTGACAACCTTTCCCCCTATTCGTAGAGATTATTTCTGAACTTGTCCACCAGTTTACCTCGCAATAAAGTTGTATTCCTCTGGTTTCGAACTACTGAAAAATATAAAATATATCATTCACACTCCATGTAGGTACAATGTGAGAGATAATCTTGGATCGAAATTCGGTGAAAAAATGTAAAAATATGTTAGGTTTAATATGCAATATCAAAATACTCAAGATGTCTACAAGTTCAAGAAGCTCTTTTCCACTGTTCAATCAGTGTTTGGACAAATTAAAACGTTCATCGCACATAGGTACCTAACCCCAATTTTCACTCACTATGCCGATCCTGGTTATTGAAGTTTTTCACGAATTGTCAGTTTTCGAGATGATATAGCTACGTTAATTGATTGGATACACAATAATACCTACCCAAGAATGAACGTCGATAAGATATAGGCATGTAACTTACCTCTAAAAGTGGTGATTATATCCTCAGATATCTCCTAAGACCCTAGTTTTTCTTTCATGATAAGCCAATATTTCTATGCCAATAAAATAGGTTGAACTGGTTGAACAATATGATTGATGCACGACAAGAGCACCGAAACAACACACTCACACCGTTTGGCAACATTCTCGGCTCGAAGGGATCGCAATTATATTCAAGAAAATGTTATGGTCAATCCAAAGAAACTTTCTCAAAGATTTACTTGTTCAGAGATTAATTGTCTCGTCAATCTCGTTATTGAAGAAAATGCTACATGTTATTTTGAAAGAAGACATTCCGTGATATATTATTCAAGAACTTCATTACTCTTTCTGGATACTCTGAATGTCTTGAATTGAGAACATTTTGTTATACCAAATGAATATTCCAGTGAAATAATTTTCTACAATTGACATATTCAATAAATTCATTTCAAATAAATTATTTCAGAAGAAGAATGCGCTTTCTCAAAACAAGAATTGGACGTTGAACGAATATACATTTTTCATTTGAGAATTTGTTTTTATGTGTGTACCTATATACGTAAGCAAAAATTCTTCACTAATTCTCGAACTGAAGTCACGTTTTAGGCGTCGGAGATTTATGTGACTTCGAAAGATTTGCTCGTACAACTCCACGACTGTTTATTCCCTGTGGCAGGCCAATTTTCCGTTCACATATCCCGGTATTTATGCCGATTCCATGTCTACGTCCTCTATCATCCAACACAACAATTGGAAATGTGTAATATCGTGACCGCTATGTCATTGTTATTGGCAGAATGATTCTGTCGAGCGTGTTCTATGTTGCATGCTACGATGTGAGCGTTCACATTTCTTCCACCACAAAACAAAAGAGATCTAGCGTAGATACGGGCAGACATGTTGGTGTGTTCCCTTCCTGTTCGCCATTGTCGCATTACTGATCCGTTGAATAATTGTTAAAGTTCAGCGCATCACCGTCAGTATATGAATTGTCAGGAACTTTGGAACCATCCAGGAGACCAAATATCTTCATTTTGGAGGTCAATTATCCACTTTCTCAAAGTGGAAACTTAATGCGTCTAGGGGTACACAGAAAAAACGGATCTCTTAAATCAAATATATATATATTCTTGAATTGTATAACCTTCCGATAAGAATAATAATCTCAGATGTACCAAAACGTTTCTTTTCACAAATAATCGCGCTGTTTGCTTGTTTCCATGAATTTTCTTGAAATCAATTTGGTTGAACTGAATCATCTGCACTCTTCTCCTCAGAAAACAATGTGAGTAATGTCAGTCAAGCATTTATTTCTCTCAGCTCAAGAATATCGTTTCTTATGAGTAGTGTTTTGATGACGGAAGCATGTAACACGTGACCAGCTCGACCAATAAGCATAGAGAACGAGCATGGAATTAGCGCCCGAAGCGAAGATGCGCAGTCCGAGCACTGTCTGCCGAACCAGCTAGACAACGCCAACAAACCGCCGTAGCCGCCATTAGGACTATAAAGAAATACATTGTTACCAGGTTACAGTGAAGTTTTGTTGGTAGTACTTGTGTTCCTATAGTGCAGATTGCAGGCTCGCGAATTATTTATAACTCGAGTACTCAACATGGAAGCAAACAATCTAGAACATATTATGTGGACATGGCATCGTATCACTGGCACCATGTTGGGTGTTGAGAATACTTGAATTTTGTGTTGTCAGGTCATGTTAATATGCTTGAAGTAATAATTCATGGCTGTATCAATACTGCAGCTCCAGTTTGTGAAAAACCTGCAGTGTTTTTCATTTTCAATTATCGGCATGAATCAGAGTTGCAATCCTCAAATGAAGATCAATGAAAATGAATGAAGAGTGATTCCTCTTGAGTGAAGAGGATAATTGGTCAGATGTGCTGAGAAATCAGCTTCATCCAAGAAAATTGTTTCACAACAACATTGAAATATTCTTGCCTCAACCAAACCACATTTTTCAACAAGGCAATGTACATTTGACACAAAACTTTTTGTTCCTAGGTAGTCAAGAGGATTCTGACGAAAAATCAAACTAATATTTGGTTGGACCTATTCAAGATTACCATTCTCTTGAGTTAATGCGGTTATAACTTGATTTAAGAGATCCTTTTTTTCTGTGTAGACCTAGAAACATACGGATTAAGCAGATGGAAGAAGATAACATCGAAAAAAAAAAAACCACCAGGTTGTATGAGTCAGTCAGCAACGAGGACTGACTGACTGGGATTTTGACACCACTCAGTTTCTTTCACCTGCACTCATGTCCATCATATTGTTATTCTCTTCAGTAACATTCTCAGATCCTTTCTTTTCTTTTAGTTTTCTTATCCATTCCTGGTCATTGTAATTGTTGGTCTTGGGTTGAAATAGGAGTTTCTGATTTTCTTCTTGAAATTCCTGAATTCAGGTCACTCAATCTCGATTCCAGACTGTTTTTCCTCGCAATAAATTCCATCTTACTGTTTTGCCGCAACTGCCATGTTTTATTCATAAACGCCTTGTCTAATCTTCACCAAGATCGCGTGAAACTCTGAACTAATACAACGAAGAATTATAAACCTCTTATGGCGTTTTGGTATGCAACATTTCGTGATGGCTGGAGGCCGATAAACATTTTGTCTTTGGAGGTTTTGCATTCGGTATTCCTTTGTCATTCTAGACAAAGGTGTCAGCCTGGCCGGCCAGAAATGTTTGTGCAAAAACTGGTTCGATTATTTCCGTCATCGCGATCCCCACTTTTTTCATCCATGATTATCAGCCTTGCCCTTCTCATTGTTCAACTTTCGAATGATGAATTCATTTGCATTTGGAAAAAGTACGAAAATGAGATACGACTAAAGAGGCGTACAGATCACACACAAAGAAACTTTGGAACTGCATACACGTACTGTATCATTCAATTTCGTCTTCCTGCACAGAAAAAACGGATCTCTTAAATCAAATATATATATATATTCTTGAATTGTATGATCTTTCGATAAGAATAATAATCTTAGATTGACCAGAAAGTTTCTTTTTTCAAATAATCACGTTGTTTGCCCCTGTTTACATGAATTTTCTTGAATTGAATTTGGTTGAACTGAATCTCCCGCACTCTTCACCTTAGAAAACATTGTGAGTAATGTCAGTCAAGATTATTTCTCTCAGCTCCAGAATATCGTTTCTCATGAAAATGTGTTTTGATGAAGAAAGCATGTGCCACGTGACCAGCTCGACCAATTAAGCATAATTGAGAATTAGCGCTTAAGGCGAAGATGCGCAGTCTGTGCACTGTCCACAGAACCAGCTAGACAACGCCAACAATAACGCCGTTGGCCGCCATTGAGACTATCAAGAGATACATTGTGACAGGTTACTGTGAAGTTTTCTTTGATGGTACTTGTTTTCGTATGGTGCAGAGTGCAGGCTCGCGAATTCTTTAAAACTCGAGTACTCAACATGGACGTAAAATGTTTTCTGGAAGCAAACAATCTAGAACATATTTGGAAATGGCGTCGTATCACTGATGGCACTGTTGGGTGTCAAGAACGCTTTGTTTTGTGTTGTCAGGTGAATCAGGTCATGTTAATGTGCTTGAAGTGATAATTATTTGCTGTATCAATACTGCAGCCCCAGTTTGTGAAAAAACTACAGTATTTTTCATTTTCAATTATCGGCATGCAGGGTTGCAATCCTTCAAAGGTCAATAAGAATGGATCAAAAGTGATTCCTCTTGAATCAAGAGGATCATTGTTCAGATGTGCTGAGAAATCAGCTTCATCCAAGAAAATTGTTTCACAGCAACATTGAAATATTCTTGCCTCAAACAAACCACATGTTTCAATAAGAAAGTGTACATTTGACACAAAATTTTTGATCCCAAGTAGTCAAGAGGATTTTGTCGAAAAATCAAACTAATATTTGGTTGGACCTATTCAAGATTACCAATCTCTTGAGTTGATGCGGTTACAACTAGATTTAAGAGATCCTTTTTTTATGTGTGCTGTCTTCTCCAACCTCAAAATTCCATGAAAATCTTTTGCTGTTCCGTATTCGACAACGTTAGTTACATCGCCTGCAGTTCCACATTGAAATAACCGTTATTTGGTGAAGGAAAATCGACACCGCTGCAGTAAAACTGTATTTTTTCCGTCAGACTGACATTGCTGACCGCCTTTTCCGTGTCTGGCGACAAAAAGTAGCCAGTTTAATGGGGTTGAAACCACTCTCCGTCGGTAATCAAATCCCACCGTATATAGGGGGAAGTCCTTGGGGGTGCCAGAGTGTGCAAGTCCATACATCAGCTTGACGGCCTTCTACGAGGATTCCGCTAATAAATCATTTTCTTTTGGAAGGAAAACTGCTGATTGATTCTGTCGATGGAAATAGTGCGTTTGTTTGATTTCGCAAGTTTCCAATCTCGAGATTTTTATTTTTACAAGCTTTCATCACTTGAAAGGTATTATTTGATGTCGTAGAATGATATAAATCATAGTTTTGAGTCCATCAACGGTGTATTCGATAACTAAGAGGTTATTATTCAAAAATCTCGTGTTATGATGTACTAAAACCGAAAAGACACTTAAACAACACCGAACCTAGCAAACACATAAATATAACCTCATTCTCATGAAAGACACGATTTCGGCTGACATAACCTAAATTTATGGTAACAGATATGGTGCCGGGTACAATATGGTGGTAGAAACATACTAGCCACCTTTAGAGCCCCTTGAAATAGATTGAATGACATGGAAGTATATAAATAGATCGTCATAAATACGAAAATTATGCCTATAAATTTGTGGCTCATTTGAATAGTCATATCAACTACGCCTTCTCCCTTATTGTCATTTTCGTTTTCTGATTAAATATAATGTATCAAAATTTATAGCAACTGGAAATGTTTGTGCAACGAGAAACATCAGTGGAAATGTCATGCTCAAATATCTTTAAGTCGATCCATAAATCTGTTGATATAAAAGAAGCAAATAAGGTGTTGAAGTCTGTCAAATTACCTCGGAAATTACTCCTCAATAGTGTTTCAATTGGTTTAGCAAAGATCATAACCCCCAGTATTAGTTCATGAAACGTTTGAAGATGGTACTATATCGATTCTGATAATCCGAATGATGTCAATAATAATTACTATTTTCTATTTTGGTTGTATAATGAAGTCATTGTGCAACGCAAATGCGTGTCGAAATAGCCTCTATTTCGATACGCATTTTTTATCATTCGGAGATTGGTACAATCGAACTGTCAAATAAAAGTCAGAAGTGTTAGGCCCATCAGTTTACTTCTGAGCGATTTGGATTTGGTAATATTAGCAGTGAAAAACTCAATGTTTTGATTGGTAAATTTCAATTCAGAGTGTGATTTGATTCAAATTGACCACTAAAAACAATAACAACATTGGAATTTTCACCGCTAATATTGCAATAATCAAAATCGCTCAACTGTAAACTGGGCTTTACGCTTGTGCGTTAGATTTTAATTATCATTATCAATGTCATCATTATTACCAATCGAAGATATTTCTGTTATTTATCGATATTAAATCCATTTTTTTCTTCAAATCAATTCAAAATAGAAAAAAATTGCATATGACACACGTTTTATAAGACACGTTGTCGCACTTGTTCACTTGGAGCACTCCTTGCTTCACTCGTCGTACTCCAAACAACGCGTGCGACAAAATTGCGTCTTATAAAACTTGTATCATAATATACTATTCTGTGTTTATGTTGAAGTAACCACCCATTGTAAATTTAGCAAATTCATATAGAGAATAAATACAATAACAAAGCAAAATCATAACCTTCCTTCACTTTGATAGACATTTATTCAAAACTATCAATAGTTAACACCTATTTATAATTTTTTTAAGATAAATTGAACCTCTCTTTTACCATAAATGATCACGAAATACGTTTAATATTCACGATAAATATTAGAAGGGACAAAAATTTGCTGATGAGCAAATTTATTTTGTTTGGAAATATTCAGGAATAGCAAAATAGTTTGCGAAAATATTCATCATAACGCGGGATAAGCAGGTGTGGCGCCATCTATGTGAGCTCGTCGAACTATTACCGTTATTTGAAAAATTATTGAAATTGGACTTCAACAAGTAGGCATTCCTGAAACGCATGTCAAATCAGTACAAACCTGAGAAATCAAAGATTTTCGCAATGACAAACAAACAATCTGATTTTTCGCGACTTTCCAGATATGGCGCCGGTTACGATCTAGCAGCGCGACGCAAAAACGCGACGCGAGAATCGACGGCAACGCTGAAAGCTTGGCTCAACGAGCACAAAAAGAACCCCTACCCGACCAAGGGCGAGAAGATAATGTTGGCCATCATCACCAAGATGACGTTGACGCAGGTGTCGACGTGGTTCGCGAATGCGCGAAGGCGGCTGAAGAAGGAGAACAAGATGACGTGGGAGCCGAAAAACAAAACGGACGATGACGATGATGCGATGGTGTCGGACAGCGATGATAAAGATAAAGATGACGATGACAAAAGGGATGACACAGGTATTGTTGGAAAAACAGCTTGATTCGCCTATAGATTTGAATTTCAAAATTTTTGACAGTTCTTATGTATTTTGGCCCCCTGTACTGGAGTCTTGAAATTGTGCGGAAACCAATACTTTTCGAGGTATTCGCAAAATAAAGTCATCAATTCCCTATAATTTACCAACACTTAATCAGTGATTTAACCTATATCATCCTTCTTTTATTGTTGTTTGACGAACTATATACCTTCCTTATTCACTATTTAGTAATATTTCACGAGAAACGACATTCTATCAATTAATTAAAACCTTTGATTAGAAAATCATTATGTGGAAGCTCATATTAACATCCTTCATGACAAAAGGTGACATTGGTGAGAAATATCAGCACACTTTTTTTTTTTCATAGTGCATTTAGTATTTTTTTCTACGACCACGTATGAAAACGTCAATAATCACACTGTTTTGTTATTCAGAAAGTAGCTCATATCACCATGGTATTGTTTATTTGGAAGAAAAAAACCACTAGTGTTGATATGAAAAATATCACAACGGTCGCATGAATTGATAGAAATAATTAGGTATATATTGTGAAGGTACTCACTGTCAATATAAGCGTTCTCAAATCGAATTCATTTTATTTATTTAAATTCCTGTCTCGTTTCGTATTATACCGAGAATTCTTCATCTATTAATTTCAACATAACCTCTGAATTCACTTTAAAACTGGAACCTATACTCTTTGCTGGAACTATTTCGATGTTGATGACAGCGGGTGAGATCATTTAAAAGAGTACGGCTACAGTTTTATGCGCGGCTTGCTGCTTGCATCAGTTTAATATCACAGTATCACCAACGAGAAGATTCTTTGGTATCACAGATGTTTGCAAGAAGTCAAGGACATACTAACTCGAGTAACTCGTACGCGCTTGTGCACTACATACTTCTATGGTTCTGTATTCCTGGTTGCGTGATTACTGGCGCTAGCAGGCGTATGGTGTCAAGGTTGTTTATGTACGCTGGTGTCAATATCAATAAAATTTGTCCAAACTAAACTAACTCAATCAATCAGTAATTCACATAATGAGGATTTGTCGGAGAAGTATTCGAATATCATCTTGAATATGGAAATAAACAGTAATTATTGATATCGAAACAAAACTACCTGAAATTATAGAGACCGCTCAAATTACATTCTTGACAATACTTTCCGCGAAATGAAAGTATTCGGAGTCGTAGGAAAAATAGTGTACAAAACTCGTTGGAAAGTGCATTTCCTTCACTCGTTACGTTTCCGCACTCACCGCTACGCGGCTCGTGCTAAACGACTACTCGTGTGAAATATGTCACTTTCCACACTTGTTGTGTAATATACTATTATCTATTTCTATTTCGTGTGGAATAGGACAGATATATTGAATTAGAATTTCTTTTTTTGAACGGACGACCACTGGCAACATAGACTTCGTCTTTACCAAAGAGCTAAAAAAAATGCTGCATAATAAAAAATATTTGAATTCTCGTTTTGTTTTTCTATGATATAACGAAATTAAAGTGAATATGGTATCTATTTTCCCCTATCACTAGCATCGACTTTCATGTACAAGAGACAAGCCAGTGAGGAATAGTCAAACAATAGTAAAAGAAGCTCGGAAAGAAGGGGAACGAAAGTTTCATTTTACGAATATCACGAAAAGTATTGGTTTCCGCACAATTTGGTTTTTAGATTCGAGTTTAGGAGGCCAAAATACGTGAGTACAACCAAAAATTTTGAAAAAAATTGACATCGCCACCTAACGGAAAAATTACTACCCAACAATCAATATCTACGCTGGAAATTTTTGAACGTGGACCACTAGATTAAATCAGATCTTATAGGGTGGTCGTGGAGGCTGAAGGTCCATGATCCCTTATCTACTCAACTCAAGCCTCTTGCAGAAAAGCGCTGTGGGCATTCCCAAAGCAAAAGTTTCAGCAAAGTTCTCGCAGTTACAACGATCACATTCCGTATTGCCCATCTTTTTGAGGTGATACCTCAGAGGACAGTGTCCAGTGAGGAGTCCCGTTACCAGTTTCAAGTCTTTTTTTGTCCAAATCGGGAAGCTGGTTTAGCTTTCATTGCCTATAGGCTCATTAGCCTTTCCAAGTGAGAGTCCACAGAGGGGTTCTAAGCAGAGGGAAATTAAGTTTGTCCCTTTGCTGACAAGGCAGTTTGCCTGCTACCTCGTTGCCTTTTTATCTGGCTAAGCGACGTTAACTATCAATGCCTTATTTTTAGAATCATGGAGGAATCTATATCTGGAACCCTGGGTTATTGAACTCAATACTCATTTTTACAAACTACATTTTCATCAATGTCTTCTACCGACAACTCTATTTTATCCTGATCTGAATACAAACAGTATTGCGAATTATGTTGAGCCGATTAGTGATAATCTCACGTCTGATGAGATTTTGTATTAGTGCCTACGAGTTTCGAGTTCCATGTCAACCAGATGATACCATAAAAAGTGTCATCGATCCAGCCAAACGTTCAATTTCAAATAGACAAAAGGAACCTAGATGAGTGGAAATATGTGGCTAAGTCGTATTCAGCTTCTCCATCAAAGTGAAATAATGGTTAGAACACATTCCAGAAATTCCCTCAACAAAAATAGATTTTAGGAAATCAGTGCCAAGTCTTGTGTTTGTTTCTATCCATCATTAATCAAGTGTTTAACGCTAATATATAAAAATCAACATAACATTTTTCACTTCATGCATGAATAGATATATTTAATGTCGACACTCTGATTTACAGTATGTCAAGTGTTACAGTCGAATGATTTTTCTATTGAAGTGTGAAATATTGAACAACATATGTTCATTATGTTTCAAAATATCTATTCGAATAAATTTATCCTCTAAGAAATATTACAACCGATTACACCATATCATACGCAACTTTTGGAACTATACTATGATTAGTTGTCTTCATGAAATTGAAGGGTGAATATCCACCCTCAACCACTGATACAAATAAGGCACACATAATAAGATAATTCAGTATACAGCCATTCATCTGTTTGCGTACTAACTTAAACACCAATTTCCGACAAGTCAATCGTCTATAAAATAGCCCTATTTCCTCTGAACGCCCTTTAATCCAAACGACCCCTCGTTTGATATACAGCCAAGATTCCACCCCCATCAAGACCCTTAATTACTTCTAGGGATACGCTCTTTGATTTCTATTATCCCAATTCACTCTTCCCCTGATTCTTTCAGCTTTTCTGCTTTCAGATATCTGAATCTGCTAATAAAACAAATAAAACATTATAAGTTTTACTATAATGTCGAAATACCTATTAAAAAAACTGGACAAAGGGTAGTGATAGGAAAACCCTAACAACATTCATTCAATATTTGAAAATATTCATAATGAGAAGATGCCACCACTCTCATTTCGAAAATATATACAATGCATATTTACAATCATTCTTAATCGGTCACTAGCTTTATTTACATCAAACTTCTTGTTATCAATGGCATTGTAGGTTATCAATGGCATTGTAGCAGTTTGTGAAAATTTTGTTTTCGGCTTTCGCTACATAAAACATTATTATGCATTCAAGAAAATATATTTCTTCAACTCGACTATTTCGTCTGAAATATTTGTCTCCAAAAGATAGTATTGAAGTTATCTAATATAGAAAATAGTTTTGTCGCGTTATTTACTTGATTTTACATTATTCAAGATCATCTTGTTAAGAGTTGTGATTTATACTCTATTGAATACAACATTGTTTCAAACAAAGAACAAGCATGACTTCGTTTACTTGGTTCTACAATTCGTCGGTGAATTAACTAAGTGGCGTATGGATTTGAACAATTTCTTGAGGGTCACTAGTCTTTCATGTTGTCACTATTGGAACAAAAATTGATCCATTTTCTGAAAGATCAGGAATTGATGTACTTATTCCACTTTGAGAGCAAATGAATCAGCTTATGGTGAACTTGTTATCCGAGAAAAAAACTACGCCATTTCTTGATATACCTACGCCCCTTTGTAAATTCAACGACGAATGTCATAACCTGTTTGTAATGGTATCACCAGATGGAGACACTTCCTTCTTTCATCTAAGCGTAGCTCTAGAGCAGTCAAATAATAATTGCAAAAATGGAAGAGGGCAAAGTTTGTATCAATAAGTCTGATAGGAGTGGAGTAGCAGTAGCTCTTGAATTAATTTATATTGAAAAATTAGAAATAACCAAAGGCTATATTCTTAGTTGAAGATGATTCAGGTTATATTTCGAATCTATTCAAGAGAATATTTAGATATTTATTCGGGTATAAATGAACATATTATATTCCTTAATTGAAACAGATCGATTTGATTGAAATGAATCTTCTTATGAATCGAAACACGAGAAAAACCCCCACTCAACTTCCCCCATCATCAATTGCAGACATCCACGGCAGAATCAAATCCGAGCACACCGCCAAAGACCTCGACGACGATGACCTCCTCGAAGACGACCGCAAGAACGATCTTCTGGGCCCCAACATGCACCTGCACCTGCTCAACAACGGCTTCCCCCCCCTCAAGTCCGAGCACAAGTCCTCCGACTGCGGCGTCCCGCTTCCCCCCTCCAAGCCCAAGATCTGGTCGCTGGCGGACACGGCAGCGTGCAAAACGCCGCCCCCCCCACCACCTTTGACCGCCGGCCAATGGCTGGGCGGCAACGGCTTCGCGCTGCCCAGCTCGCGCTACGCCTCATCGGGCGGCTTCCTGCCCGCCCACTGTCAGCAGCAGGGCTTCTCCGAGGTGGGGGCGGACACGCCGCCCCAGACACCGCCCAATCAGCAGGGGGGCGGTGGTGGGGGGTACGCGCAGGCGGGGGGATTCGTGGGCGGGTTCGGGAGGTTGCAGTCGCCGCAGAGGGCGGTGGGCGGGCAGGCAGGGCAGATGGGGGGCGGCGGTGGGGGGGCGGATAGTGCCGCCTTCAAGCCGTTTTACAAGAGGTGAGGGTGCATGATGAAGAGTTTTTTTTTTCGATTCGGAGTGTGTGCTTTGTTGTTGAGGAATTTGTTCACGAAGCTTGTTGAATGACGTGAAATTTTGTGCTATTAGCGAAATATAATATTCGAATACTCGTATAAAGCCAGGAAGTTATAGAAAAAAATATATATACAGGGTGTTAATTGTACGTGGCCAATGTTCAAGAAGTGATCTCTTGAATGGTTCTAAGACGAAATGACTGCATATTAACATACAGAACATCAAACAAACAAAAAATTCCTAAACGGCTTCATTCCTAAACAAGAAGACGCAAAATAATGAACGAAATGAAATCGTATTAAGGATTATCAATTTTCTTGGAAAAAATATCTGTTAGAAAAGTTTGACACTATATCTTGAAAAAGAAGAATTATCATCATCTTTTCACTCATAATACCAATAGAGCTTCAATTATTGCTGGAAATTTTTTTGAGAAATATTGTAAAAGTTCTACCGAGTCGAAGACAAAGGAGAAAAATAATAAGGTAGCTACTGTTAGTTCAAACCATTATTCTTGACTAGCTTTATTCCACTGAAGTTGGTAGAACTATACTTTCTTACAAGAACCTCTAAGTGATACCCACTATATGGAGAATGTAAATGTAATTTCCAGTGTAAAATACCATGCTCCTTTCCCTATAGAATAGAGACAAATTTCCGGAAATTGTTCTAGTTGCTATGGTAACGATACAAAATATAGGCTTCTGATTATTCGAAAATGTTAGGAGAGAAATTTTCAGCTTGAATTATGCCCACGTACTTGAACAACACACTATATATGAAAATATATATTTACAAATATCAAAATGTTCTTATAGGCTATAGAGTGGAAATTGGACTGGTAATGATTTCAGCTCAGTACGGAACTTTTTTCACATATTTCTTTGATGTCATTTGGCAGGTGGTTGCAAACTTTTTTATTCCATTATAAATGATCGACTTCTTGATCATAGTAGTACGGTATCAATTTAATTTGACCATTCTGTCTTGTGTTGTATCATGACGGGACAAGTTGTAACACTGACTTGTTTTATTAAATTATAACTCATATAGTTAGCTGATATTATAAATAACTGTCACGGTGAATCGTAAAATTAGTCGATATTTTTATTGTTTCAATAAATACTATATCAAAGTCCATCTATTAATCTCTTCAACACCTGTCGTACTTTTTTTATCACAAGTAAATTTACTGTACAGGATGCACTAATGAATCAGAATTCCAATTTGGTGAATGCTAATTTTTACCACACCTATACATGGAAATTGGACAATTTCTCAATGCTATATCGGATACTTATAATTAGTGCGACCCAATTTTTTATCAACTCAATTTGTTGACTCACCATTCATTTTTTATTAAATGGAACAGTTTTCAAGCAAGAAATCAACAATTACGCGACAAGAATTTGGCTATAATATTTTATTCATGGAATCAAAAGCTTGCTTGATCAGTTGAGATTACAACAACATTAACATACTGACTACCATAGTATTTTAACGATCCCTGACATATTTCTCAGAAGATATATATAACTCTCACTCATTAGGATTCCTTAACCGACTTCACCACATAATCAATCTTTAAACTGGCTGAATAATCTATCCGTGAAGATGGAATATTGCTGACGCGTTGGAAAGTCCATAGGACATTTCCTTAAAACAAGAAAGTTATTTGCATACCTTATTGGCTTTTGGCACCGATCCTACGCAAATTGCCTTGATGTCCATTTGGCATCTTCCCACTACATTCAAACTGGACCACCTCATTTGCTCGGTGTTTTAATTTAATTTTTTTTTTTCAGCTCACAAAGCATGAACGGTGGATTCGTGTCTCCAGTTTGAACCACTCCCTTTCGAAAACTGTTCGACGTCTAGGTAAGTGCTGACGATACAAAACCAAAACTCAATTGTCGATATTGAAACTGGTGAATACGGAATCGATTGATCATAATATAGGCTTGTGAATGACATCAGAATAGTGATTCCCAATGTTTATATCACAATTACTTTTCATCAATTACCAAATACAATCATCTAATCTACTAATGTTAGATTCAGTGCTACCTCTCAATGTCTTTTGAACTGTCCCGGACTCTTTTTTTTGTAATTCTCTTGATTCTTTTATGCATCATTCGGGCTGAGTCCGCTCCTGTGTTTGCCCACGCACGATGTTGTGAGTATCCTCTATTTCTGAATGAAGAATGCCCTCTAGTGACTATCGCCACCTTTTCGACATTGACAAATGAAGCGAGATAGTGATCAGTGAATGGCCACGAAGCGGTCCGGTCCATGGCCAACTAACTACTCACCGGTGAGCTTGTACGAGGGTCAGTCGATGTGTTCTGCTGCAAACTTCCTTGGTTCTTTCACAATTGGACATTTTTCTGTTGTGGCTTAGTTCACATTACACAGGGTGAATCGGTGGTGTCTTCAATTGGGATGAACAGCATCAGAGATCCAACATTTGAATGTTTTTTTACTCTCATGGAAATAGGAGGGACAGTTAATTTCATTACTTTTCCGAATGCGCGATCAGATATGCTAAAAAACGTTTATCATTTGAAATTATCTTGTATTTTCGCAAAATTTTCAGTTTGGAGATAATTTGATAAAGTTGAAATATTTTCAAACTCATAAAGCTTTGGTTATTTTTTTTTTCATCACTACTTCACAGGGGCGGATTTAGGAGAGGGGGCGAAGGAGGTTTCGTCCCCCCCTGGCGAAACGCGAACTCGTATCCCCCTATATGTTCATTATCAAAATAATTTTTCGAAAATCATAACTGTGTATTTCGGAATCGTCCCTCCTCAAATAAATCCTAGATCCGCCACTGCTACTTCAAACTTTCCATCAGTCAAAACTTGAGCTTTATAGCTTGCTCATGAGTGTGAGATCATTTCTAGTCAAAAAATAATTTGAAATCTCCATATTTTTTTCTCAATAGTCACATTTTGCTGAAATACAGGGTGTTGAAAATGAAAAATCATAAGTAATTTTCATTCTTAACTACCAGTTCAGAATTTTCTTCAATTAAATTTGACATGTGCCACCAGTGGCGCACAAGAAGGGTGTCATGGTTCCTGTTCTCCCGCCACTGGTGAAATAAGAAATATTATTGATTTTTAGAATTTCCCATTCAGTTTTGAGTTGAAGTGAATTTGGAACAAAGGACATTCGAGATCAATTTATCAGAGCGCCAATTTTAGTTTTCAGTGATATATAATCACCCAAAACTCGTCCATATTTCACGTTGTAGTAGAGGACAATGCAAATTCGACTATCAAGAACTTTAAAGCTTTGCTGTTGAGAAAGCTGCAGGCGATTTGTGAGAACGGTCCTTAAATCTGTATCACACGAAGATATAATTCTTGTTCTATTGAAATATCGCTCAGCCCACGTATACTCGAACACCCGAAACTACCTAAATCGAACAAACATATCCCGCTGAGATCCCATTGTTTCTAATCAATAAACTCTACACACACCCTTTCTATTAAAACAGGGCATGTATCTGACGTATTGTTATAGGTCCCAAATCTCCGTCTTTTGCTATCTCTCTCCTCATCGCCCACGCGATATCCCCATCTCACTTTCACCCACTCCATTCCGATCGTTTTGTTTCGTTTCTCAATTAGAACTGGAAGAGGGAGATAGCATCTCACCAAGCAAAGGTAACGGTTCAGAGCTAACTAGATCTGACATAAGGACTTCTTCAATTGTCTTCAGAATTGTTCACGCTGTCACGACGAGATGGATATTTTATGATGTGATTGGAATCTGAGAGGCATAGAATGAAATACGAATTTCATGGATCATTTTGACGAATAATATTGCGATAGATGAATCAATGCTCGAACAATGTCACACACTGATGTACAATGTACAAAGTTTTCCCATTAATTACCATTGAGGGGTCTATTCATCAATTACGAATCACAACTAATGGCACGTTTCTCTTTCGTTTCAGGCATGGCCTACTCGCTGGGGCGCCGAACAATGGGCAAAGTGCAAATGGAACAAAGATACAGAGTGTTTGTGACGAAAAACAATCGACCTGTTGTACATTTGTGTAAATGCATTTATTTTTATCTGTGATAAAGAACAAAAAAAATCGGCGATCGGGACTCTCTATAGAAATTATATAGTTGATAGAAGAATGAAGTTGCTCTTGCACCCATGTTTGTCCACATGTTGTGTACCATCACAAGTCAGAATAGTTGTATTCTTCTGGGGTGAATCGATTCCGCATGAAATTATGTCTCTCAACAGCAAATTTGTATGAAATAATCGTAATTTCCATTTCAACCATAGCTGCTTTATTATTTATTGAAAATTATGAAAATCAGCACCTTGGGAGATATGATGCTCTTGAATTCATTCACAGTTTATCTAATGTCTAATGTCTGAAATTACCTCGATTTCAGAATTATTACTTGGTGAAAGTGGAAACCAATTCATGATAAATGTGTCACAGATATTTTGTGATCATAATTCGCGGTGACGGTATTCGATTTTGCTGCGATTTTGTATATAAAATATACTGAGATTATTTTTTGCGGAATTGAGATGCAGCCGTGATTTTTCAGGTTCCACCTACTTTTTTATTGTTGTTCTTTTTAAAGTAATAGGAAATTGTTGTGTATAAAGAGAACCATATCATGGATTTGTAAGATTCTATTATTATAACTAACAATTATATTTTTGTTGGCAGTTAGCCTGGATTTGTAAATTATTTTATCTGTTTGTAAATAGATCAGTGTATAGAAGGATATTATGATTATGATTGTCTCAATTAAAATATTAACAGAAACTATGAAAACTGTGTTTTAATCTTTTATGACTGGACAGCCTCACCATAAATATCAAGATCCTTTTTCCCACTATATTTGGTATGCATTTTCATAGTAGGTATTCGTTAAAATCTAGACAAAGAAGCAAAAATCACCAATAGTAGCCTATTTTTCTCTCATAGAATACTCGAAAAATAGATATTCGTGAAAATAACAATAATCAATTAGTAATAAGTTCGTAGGTTATATCAATTTAACTTAAATGTTGAAATACCTATATGAAGGAAACATTTGGTGGTGAGATTGTACCAAACAAAGTTGGAGATCAAATCATTCAAATTATATATTGATGCATCACTTCTCACGATTAGTCTCTGAATCCTTCAATACAAGTGGCTCCATCTATGATTTTTTTATCGAGGAATTTTTGTAACGTACATTGAGGAAATACTCTGTCATCAAACCACAACGCGTTGTTATTGATCATTTCTTGCACTCATCTGTGAAAACCAAGCCTTTTGAATTTCAGAGTTCTAGGGAGATAACAAAATCCTAACTGATTAAATTTCTTCTGCATTAACGTTTTAGTTCATCTTATCGCCATTAAATTCCTCAGGAATTATTCGCCTAGGCGTTGCTCCTTCCGAAAACCATAATCCACTATAGCGAATATACTGAAATAAAATTAAATTAGAAATAGATTGGAGAGAATGGCCCATGTAAGATATTCATCTTCATAAGATATAAGATGGGATGGTAACTAGATGTCATTGGGCTGTAATCTGTTTCTTGTAGGGAAAGTACAACGCGTTCATTTTAAAATTCATTGCAAAGAATTAAGGATCCAGCGGATCAGAGTGACTTTCCGTGCTGTCGATTTGTGAGTTATGAAACACAGGTCGTTAGTTATGGCTTATGCTAACAGCAGCTCTTAATGATACGATAGAGGCAAGTCATTAATATACATTAGCGTCGAAGAGTAGTCTTGAATGTCAGATGCATACTCACACACACCCATACGAATGCCATCTAACTTTGCGTTGATAAGGAGATACATGCAATTCGACATTTGTCAACATCAGATTACTGTTAAATACTGTCTGGTGTCTGGTATGTTCCCAAGAAGGAACTATTTTCCAGCACATGATGTATGGTGAGTCCAATCCAAAGCTCAATTAACATGGGACATGTTTTGGTCATTTGGTAATCATATCAAAGCGAAATACATAATAATAAGAAGAAGAAGACAATTTTCCACCTAGACACCTAATCTTTCAATTGATGAAGTATTGGAGAATTTGAGAAAATGATATTGTCATAGATGTTGAAGATGTGCGTAGGTACTACAATAATAACACCAAAAATGAAAAAAAATGCAAGGAAGGCTGATGCAGTAGCAATTTGACGTGAAGCCTAAAACATTAGTAAATAACTCATGATTTCCATCAATCAAAAAACTATGGTGTCAGGACATTACTTTGGTCTTGAGTTTTAGAATACTAATTTATGTGCCAAAGTTACCCACCGGGCGTTAGGATCTAGTAACACTCGTGGTGCATACAAGATATATTATCTCACGAGAAAAATATTTTATTACAATGAAAAATCGATTTCAAAATCATGTCATTGCTCCTAGCATTTTCTTTCCATTTTTTTTTTCTAATAGTAGGCAAGGCATTTGTTGATATTTTTACGTTTGTTGAATATTGCTGTCATCATTATATTTAGTGAATGTCATTGCTGCTTTCTTTGTGTAGTCCTACAGAAATAATGGAAATGGATACGAATCCACCTAAGAATATTATAGAAAATGCAGCCAGAGCTGCGAATAATTTGTTGCCGGAATAATCCAGACTCTTATACGACAAGGATTCTGATGTGAGTTGAAAAATAAAATGTATTTCTGACTGGCATATTATAAGCATATATCGTCATAGTAACGATATCAATAAAAAGTGTCATAACTCCCTTGGGATTTCAGAGAGGCTATAATAATTTCCTCTATAAACAAGTATCATAGCAACAAACAAGCAACAACTGAATTCCTTACTCAAATATACTGGGAAGATGATGAATTGAAACATTTATTCGATTGAAATCGGTCTGAAATAAAATGATCTATGTACCACGAGAACTAATGAGCCTTGATAACCTCAGGCAATATTTGCCATCGGTAATTAGGCCCCTTATGGTTCCCTTGATACAATCGTAACCCCAAGATGTCATAAATTAATGGGGCAAAGGCACTGCAATTACCTTGGCCCAAATATTTGGAGCATACTACCAGAACAAATACAGTCCATCAATAGGTGCAATAAATTGAAATTTAAGAAAGAAATGAAAAAATCATAAATCAGAATGATTAAAAACTTTTAAATCACTACTTACATTATCGAAATGATTACCAGAAATTTACCTTCAGCGAACAATATGATCCAGACATATCAATACACTTATTGTGACGCAATACCAAGAAACTGTGATATTTTACTCCTGTTGAATCAACATCTCAATCACCTCATAATGGTGACTTTATAAACTCAACTAAACTAAGTATTCCACTAACAATTAATAATTAACAAACTACATCAACTAAGAAGGTGTTTATAAACATCATTCAAGAATTAGGTTTTTTTATTGTTCTGTGCCTGAATTTCAGAGCAAAGAAATGGTTCTGTGTTCAAATATGCCTTATGCGCATGCGTTGAATTCATAATTGTTAATTCTTAGTTGAAAAGATGAAAGAAGACCATCTTCTTAGTTGTTAATTATTAATTTGAATGACAGATGAATGTTTATAAAACCTCTATGGGATTTTCCTGTATTCATCTTTCTTAATTCTTGGTTGTTAATTTAATTCTTAGTTTAATTCTTAGTTTAATCCACCATAAGTACTACCAATACTAATTTTATGTACATTTTATCTGTACCTATATATGTTTTATACTATATATATTTTCACACTGTATTTCATTTGCTATTTCATCAATCTATTCAACTATTTTACTTATTTATAATTAAGATTTGGCGATATCACGCACAAGGAACATTTTTTTGGAAATGTTGCTTCTGTGATGATGCCTGTGTTTGTTCACCCTGGCTCTGTATCATTTTTATGTACCAGTATAATTGTAAATAAACATATTACTATTATTATTATATTATAAATAACTATATTGTCATGGATGAGATCGTGTTTTTTGCGTAATTTTATCAAGAATAGGTATGTTATGATCCATAACGCCCGCTCATAACGCCCTATAGGGCGTATCCGAATCTAATGAAAAACTAATATTCAAGTAAAAAATAAATAATATCACCGGGGTCTCATGATCACCTCCCAAGCTTTTGGTAATAGTAACGATTTCCTCAGATGCCGCTTACCAAATTTGGTAATACAGTTACATCACCCCAAATGATCGCATCTGCATTCGAATGGCCTATCTCCGGTCCAAATAGCCTTTATGCAAATAGATCTTACAAAACAATATGTAAGCTGCGACGAGCCGAGATATCTCAACTTCAACATTCAACTGGAATGAATATTAATAAAGTCTGTCAGAAGACAATGAGCATTTCTTCCCTCTCAAAAGTTCGACAAAACGAAATAGAATCTACCTGGTGAGCGCGTGGGCAGTTCCATTCCTCAGACCCATTTATTAAACCACGTGTCCGCACAATTAAAATATATAATAGTATTTGGACAATTTATATTATTGATAGAGAATAAATGGTGGGCCCTGATCATTTATCTTCAGGTAAGGCTGATACCGAATCGTATCGCAGTTATATTTATATCAACAGTAAAAACACAAGAGCATTTTTTTATCGAATGAGATTTATTTGTTTTACTAGGCATCAAATCTGGGTTTCTTCCGGACGAGCATATTATTTTTCCTTCAGATTTGTTCCAATTTCATGCTATCAATTAAAACTCTGTCATTTTTTATATATTTGCATAATGACATTGTCAATTTTAATGTTATACCTGTTTGACTGGAATTATTTCCTTGAACATTGCATAGCAACGAACTTTTCTGACTAGGCGGTAAAAATACACCTGTTATGCTTGTTAAGTGTCATTTAACAGTCAATCGCATGTCACTTTGGGAAAAAAATATTTTTCCGAAAAAATATTCCTGTCAATCAGAAAAATTAACTGAGTGTCAATTTTTCAATCAAAAAATCATCCATACAATATTGCGAGTATTTCTAGCAAGATATACCTACAGTGAGAGTTTGTTACTTTTTCAGGAAGATTATCGGACACGGGTATCCATATTTTGAAGTGTTAGATGGTATTTTCCAATTTGAAAAAAAAATTACAGTGCGGCCTAAATTATAGATTTTTTTAATAGCATGCAACCCTATTTTTTCGTCTGTTTTTGTACGAAGGATAAAACTAATAATCAGAGCTTCAAACAATAATTATATGAAGGAACAGTCATCGAAATTGAAAGCACAATTTTCATTTGGTTTCAGAGATATACCTATAGATATCCTCTTTAGAATAGTTTGTACATGTCGAATTTTTTACAAAAGTAGAATATCATTCAAGTTTCACTATAATTTTTCTTTGAATTCTCATGCTGCGAATGAGGATTTGGAGTTGAAAAAGCCGGATGCTATAATATAATTTTTCCATGGAGGCCGAGCAGCCAAAGATGCTCATCTCACTAAAGTTATTAATTGTTTTCATCAAATCCAAATTTATTCAAGGTTTTTTTTTAAAGAATTGAATACATCTATTCTTTTTCCGTTCATTATTATTTCCTCTTTGGTGATTCTGGACTGTCTCAACACTCTGTATGGCATATAAACTATCTCTTCTTATTCCAAACATAGGGCACTTTGGTAGAAATCACCCTCAAGTCTCTTGCAGCGTAATTTATGGCATTTTGGCTGTGACTACCTTATTGTTTGACTAACTGCCCACTAGAACATTTGTCACGATTATCTACAGATGTATCTCTTTATCTGCTGATGTAAATTTACTGTTTAGCATTTATTATATATATTCTTTATGCTCCAATGGTTTTATTTTTCAGCGCTATAGTAATGGCCCGCTGTTTTATAGTTTACGAAATTCTTCTCTGAAAACAGTTTTGGTCTATCCTATTTCAAAGTCTGTGAATATTCACCAAGAAACCGCAATAGTATAGAGGTACAACTTTAGAACAATGGTAAAGTATTCAAGGATCTAATTTTCCAGTTCATTATTCAGGGGGTAGATTATAGGGCCTGAAATAAATTCAATTTTTTTAAAACAAATACCCGACCCAATTAGATTTCCCAAGTGGAAAAAGAAGTTATGCATCAAGGAATTTCTTTACAGATTCCAAGACATTTTCGGAGCAAAAAAATTCAACCGGAGTTGACAGTAGGTATATCTAATCATCAAAAGTAGACTAATTATTACTTATATCTAGTTGGGATTCAAAATAAGTTGTTGGCAAAAGTTTTTCACATTTTATGGTCTCTTTGAAGTATTTTGATTGTATTTTAAACATATTTTGAATAATTAACGTTCAATAACAGTTAAGTGGACCATTGGTAAAGAGTTCACTAAACGGTTGATCATTATTATATGAGAGCATTAAAAATAGCTGGGGGTATCCCATAAACTTTATCAGCCGTTCTTCTAATACATATAAAACTTTTATTCCTATAATTAATGTCATCACAAGAACAACAAAAGTATTTTAACTACGAGGGGTTTTTATTGGCTTATAATTCTGAAACAAAATATTTGGACATTTATAAGTTTAATGGTGAAGTGTATCCTGAACAATAAATAAGGCAGTATTTGACTCATTGAAGTTATGCATGCTAGCTATTCAACGGATATTGGGACTCAGGAAATTGAGAAAATACAATATTTTATAAATACAATAACAGCTAGTCCACGTCCTGACACGTAATTGGAGTTTCAAGATGTTTGAGGGTGTTCAAACCAACATATTGTAATGTCCATAACGTCTATTGTTTCTAATAAATGTTAGAGAAGTTTTTTGAAAGATTTTTTCACTGTTGACGTTTGTTTAATATTCATGTAGGTAAGTAACAAACGATCTTATAAGATATTGATTCATGAAAAAATCGTTTGATATCTCAATAGGTTAATAATATTCTAGGAGTTTGATGGCGTGACCCATCCTGGTTGGTCCTTGGGAAATTCCTCAGATTAGGCATTTCGTGTTAGATACTCTAGGATCGTGTCGACACCCCATTTGGTCGCTGTCGCTCCCTTTTACACCCCGTGATAAACATAACCATATACATTTTCGGAACAAAATAACCAAAAAATTAGCATACATATTCAGATTAGCTAGATATTCTGATTGTGGGATAGAAAGATTTGAGTGAATTTCTTTCTGAACTGGAAATATTTCATAATTCATCTTCCACAACTGTGGGAAAAATGGTCTCGAACATAGATTTTTTTAATAATTGTACCTACCTATGCATTTCACTTATGACAAGAATCCACAATCCGATCATAACCTCTATTTTCTCTTATAAAATAATATAAAGTGATAAAAATCGGCTATGAACATCAAGCAATAAAGTTTTTTTTTTAAAATCCTTACATACGATGTTCGAAAATTCATAATAACTTTCAGAACATGAATGAAAATTAACTAGAGAATAAACATCTGATAATGTTTCTATAGTAATTGGATTTAATTGATATCATGATGACTTATGAAACAGGAGCATCTTTCTTTAAAAAAAAGCTTCGAATTTCAATTTTCAATCAAATATTAGAAAACTTCGGAACCAAACAAAAACGGGTGAATTTCATTCTCATCATATGCTGATATTTATTAGATACATAATTTTTCTTCTATCACACATTGAGAAATTAGACACCTTGTAAAATTCCATAGTTTTAACTTGATGCATTTCAGAAATATCCAGGAAAAGTCATCTTTAGGAAGGTATTTTCATTATTTTTTCTAATTTTCTTTACTAGAAATACCTATTGGAAATGTTAGAATATTGCACCCAAATTTAAAAAGCACATGAAACACTAAATTTTGATGGTTCATTCCAAGGTGGATACCTATATAGGATGGTGAAACAGCTTCCTATTAACAAGCACTAGAATAAACTGTAGACTTTTGCCTACTTGATTTCATACCGTAGTAATATTTCCTGAAATTACCATAGATGGCGCCATACCTTATGTCGGTAAAACAGAAACTGTGCTTATGCCAGTATTATCTGTTCTAGGAGAAAAAAATACCGATAGGAGTAAAAGTATTGATATTTATTCCAGAATTACTGATGTCGTTTCAAGTCACGTCTGTCAGATGTGATCCACAGAAATACGTAAGCAACAGAAATCTGCTTCGATAATCGATCTTACCGCCATCTTCATTCAAGTAGTGGAAATATTACTACGCTTCTCAAACGGTTTACAAGTTTTTCGGAAAAACAATTAAAGAGCTGTTTCACCATCCAATATCCACCATTGGTTCATTTCCTAATCCACACCCCTATTGGATGAACTTTCTAAAATCCTCCCTAAATGCCGAATATTTGAAAATGATACTCTGTGAAAATTTCCATGCTTATATAAGCACACAGGTTTTGGCTATAATTTCAGATTATTTTTTACATTGAAAAAATCAAATCAAAGGAACAATAAGAATACAGGGTGTTCCTTAAAGACATGCTAATATTTAAGGGGGTGATTCTTTGACACATTTTGAGAAAAAAAAAATTCCTATAAATGTATGTCCTGAAAGTCTTTTTTGAGATACAGGATTATACAATTTTGAAAAAAAATCAGTTTTTAATAATAACTGAGATAATATTCTAGACATCTTTATATAGGTAATTTGGTACATATTTTTTGGATTCTCATTAATTTTGGAACAAATCTGATCTCTTAATTTGCTTTCAGTCGATGCACAAACATTTCCAGGCCGCTACAGATTTTTGAGGAATAGATCCTGAAGTAAAACGATTTTTATTTTTTTAAGCAAAAACCATGCGTCGGACAAAGAAAATCCATGAGATCAAATTTGCTCAATAATGAATGAAGATATTTAAAGTAATATTTATTTTGAAAGTAAGCAGTGGCGTAGTATTTTTTCTCAAAAAATATTCAATGCAAAACCCGTACGGACGCCACTGGTAGAGAAAATGAAAAATTTCGTACATCACAAAATGCACCTAGATACATAGAAGACATGTTCCAAATTTTATAAAGATGTCTGGAATATTATCTCAATTATTAAAAAACTGATTTTTTTCAAAATTTTATCATCCTGTATCTCGAAAGTTAAGACTTTTAGGACATACGTTTATAGAGAGTTTTTTTTCTGTCAAAGAATCACCCCCTTGAATATTAGCATGTCTTTAAGGAACACCCAGTATAGTCAGTTACATATATTTTCACATATTCCATATATTCAAAAAGTATTCTGAAATAACTCAATTTTAAATAAACCGAGGATATGAATCGTTTTATTGTTCTATACATATTATATTGGTCGTACTTACTTCGAAAAATAGTGGAAAATAAGAGCATCAGAAGATTTTTCCACTTGATGAAAATATATATACTTAATTAACTATATAAAACAACAATCTACCATCGGATTATTCAATAATAATGACATAACATCAGTTTCTGACAAAACACAACCATTAGAACGAATCTACGAATATTCATAGAAAGCCATTCAACTTCAAAATCGCCATTACAAGAATGTAGAATGTCCAAATATTACCTAAGCAGCGACGGGGGGTGAAATAGTTGACAAGCTGTAATCCCACTGTTTTGGAGTCAGTGCCACCACGGGACATTTTAGGTGAAATTTGTAAAATGTCGATATAAATTATCATTTTATTTTCACCTCGGGTACATAAATAATTGTGGTGGAAAGGATAAGTCACGGAGATAATGGTTTGGTAAAAAGTAGACCAAACGGGGGGTCCGAACCCCTATTATTCTGATGGACGCATTTCGACTTTCAACATAGCTAAATCTACAGGGCGAACAAGTCTCAATACTCTCATTTTGCATAGCAGTATTATTTTTACTATATGTACCTCCACAACACTTTGAGGATCAGGTTTTGTGTTGCATTCATCTAGTTGTTTATGGGTAATATAATGCATTGATTTTGGAAATGAAATTCCTGTATATTACTTCGTATTCATGTGATATTCACTTGTAATCTCACTAGCAGCAGAATTATTACCGTTAATTTTTTTTAAATGTCACGAATGTTTTCGTCTTCGTCTTCGACTCGGGATAATTTTCTATCAACAATGAGTGAAACCGAGAAAAAAATTATAGGGAATTAATTCTGCTGCGTGGGAGATTCGGTAAGATTTATATACTCTCATAGAACATGCAACAATAATGTGATTTTTAGAGCATTTTAACATTGTATCACAAGTTTGTTTTTAAAATTTTCAAATATTCATTTTGTAGTTATTGATACACTCATTCCTGTACAATTATTTTTTGATATCATCGTTTGTTTGTGCTGCCCATTGTAAGTTTTCAAATTGTCAGTGTATATAACATTTTCCAAGAAGAAAAAACGGATTTTTCCTCGTTTCCACAGTGACATTGTTCAGGAGCAGCATATTGGGGTTTTTTTACTTTAAATGAATGTGCATCACACTACTACGGTGTCAAATCGCACATTTGGAAATGCATAAAGAACACCACCAAAGTGTTACTGACAACTGACACCAATGGGAAAGGTCACATATAACAAATACAGTGGTGAATAATATGCCGGTGTTTACTGACACTAAAACAATAAGGACCTCAGGGGACACCAGACGGTGTTAGGTGGTGTGAGCTGGTGTAATTTTTGTTTCACTCTATAACTCATCTCTACGAACAAAAATAGATAGTGAAATATTTCACACAAATAGTCGTTTGGCACGAGCCGCCTAGCGGCTAATTTAGATACGTTCGAGGCAGAAAGAAGCGAATTATTGTAATATTACCAGATTATCACAATAGAAAAGAGATGTGACGAAATGATAAAGAAGTATCCCTTTTCCATCTATTGCTACATTGTTGTGAACATCATCAGCAGAAAGCAACAAACGGAACAAAAATTCGTAACAAAACAAATCCTGCATTTCAGTGGTATAAATACCTACCTGAAGAGTATCTTATTCATTGAATCCAGAATGCTGAGCTTTCCATATACTCCCAGGCGCTGCGGCAAAATTTTTACGATATTATTACAATCGCGCCGGATGTGTATCATCAGAAATGGACCGTCAAAGGGACGAAAAACACTTACATACGCATTCCTTGCTCTCGATATCAACTAACAATGTTATTGAGTTCTGCTTTGTGGGTGACTAGGCAGCCGGTGCATTTATGTGTCAACAAAATATCGCAATAATCACGAAGATTGTTAATGTGATATGGTTGATGAGTAAACCGCCTCATTCTGGGTCACACATGAATGAATGTATTGGCTAATTTCATGTGAAACATCTGAGACAATGAATACCTACAATTTCAAAATAAGCCCATGTGAATATGATGGCAAAATTTTCAGTGACCATGAAGCAAAAATAAACGCCAATATGCTGCTCCTGAACAATGTCACTGTGGAAACTAGGGAAAATCCATTTTTTCGTCTTGGAAAATGTTAAATAAGTACACTGACAATTTGAAAACTCACAATGGGCATCACAAACAAACGATGATATCAAAAAATAATTGTACAGGACTGAGTGTATCAATAATTATAAAATAAATATTTAACAATTTTAAAAACAAACTTTGTGATACAATGTTAAAATGCTCTAAAGGCTTTGAATATTAAATTATTGTTGCATGTTCCATGAGAGTATATGTATATTCAGATTATTTTGAAATGATCACTTTAAGGATAAATATTGATGTGCAGGTCATAGAGACGATATCAAACATAAGCCAGAGATTTGTTACCCACAACTTATATCTTCATAAGAGGAGCGTTTCGATCGTCTATATAGAATAATTCAGTTAGTAATTGAGTTTGTTTATATATTTGAACATATGTGGCACTCCTCTTGAACATAGTACATCCTCCAAGTTTTTAGGTATCACAATCGACAATGATCTCAGTTTCAAATCACACTGCAAAAATCTAACCAGCTCTCTACACTCCAAATGTTACCAAATTAGAATCCTGAAGAGTGTTCTGGACACACCTAGTCTACTCCTGTTTTATCACGCTCAGGTTCAATCAAGACTCCGTTACGCAATCACAATATGGGGAAACTCCCCAGCAGCGAAAGACGTATTCATCGCACAAAAGCGAATAATACGTTCCATTGTAAACGTCTCCCAACAAACCTCATGTCGAGATATTTTCAAGGAACTTGAAATTCTTCCACTTCCCGGCCTTTATATTTCAGAAGTATTAATATACATTCACGCGAATAAAAAAATATTTTCCACAATAACCAATATCACAATCACAACACGAGGAGAAAAAACGATTTTCATCTACCAAACTCACATCTCACCATTTGCCAAAAATCACTAAATGTGATAGGACTGAGATTATACAATGTACTTCCTAATGAGTTAAAAGTAATTGAAGAAGCGCATATTTTTAGAAAAAAAACCAAAATTCCAAAATTTTTTTACTGGGTATTACTCCATACAACCTTGATGAATATTTTGGACAATTTTAGAGTAAGATTTTAATGTATGATTTCATTTTATTTTTATAACGAAAATTTTACCTGAAACATTCTATAATTATTGTTTAGATATTTTCAATGCATATCTGATATACCTCATTTGTTCTTTTTTTGTCTTTTCTTTTCACTCTTTTAATTTTAATCTACATTTCAATTATGAATTTTAAGAAAAATTTTTTTACACATACATGTACTCTCTGTTGACCTGTCCTATAGCTTTGTAAGCTCGTATTTGGATTAATAAACTATCTATCTATCTATCTATCTATCTATCTATCTATCTATCTATCTATCTATCTATCTATCTATCTATCTATCTATCTATCTATCTATCTATCTATCTATCTATCTATCTATCTATCTATCTATCTATCTATCTATCTATCTATCTATCTATCTATCTATCTATCTATCTATCTATCTATCTATCTATCTATCTATCTATCTATCTATCTATCTATCTATCTATCTATCTATCTATCTATCTATCTATCTATCTATCTATCTATCTATCTATCTATCTATCTATCTATCTATCTATCTATCTATCTATCTATCTATCTATCTATCTATCTATCTATCTATCTATCCATCTATCTATCTATCTATCTATCTATCTATCTATCTATCTATCTATCTATCTATCTATCTATCTATCTATCTATCTATCTATCTATCTATCTATCTTTTTTTTTTTTTTTTTTTTTTTTTTTTTTTTTTTTTTTTTTTTTTTTTTTTTTTTTTTTTTTTTTCGGAGGAGAGGAAATCTTGCATTAGACCCTGCTCTTTACGGAGTGTCGGATTCTTACCGACTAAAACCTCTCCTCCCTCTCGCGCTCTTCACACCGGCATCCGCTCGCGCATTACTTCAGTGTGAAGGCTGTCTGTTAATCATTGATCTCTACTCTCTCTCTCCTTGGTTTCTATGATAAGCCTTATAACTTTGTAAGCTTCCGTCCATGTTTTTTCGGAATGAATTAGGCATTCCATCATATTGGTTGCATTGAAAGTCCTTCTTATTGTTGTCTCGAACTGCCTTCGCGTATCTTCCCATTTAGGACACATGAACAGTGTATGCGCAGCATCATCCACCTCTAGACAATACACACATTCTTCAGATTCTACTCTACCCCGCTCGAAGAGGTACTTCCTGAAACAGCCGTGGCCTGATAATGCTTGGGTGAGATAGTAATCGACCTCCCCGTATGGTCTATCGAGCCATATTTTAATCTCTGGAATGAGACTCCAGGTCCAACGTCCATACCTTCCTTGGTTCCACTTGTACTGCCATCGGGCCATCAGATTTTCATTTGTAGTGATTCTCAGTACTCCATTATATTTTGCCACTCTCTCTTGGATTTGTAACTCTATCGGGGGAATTCCTGCAATTACTCCTACGCCATCTGTCGATACCGTTCTATACGCACTGCATATCCGTATACAGATTTGCCGCTGTACTCTACTGAGTCTTTGAATGAGCTTCTTATTTCCTGTGACAGTGTGCCATACTGGAGCAGCATAAAGCAACTGAGAGTGAACCACACTGGCTAGTATACGCCTCTTCGATGCTTTAGGGCCTCCAACATTTGGCATGAGACTACTCAGGGCTGCTACGGTCTTTTCGGCTTTTTCAATAGTCTTACTCACATGTTGTGCGAATGTCAGTTTAGTGTCTAGCCATACACCAAGGTATTTGATTGCTGTGCTGATTTCAATCACACTCCCCTGAATGTTGAAGTGAATGGGGGAGATTTTCCTCTTCGTTGTGAGGAGTACCGCCTCAGTTTTCTGTGGGGCTAATTGAAGGTCATTTTTTCTCATCCAGTTCAAAACACGTTGTAAAGACGTGTTAGTAGTGTTCATCAATATCTCCTCATTTTTGGCCGTTACTACCATCACCACGTCATCTGCAAATCCAATCAACGTGACCCCTTCTGGTTGCTCCATTCGCAGTAGGTCATCGTACATAATGTTCCATAGGGTCGGACCAAGTACTGACCCCTGAGGAACACCACTACTTACTTCGATGTTTTTCGACGTGCCTTCTGCTTCTAGTTGTATTTCCCTTTCCGAAAGGTAAGAAGCGATGATACGAACAAGGCATTTGTTGATACCCATCCTATCCATTTTCTCTAAGATCAACTGCCATGATGCACTGTTGAACGCATTCTTGACATCTAGTGTAATTGCCGCACATAGTCTACGGTGTGCGGCCGAGTAAGCTGCTGCATCTCTGGCGATCCTCAGAACTTCTCCTATAGCGTCTACCGTTTGCCGCCCTTCTCTGAATCCAAACTGTCTATCGGAGAGACCTCCAGTTCGCTGAATTTCTTCGTTGATTCTTATTAGTATCAAGTGTTCATATAGCTTTCCTTCCACGTCTAGTAGGCATATTGGTCGATATGCCGCGGGATTATCTAGGGGTTTATCTCCCTTCCTCAATAATACCAATTTCGCACACTTCCATTCCTTAGGAAAATTGGCTCTGGTAGCTAGGTCGTTATAAACTGCTAGAACCATTTCTGGTCTTTCCATTGCCAAGGATTTGATTATTTCTGGTGGTATTTGGCCGGGTCCTGGAGCCTTATTACTCTTGAGTTTCTGGCATGCCATTTTCAGCTCGTCCAATGTAAAATTTAAAAACCTATCTTCTATATCACAGACAAATATCACTTGCTGATGAACTGGAAATAGACAGTCAACTACTTCCTCCATCATTTTCATCGTCAGCATTGGTCTCGGAGGATAGCCGATAATCCTCTTCATGACTATTTTGTAGCCATCCCCCCAGATATCACAGTCAATTTTATCACAAAGCGCTTTCCAACTTGATCTTTTTGAAATTTTAATTGCATTTCTGAGTCGCTTCTTTGCTTCTCTATATTCCTCCCATTTTCGGTGGGTATCTTCAGGCGGAGCTCTCCTAGCATTCCTGGTATAAATTCTCCTCTTCTTAACGCATTCTGTACGAAGTTCAGCGATTTGCTCTGACCACCAGTAAACTGGTTGTTTTCCTCTAGTTATTCTTCTCCTTGGCATTGTTCTATCACAGATTTTGGTGAGTGTCTTCGAGAGGTTGTTGGATGACACATCATTCGATGATACAATTCCTTCCAGGGCGAGTTGTAGATTCTGGTGGTTCAGTTTCCTCACTTGCCAACCTCTATTTGTGTGATCTCGATTGGAAAACATCCTTTCTCTCGCAATATCACATATGATATAGTATCTATCTATCTATCTATCTATCTATCTATCTATCTATCTATCTATCTATCTATCTATCTATCTATCTATCTATCTATCTATCTATCTATCTATCTATCTATCTATCTATCTATCTATCTATCTATCTATCTATCTATCTATCTATCTATCTATCTATCTATCTATCTATCTATCTATCTATCTATCTATCTATCTATCTATCTATCTATCTATCTATCTATCTATCTATCTATCTATCTATCTATCTATCTATCTATCTATCTATCTATCTATCTATCTATCTATCTATCTATCTATCTATCTATCTATCTATCTATCTATCTATCTATCTATCTATCTATCTATCTATCTATCTATCTATCTATCTATCTATCTATCTATCTATCTATCTATCTATCTATCTATCTATCTATCTATCTATCTATCTATCTATCTATCTATCTATCTATCTATCTATCTATCTATCTATCTATCTATCTATCTATCTATCTATCTATCTATCTATCTATCTATCTATCTATCTATCTATCTATCTATCTATCTATCTATCTATCTATCTATCTATCTATCTATCTATCTATCTATCTATCTATCTATCTATCTATCTATCTATCTATCTATCTATCTATCTATCTATCTATCTATCTATCTATCTATCTATCTATCTATCTATCTATCTATCTATCTATCTATCTATCTATCTATCTATCTATCTATCTATCTATCTATCTATCTATCTATCTATCTATCTATCTATCTATCTATCTATCTATCTATCTATCTATCTATCTATCTATCTATCTATCTATCTATCTATCTATCTATCTATCTATCTATCTATCTATCTATCTATCTATCTATCTATCTATCTATCTATCTATCTATCTATCTATCTATCTATCTATCTATCTATCTATCTATCTATCTATCTATCTATCTATCTATCTATCTATCTATCTATCTATCTATCTATCTATCTATCTATCTATCTATCTATCTATCTATCTATCTATCTATCTATCTATCTATCTATCTATCTATCTATCTATCTATCTATCTATCTATCTATCTATCTATCTATCTATCTATCTATACCCCGAAAAAAAAAACGATGGATTTTGACCCCGGTTTTACTCCACTAACTATATCAGAACTCCTTTTCAGAAAAATTCCACAATTTTTTTATCCGGTCGGCGCAAACCGTCTCGACCATAGAATCTCTTGCCAGAAAAATAATCCGCGAGTGATGTCGCGAGGCGATCGTGTTTTATTTCCCCCATTGTTTCATTGTGAGCGCGCTCGTGAGACGCCTCACGGACAGCGGCGGCTTGGGGGGGCATGGGGGGGCGGGCAGTGATTTATGGGGGCGAGCGGGGAACGCAGACGGCGCCAATGCGCCGGCGCCCCCCGATCATGTCCACGCAGCTATTCCGGAATTTCCATTGTTTCGCTCCGGACAAGTGTGTACAGGGTGTTTCGGATGCGATGTGCGCTGTTGGGATATTGGAAACTGTTACTTATAAGAAATACGCGAAGACGGACAAAGTCGCGCATTTTCCGAAAATTTCGAAATTCTTAGTTTTTCCGGTGTTATACTCAATAAACTGAAATTTTGGAAAACTGTTTTTAATTTTTTCCGGCTTCGTTTACCTATTGAAAGATTTCAAAGTCAATAGCACTTCCACATTATCACTTTTGCTGCTATACATAATGGTAATCTCAGATTATATATGTCCCACGTTTCGTCCTCCAACCATCATCAACTTTGTGTTTTATAGGTGTAAACTTGTTTTTTCCAATCGAACTACACCTTTTCCAATTTTAGTTAATGGTCAATTGTAGTAGTTTTTAGTTAATAGTCAATTGTATTTCCAAATAGTCATTTGGATTTCAAAAAGGATCAATTGTAGTTCAAATTAGTCAATTTATAATAATAATAATAATATCGCTTTTATTGCTGCAACCTTAAGGTAACATATAAGTACAGTATGCATGCATGTGTACACATATACGTAAATAATGAGGAAGACAGAGAATAAAAAAATAAAAATAAAATGGCTGCATTGCAAAGGCAAAGTTCGCACTTCTTCAATTGGGTACACATATACTCAATTTTAGAAGCCGCGCTCTTCCACTTAATTTAATTTCAAAAAGCATCAAATGTATTTCAAGATTATCAATTCAATTTCAAAATGCGTCAATTGTATTTCAAATTAGTCATTTGGATTTCAAAAAGCATCAAATGTATTCCAAAATTATCATTTCAATTTCGAAAACCAACACATGTAATTCCAAAATTGTCATTTGTATTTCCAAAAACATCAAATGTATTTCAAAATGCATCATTTGAATTTCAAAACTGAAAAAGCATAGGCAAAGGTTATATTTTCATTCACCCTGTTATAGGAACGCTCCTGGTTCCTATCATATATCACATATTAGATTTTGAAATAAAAATGATGGATTTTGAAATTGAATTGGAATTTTCTGAAATTAAATTGATTAATTGAAATACAATTGACGCATTTTGAAGTTGAATTGATAACTTTGAAATACATTCGACACTTTTTGAAATCAAATTGACTAATTTGAAATACAATCGACACATTTTGAAATTGAATTGATGATTTTGAAATATATTTGATACCTTTTGAAATTAAATTGACTAATTTGAAATACAATTGATATTTTTTTAAATAAACTTGACGCTTTTCGAACTACAATTGGAAAAGGTGTAGTGATTATCTTTCAAAAGACAATTCTTATTTCAAAATCTCGGAAGGTATTAAATGAGGTTTATTCCTAGCTCACATTTTAATATTAATTTGTGAGTCACAATATTCATTAATAAATGTCATAATCACGTTTCTATTATATTTGTAATACATTTTGATCATATATTTTTTCCCCATTTGTGGAAACCATTTTCCGCCAAAAATTCAGTGCGAGATAACAACACGTCACTGAAGTGTCATAAATTGAAAGTCAAAGAAAAACTTCAAACCTTAAGCCTACTGTGATATAAAACTTTCATTTGATATCTTAGATTCTTCGAAAAGGGAAGGCAACTTGTGATACATCATTGAAAAGGTGCAACAACAAGTTTTTTTCGAAAAATTGGAAAAATACAAGGAGAAAAAACAAAGTTGATGATGGTGGTTGGAAAACGAAACGAGACAGCAAATATGAAATCACAATTACCTATATTAGCAGAGAAAAAGTGGCATAGTGAACTTTTGAAAGAGTTTTGAAAAGTGCGAATGCCAACTTAAGATGAATGAGGCAGACGGGGACCTTACCTTTTTAAGTATCATCTGGAGCACTGAAAATTCTATACATTTTGAAATCCTCTGTTGAATAAGGCCAGAAAAAAATAAAATCCATTTTAAAAAATTTCAGCATTTTTCGGATATCTTCGGAATAACTCGGAATATCGAGTTTTTCTGAACAGCATGTCATCAGTTACGTATTTATATGCAATAATTCAATCATATTCGATTTCATTTCTTCGTTTTCAGAGCCAATTATTATTATTATTATGTCAACAATCGAAAAAAAATATTATCGATATTCTAGGAAACAAAATGACTATAGGTACCACCCAAACCACTGGATTTCGAAAGGTTTCATTTCATGAAAAATTAGCAAAATTCTGGCTTTTGAAACATAAAAAAATCACATATTTTTACCTCGAATCATCTGCTGATATTGATGGGTCCAATCAAAAAGTATAAAATATATGTAGATGTTGAAAGTTGTTTGTTTTACGAAAACTATACTAAATTCACCGCTTTCAATCCAGCTGACAAGTTCATGAGCACGTGCTGATCCTGAGGATTGGCCATCAAGATCACCAGATCTCAATCATCTTGATCTTACTTATGAGTCCACTTGAAAGCGTAGCTTTACCCAGTACCAATTTATAATGATTTGTAACAATTGTGCTGATTGCCACTCTTGTTGAAAAAAAATCTCCGCGGGTCAACATTGGGCATTATGAATGAGCCAAACGACAGAGTGTTGAAAAAAATCCCGCCACTTTGACCGCACTACGTCTTAATACCTTGTACCTGTAAACACTACAGGTTATCAATTGTGGCCCTGCCGGGGGTCTCATCGTAAACAGAAAATAACGAGTACGGCTGTCTTAGCCAATAATTATTCAACTTTTTCACGATACCTTGTACCCCTGCGAGCCACAATTATAAATTATGTAGATGCTGCGACTGGAATTATGACCCTTTTACTAGATTTAACACTGCTTGTCCGGGTTTCATAACTTTATTAAGGCGATGCTCTGCCTCAAGGCGCAGGAATTTATGACAGGAAGATGGCTCAATTGCCGTTGCCGGACTTCTTGAAAGAATAGAGAATGTTCTGTGGTAATGGATGGACTCTTTGACTAGGAAGGTGTGGCCTGGGAGCTCTCTGGATTCAATGAAATATGACTTAGGTACTCGTATATTGTCGGATTATTTCAGGAAACTTGGAAGTTTTTGACTAGATTCGACATCGAATCAAAAGTAATCTACTTCACTTGACCATATATCTATTTTTTTTTATCATTTGAAAGAAACACTTAAAATAGGGAACTATATACAGACTAAGCTATTGCACTAAGTATTAGGTCTATATAATCAAGGGTAATAGAGTTAGTGCAGATCATTCTTCAGCTCTAAACCATAACATATTTGTCCAGAATCGATCCCAGTACCAAATCACAACCTTCTTCCAAGGTATAGTGGGACGCACTAAAATTTTGATCATGGTTTTTATCACATTATAGGAGCACATTCAATTATGACTTTGAGATCTGGAGTTTAACCTGATAGGGGTTATGCAAATTTCATCTATCAAAAGAACAGCAACGTCCTCTTCAAGTCACAGCCATGAAACATTAGAAATGTTACCTACTATTATTACTTGGAAACAAATCTGGAAGTGGGAAAATTGATCTATTGTACACTGAAAAAATAAATAGATTTTTATTTTACTAAATGAATGGTAATGTCGAATAAGTTTCATTGAACAAATTACATGTTAGTGATATTACTTTTATAAGTGCTCGATATCTCGACAAATTTATTGCATACCACATCAGAATAGTAATAATTCAAATTATTATTGACTACCTCATCAATTGAAATGCTCTATAACACGAAATTATCAAATACATTTCCTGTAGTGGTATTAGGTTCAGGGTGAACATAACTCAATTAATATTTATATTTACCACTACAAATGGTAGCACGTAAGAGAATACTTTCCGTGTTGTCAAGATTTACCACTACGAAGAGTATTAATTATTGATTTCCGAATCAATAAGCACGCGAAAGATGCACCAGCGCAGTACCTGGTCAATCGGGGATGCGAATTGCGACGCCATTTGTTGTGATGTTGTTTGCCGTTGATGGTTTGTGTACTAATTCTCATTGTTTTATCACTTTAGTTTTGCACTTAAGCTGTTTAAAGTTGTAGTTTATACGAATATATACCTTTAATGGAAAAATTAGTGATTCAGTGGAATTTGGATCAATCAATACCAGTATTCAAGTTGAATTCTGTTTTGAGTGTAATAGCGAATTTGGAATGGCAGTAATGGCAGACTCCAGAATCGCATGTAAGTATGTCGTACACCAACAGTGGGTATTTTTTCGTTTTTTTTTTAATTAAAGAAAAAAATATGTGATTATTTTTGTATACTTTTGTATTTGATTATTTTCCCAGAACCTGATGAGACCATTGAATATTCATCAACATTTAACAGTGATTAATTATTTCTCCCTGAATGATCTAACAACTATCTATCGTACACGAATTTCTCTCTTTAGAAATACTTGATGTCCGAAAATTGTGCCTTAAAAAAACATTGCCAAAAGTGTCCATAATTTTTTCAAAACTCACTAATATAAGGCTTATTGGCCTTTCAGAGTGGATTTTTGAAATAAATACTTTTTATAGCCTAAATGCCGTGAAATGAAAGGAAATCATAACTTTGAATCTTTGTTATGAAGATTATGTATTAATTTGTTGTCATGGAAGTTAATGGTGAATTATTATTATATTATGATGATAATACTCTTTATTCATTTTTGTTGGAGCCTTTCTGACATTGATAATGATATATTGAAAGGGTGATTCGAATGATTATCTCAATGAATAAACGTGTTATTTTTTCACGATTTCCTCGGTGACAGCTTATTTCATCATGATATTCTCGAATATTTTTATTTTTTCAATTGTACATTTTCAGGATCCAGAAGCAAAAACATTGAGACAGAAGGACATCTTTAGAAGGTCCATGGAATTCAAGGCTCTTTTGCTATGAGGAATAATTTAAACTTTTTGGCATTATTTTCTAGAATATATTACTCATAGATTGTTTTCGCATTATATCCAGACGGTATGTTGATTACTGAAGTTGAATGAACCAGCATAATAACAATTGATTATGTTACCGAAAAACAATATATAGTTATGAAATACTCATGTAGTGAAGTTATAATTAACCTTTCAAAACCTCTAATATTACATCAGTATAGATAAACAATATTCATAAATTCAGGAACCAAAAAGGAAAGGTAGTATTATACATTGTCATGTGAATGCTAGGTAATATTCTGATTTCGGTATGTAGTACTACATGCCACCGATAAATAAGAACAAATCGACAAGTGGGAGTTACTTGTTTGTAGTGGTAAATAATAACCAAACAGGAAAAGTACTTCATACTTGAGGCTTCAGTATTTATTATTGTTTGAATCGTACTATTTCGTAGTGGTAATTTTTAATAAATGTAGTGATTGGCGCCTATTTGACCACAACGCTTGGTATAATATAGTCATCTTTCGGTATTCATAACGGATTATTTTTCTCAGTGTAGGATAAAAGAAAAAAATATCAGTCAAAAGATATTTTATTTTGAATGAGGTGACTATTTGCTATATCAGGATATCATCCATCAAATTATCGATTGAGTTACAGTACGTGGTTTCTGAATTTTGCTAGAACCTTATTCTTTTACAGGGTCACTCACGGTCGATGGTACCTTAGACGTTTACGGAGAACAGGACGTAGGATTATTCTGAAAATTTGGTTTATTGGGTAATCAGTTTTGTTCTATCGATCTAAAATACTTTCAGCGTTGCGGCGTTGCCGCTTCTATCAAAAAGTAGCAACAACTTTGTTATTTCAAATAGAACACCCTGTATTTTATTTCATTTTTAGATTCTTCCTGAAGAGCTGATTTCGTCGATCTATCATACTTGGGGAATGGCGCGAAATATTACAGAGATCTAGGGTGTGAAAAATCGAGATTTTTCAAGTTAAGGAATTTTTTTTCTCAAAACGGCTTACATGTCCCTATCTTAACTTTTCATTTACTATCTACTGACATTTAATAGAAACAAATAGAGGGTGATGCAAAACTCAAAATTTTGAACCACCCGTATTTGTTTCGATTAAATATCAATCGATAGTAAATGAAAAGTTGAGAAAGGGACATGTAAGCCGTTTTGAGCAAGAATGGATAGTTTCGGCACAAAAAATTTCTATAGTTGAAAAATCTCGTTTTTTCACACCCTATATCTCTGTAATATTTCTCGCTATACCCCAAGTATGATAGATCGACGAAATCAGCTCTTCAGGAAGAATCTAAAAATGTAATAAAATACAGGGTGTTCCATTTGAAATAACAAAGTTGTTGCTACTTTTTGATAGAAGCGGCAACGCCGCAACGCTGAAAGTATTTTAGATCGATAGAACAAAACTGATTACCCAATAAACCAAATTTTCAGAATAATCCTACGTCCTGTTCTGCAGAAACGTCTAAACTACCATCGACCGTGAGTGACCCTGTATAGCTGTGACCACCTACTCAAATTCATATCATAAGGAATTACTTATCCATTTAGGAATCATCGATGCCCAAAATTATTACCCAAATAAACTAGAAACAATCCAGTATTTCATCTATAATATTACAATTTGTCAAGTTGTTTTCAATTATTGTGTTCATTATCGTGAAATGTTGGGATTATTATCCGCTTTTGTTCTCCAAATTTTTATGACTTCAAAGAATATGACAACAATTCAAAGAAAAAAAAATTGTAAATAAATTTCCATAGCAACAACTTAATACAGTGTCTTGGCTCAAACAAAATGTATTTATGTTTCAACAACTTCATGACTTGAACAATATGTCTGTGAATTTATCAACTCGTTGTACTCAATATATTTATGTTATTTCATCATTATATGCAAGGCTTCTTGCAGAGTTTCATTTTAGTTTTTTGTTCTGTTTGACAATTTCAATACGATGCTGCAATGTATTGTCTATGGAAATGAAGGATCTATCTAACCTATAACTGATAAAAATACAATCCATGGACATCCAAATAGACATAAATTCAAATTTTTTTGGCATATTCTCTCATAAACTAGGCATGTAACACTGTTCCATTACTTTCAGGCACAGTTTCACTCATAACTCGATCGAATTCATTGCTCCTATTTTTAATATTATTTCACAGAACTCACATCAACTTGCCACTAAAATGCGTAAAAATGTTTCCCTAAAAGTGATGCGAAATCTAAAAGAGAAACCCACCTATCATCGCAAGAAAAACAAGACTCCATCGACCGGTGGACAACTGAGATACATTATTGTTTCTTTAGCCCTTAGCTCTTGACCACATCTTTGCCTGTGATCGCGAGAAATCCATCCCAGGCCGCAATAGATCGAGGTCGAAAGTTTCAACTCAATGTGGACTAACGACATTCTTCATTATATTCTCGAATAGCGACCGTTGTACTGAAACCTTCATAAAGAATGCCCATGGCATTCATCTTGGCATCCCCATGGAGAGACCCCCAGTAGGACGGAAGTGACCCCCCTTGGGCGGACTTACTGCTCTAAAATAAGCCATAAATATGTGGAACGTCAATGCCAACATAAGCACACCAAATTAAGATTTAGAGTGGACACGGTCCACGTCGAAATCTCGAAAAAAGTTATGAGCTTGCGTAGGATGAATTGTGTGGCGCTTGAAGAGTTAATGGATTTTTCCTACGACCATCTATGAAAACGTCAATAATCACACTGTTTTGTTATTCAGAAAGTAGCTCATATCACCATGGTATTGTTTATTTTAAAGAAAAAAATCACTAGTGTTGATATAAGCGTTCTCAAATCAAATTCATATTATTTATTGAAATTTCTGTCTCGTTTTGAATTATACCGAGAATTCTTTATCTATTAATTTCTACATAACCTCTGAATTCATTTTAAAACTGGAACCTATACTCTTTGCTAGAACTATTTCGATGTTGATGACAGAGGGTTAGATCATTCAAAAGAGTACGGCTACAGTTTTATGCGCGGCTTGCTGCTTGCATCCGTTTGATATCACAGTATCACCAACGATAAGATTCTTAGGTATCACAGATATGCACAGATGTTTGCAAAGATTCAAGGACGCACTAACTCGAGTTAACTCGTACGCGCTTGCGAACTACGTACTTCTATTGTTCTGTATTCCTGGTTGCGTGATTACTGGCGCTAGCAGGCGTATGGTGTCAAGTTTGTTTATGTACCCTGGTGTCAATATCAATAAAATTTGTCCAAACTAAACTAACTCAATCAATCAGTAATTCACATAATGAGGAATTGTCGGAGAAGTATTCAAATATCATCTTGAATATGGAAATAAACAGTACTTGATATTGAATCAAAACCACCTGAAATTCTAGAGACCGCTCAAGTTACATTTTTGACAAGACTTCCCGCGAAATGAAAGTATTCGGAGTCGTAGGAAAAATAGTGTACAAAACTCGTTGGAAAGTGCATTTCCTTCACTCGTTACGTTTCCGCACTCACCGCTACGCGGCTCGTGCTAAACAACTACTCGTGTGAAATATGTCACTTTCCACACTTGTTGTGTAATATACTATTGATGTATGTGGAATGATATTATTGATACAATTCTAGGAAATAATTCATGATTATAACATCCAATGTTACAAATTTACTTGATCTATTTAAACTTGAAGGAATCGATCATATAAATTGCCTTCAAGGCAGGAATTATAGTTATTATATTTACCAAACGTCAGAGAAACAACGATAAAAAAGATAATAAAACGCTATAGCAGGGATATAAAGATAGTGACAGCAAACTTGTAGAAGTAGGATTCCAGTAAATTTTCATTCCTCGTTGGATAGGTGTTAGGTATATTAATTATATTAATCTATGGGTGAAAACAGGTTTTTTAAAGAGTCCATGTCTTCAACCATTTGCCACCAATAACAAAAATCTAGTTAGGTATATATATGTATATTTTAGTGTCTATTATTATTTGCATAACATTTTATCATCTCCTATAGGTATTGCTTGTATATGGAAAGAAAAATGAATTCTGTTTGACTTGAAGAATTTCGAATATTGTAATATTATGCAATTTGTGGAACAGAGGCAGAAAATTTATTATTTCAAACAAGTTTTCTCTCAGGAGACTGGAATTAAATTGTATTGATCATTGATCTTCTAGGATTCAAAGGACCAACAACTTATTATCATTGTTCGAGGTTGAGCAAAAATTATAGATTTTGGGAATCTATAAGAATTCTCACTTAATTTATGTAAACCCTGTCTATATAGTATATAGCAGTGTAACTAATATTTTTAGCATTCTCCCCTTAATTTCTAGTTTCCAAGAATAAACCAAACCCTCTGCTGTCTTAATTACGAAACGAAATGACAAAATATTAAACGAAGTAGATGCAAACTAGGGAGACTGATTAAATCAGGATATGATTGATGCACCACTTCAACTGGGGTGTGGGGGTGTATATACCGAGTGAAATGTTTGATAAATCGCTGTTGTAATTGATTCTCACATAATTATTCACTAGGACGCATCTGTGCATTGACGTCTATCGATCCTCCTCAAGATATAATATATACACTCTGTGTTCATTTAAGATTTTTAAGAGCGATCAATCTAGAATATTTGATGACATAATAATATGCGAAGTAGTCTAGACGGGTCGAATTGATTATCAAGAACACTTTTTCTTGAACATGCATAGATAGGAGTTTGGAAATCTTTCAAAAGTCAAGAAAAATCTGCTTTCGTTTTAGCAATTTTCAACGTCAAAAATAATTGATAAAGTTGAAGCAGTTTTATTTCAAACTGAATATTCCGACTACTAATTCTGAATCTAACTGACAAGTCGGAAAAGTTCAGACTATAGGCATTTCTAAAAGACTGATGAGTACATAATTTAGAGTTTAAAATCGAGTTGGAAATTTCAAGTTTCAATTTGGAAAATTAAATTCAAGTGTTACTCGAAACCAATGGGACTTGGACATGAGTTTATAGAGACTTTTTCGAGTTTTTTCTCCTTTCATGCGTATTTGAAAGTTCAAAACACGAATTACAGAAAATAATTTTTTTCTGAGTAACGGTCCAATTCTCAAAATCATTTGGTATGCCCTGCAACGTAACCTGTATTCCATATTTGAGCCGAATATCCTATAAACTGCAGGTGCTTTGAGGAAAAAACTAACTGAATTATCGATATCGAAAGAGTTTCGGAAAAATTTTCTAGGCACTTTTCATATTTTTAGGACGCTCTATCTCCCCTAGAAGTGTGTCCCACATATTATGAAACACCCTCTACAAAATAAGTACGTGAATAAGGCTTACCCTGCAATTCAAGAAGGGTTATTGTGGTTTCGATTTTTTGTTTTTCATACTGTCAATATACTACTGAACCTATATTTCAACCAAGAACACGTGCTCCGCTAGTTTTCAGTAACCCAACACCTCTTCAAGTTACATCCGTGCGCTAGGCAGACAAATATAGTATATCAGCCAACCGAAATTATTGACAACCACATCCTCCACATCCTCATTACCACCATCAGTCGAAACAAATTCGCTGAAGGACTGACTCCACGTCGGTCTATACCTGCGAGCATTACACGTCCTAATGCCCAGAATGATGATCCCAATTTGCTTTTTGTCCGAACAACAATACCGTAACACCAGCACAATTCCTCCGGCAACATAATGAACACATCCCTCTGGGGAATGACCAGAAAAAGGGACGTTGGGTCAATCGCATTTCGAGCCCACGCTGGGAGGCCACCATGGCATTTTTGTTGGAAAATGTTTGCCAACATCAACAGAGATTCCACGTGTAAATACACCAGACAACGTCTGAGGGACATCAGGGATATAATACGGAAAGTGACAAAGACTGATCGGTGGCGGTGTAAAAGGTTGACAACCTAATTTCAGGGTATCTCACTGACTGCACTGCACTGTGTTTTGTGTTCTTGTGTTTATTTCCCAGTGAAGTGCGCGAAAAATAAGATGTGAAAGATTTTTTCTAATTATTTCAGCTCTCCTAAATCCTGGTACTGATAATACGACGGAATACAGCAGATCAGGAGATTCCTTTGCTTCACTTCAGCATCTAAATAATCTGAGGGATGAAAAATGAATTAACAATCTGATGATCAATTTGACTTAGCACCAACTGCGATAATTCCCAGCATCAACTTCCAAAAGTGATTATTGTGTATGTATACTGCAACATGATAGTCCATAATATATTTAACCTTGCCATAACTGGTATTATTGAATTTGACTCCCATGATAGGCAGTAAAAGAGGATATAGCCCCAGTTTTATGCTCCGTTGTTAATGCTCAATAATAAACCAAAGAAGAATCTGGTTCCACGATATTATACTCCACTTTACGGCCACTTCCAACTTAATAATCTTAATAAATTCTACATATGTGAACACTATTTTTATTGCTCGAAAAAGAGATAACCAAAATCGTTTATTAAAGCTTTTAGTGGCTGGTTCAAATATTAATTTCGCTGTTAAAAATTAGGATTGAACATTCCCTTGATCAGATATCGAGTTTCTCAAGTATAATTTACAATGTGAGTGTTCATCCTTTGATCCTTTAGATATTAACATTTCAAATCATCGTTTACGCAACATTGCAATTGCAATTTTAACATATTTATCATCAGAGCAGACTTATTAAATATATGAGAATACACGAAAACATATTCTAGATACCTTATGTGGTAACAACAGCGTGTCTATATAAAAGAAGTAGAGGAAAATAAAGTGGGGAACTCCTCAAACCAATCAGAAGTAAGTTTTCAAGTAAAATTTATTATCCAATTATCTATAACCATATAAGGTGACAACAGATATAGTTTGCCAAGTACTGCTGAACTGAGGATTGCTGCTCACTTGTTAAATATTCAATCTGCTGTTGTATCAAAAATATTGTATCAAAAAGTTTGTTGCGGTTTTTGCTGTCTCGATAGATACTCTGTGCACATATCATCACGAAATGTTGTTCAGAAATACTGCTTTTTTTACTTCCAATATTGTGGTAAGCGATAACAAATTCCGAACTTAAAGCTCAGACATTGTGGTATGTTTCGAAGCAGTATAAAGTTACGGCACGATTCAAGGAATTCCAATATTGGCAATGACCTTGGAACATGAAACTTCAACCTAATATTTGTGAGTATTCACTGGATGTGGTTTATGAAATCAGATAGTCTGTGACCGATAGATATTTATCAATACAAATTTTTGATTTATGAATGTAATCAATAGGTAGGTATGTATATCAGAAAACGAACAATCCATTAGTGATGGCAATGTACAGGGTGTACCTTACAATAACGAAATACATAGACTGGAATATTCCTCAGGGACTCAAAAATACATACACGCCCATGAGAATGTACCTATAGGTATGCCTTTCATAATATCCATAATATGGTCGTTATGATAATATGTCAATAATTTGCAATGCTTTCAGACATTGCTTGGATGTGTTTCATCTAGATTTAGTGTAGTTAAATGTCAAATTGAATCCTAAATATAGTTTCTTAGTAAAACCCTCCATTATGTATACGTGTATGCTCCTATTATTATCACTTGAAGAATGTACTATCTATTTCTACATCACGTTGTTATCATTTTATATAGCTATAGGTACGGAAATGTATCTTTCCAAATTGAAATTTGTTTTGTGTCAAAATAGTATATTAAGATAAAAGTTTTACAAGACGATATTTTGTCGCAAGCGTTGTTTGGAGTACGACGAGCGAAGCGACTGAAGAGTGCTCCAAGTGAACAAGTGCGACAACGTGTCTTATAAAACGTGTGTCATACGCAATTCTTTATATTTTGAAATGATTCGAAGTAAAAAATGGATTTAATATCGATAAATAACAGAAACATCTTCGATTGGTAACAATGATCACATTGAAATAATTAAAATCTGACGCACAAGCGTTAAGCCCAGTTTACAGTTGAGCGATTTTGATTATTGCAATACCAGTGATGAAGAATTCAATGTTGTTATTGTTTTTATTGCTTAATTTAAATCAAATCACACTCTAAATTGAAATTCACCAATTAAAACATTGAGTTTTTCACTGCTAATATCACCAAATCCAAATCGCTCAGAAGTAAACTGATGGGCCTAACTCTTTCTGACTTTCATTTGACAGTTCAATTGTACCAATCTCCGAATAATAAAAAATGCGTATCGAAATAGAGGCTATTTCGACTCGCATTTGCGTTGCACAATTACTTCATTATACAATCAAAATAGAAAATAATTTATTTTTTTCATCTAAGTAGGTTTTCTTATACCTACATAGCTATAACAGTACATTTGTTTTATTAGGATCAAAAGAATGAGTACGGATATTTTGATATTGAGATATTTCTATAGTTGATTATTCTTAAGAGAATGGAAATAGGAAATTCGTTTTTTCATTTCGAATACCAAGAGGAATAGCCTCACGAATCCCAAAGAAACTATAAACGTGAAAAACACGAAAAACCCATCAGAGGATGCCCTGTTAACATAGAAACTCTTTTATTTGTAGCGTCCCAAAAAAAAATGTCGAATTGTTGTCGATATACGACTATTCAAATTTTCGGTCATTAAGGACCTTCATAAACATTTATTTCAGTCTGGTCTTTGAACGAAAACATGTTACCCTTATCTCCGAAAACTCCTTATCTTTAAGACCCTAAAACATTGGTCCCTCTGTTAAATTAATCACCTATTAACGAAACTGAGGACTATTGAGGTGATAGCGTTGTGCAGGACACAGGTAGAGAAAATAAAAAGCCTCGTACTCTGGCTGACAAGTGCAGATAGTGTTGGGGAAAAGAGATCATGTTTTGACCGAGACAAGTCTTCTCCAACGAGCATTTCATAATGAGCTCACAAAATTAAAAAATATCGAGGATAAACTTCAACTTGTCAAGAATTTAATGGATGGGGTTTGTCAACAGTTCACAGATATTTTCATGATAACAGTCCTGATTGCAATTTCGGTTCAGCTATTTGATGTAGTGGCATCTTCATAACCAAAAATTAAAAATAAGTTAGGCCCAAAACTTATTAAATGTGTCGTAATACTCCATAGCTATACATCATCTGCCTGGAAATTTTATAGTAAAATACGTTCTCATGAAACAAATATAAGATGCATTCACGTGATTGGTCACCACATAGGGCTACCACAACATTTGGCAAATTAGAATATCTGGGGGAGTATAACCACATTTTACGACTGTTTCAGATACAGGGTTGCTTTAATAGCTTTAATAAACATGGGTTATGACTATCGTCGAGTTCGATTTCTCTATATCTCTTTGGTTACTAAAATTGGGAGAAAATCGAGTACGAGGCAATCTTGCACTTATACATACAGTGTCGCACATAAAGTTCGCGACAAATGGAAGTTTTTTTATACTAATAGATATACAATAAAGAAAATTTGACTTCGCAGTTAGTTTGTGCTTGAAAAATGAGTAAAATACAGCATCTTTCCTTTTTTCATGTGCTACTCTAAACCGGTCAAATTTGACTTTTTTTCGAAAATCCTCAAAAATCAGTTTTTCTTTAGTTTCGAAAAATGCCAGGGAAAAAAGTTGCTCAGTTTCCAATTTTATACATTTGTTCCAAATTTGGATTCTATACTGTCACTTCGACTACTACTAAGTGAACATTTTATTTCGATTTGGTCCCGTATTTTCATCCCGAGATGTTGCATTAGTTTTGTATGGTTAAAATCACGAAATTTTATATCATGTCTAGTACAAATCGCTAGAACGAAAGTCTTTTGAATAGTTATGAAACTGTAGGTCATTATTTAGTTTACAGCAAAAGTTTGATATTTCGGGTTTGTTTGTAACTGAATTATTGGTCAAATAATCGAACTGGATAAAATCTATTCAAAAAAGAAATACGAGTGTAATAAGAATAAAGAGAAATTCTTTTATTCGATTACTGACATATTAACGTCCATACATTGAAAATCCACATTAGTTTAACAATGAAATGAAAAAACTAGATGAACTTTGCAACAACAAAGACGAATTTCTGGAGATGCATTTTTTTTATTTTCTGGTAACAGGCCAATGTGGGTATTTTCTGGGCAATATATGATATTGAAGTCTCATATTCATCACAATTATGAAATTTGAATCATGTTTCGTTCGAATCGATAGAGCGAAAGATTCGAAAAATTTAAAAAAATGGAAAAAAGTGACAGTAGAGAGTCCAAATTTTGAACAAACGTAGGATATTGAAAACCGAGCAACTTTTTCCTCTGTCATTTTTCGAAATAAAAAAAAAACTGATTTTTTGAGAATTTTCGAAAAAAATGTCAAATTTGACAGGTTCAGAGTAGCACATGAAGAAAGGAAAGATGCTGTATTATACACACTTCTCAAGCACAAACTGACTGCGAAGTCAAATATCTTTTATATATACTTATTAATAAAAAAAACTTCCATATGTCGCAAACGAGGTCGCGAACTTTATATCTGTATATTTCAATAAAAAACTTTGTGAACAAACCAATACTTTTCAAAATAATCCTTGCCAATGTTCGAATTTTCACCTTCCTATAGTCTCGCAAATTTCATAAGTCTATACATCACCGATTACATGGATGTGCAATTATATCTAAGAAAAACATTATAAATATGGCATTTTTCTTTATATAATTTTCCTATTTTTTCACCATCTTTACCACATAGCTAACTTTATAGCAAAACTACTCAGTGGAGATATAAGTTTTTCTCTTCAATATCCTTCAAAAATAAAGATCATCTCGAAAAATAGGTAGTTTACAGGGTTATACAATTCAAATCATCTTTTTTTTATGTAGAATTATTCAGTGATTCTGTGGGCATGCAAAAGTGTATGGAACCATCAAGTGAATATCTCGGCAATCGTTCATTAGATTTTTTTAATTTTTGATGTGTACCTACCTACGGTTATTACAAAACATAGTGGATTCGAAAATGTCATCAAATTTACAATTTCCAGTTTTTCCGAAATTCTATATTTTTTCAAATGACACAACCTGTATATTTTTGGAAAATTTCAAAGAGAATCTTTCACACGGAAAAAAATCACTTGCTACTCATAACAAAAACAGAATTGCTGGTGAGATATTTGCTCTCACAACAACATTTCTAGGTGTAGATGAAACATTTATGTCATCATCACGAATATGCATTTGTCCCAGATTATAATTGAAAATGCTATAATCAATCTGCTGTAGGGACTGGAATTATATTCATATCCAGCTATAATAATTTGTTGGTTCGAATCCCTCACTAACGATGCTGCGATAGCATAATCGTTCTGTAATATTGGACAGTTTTATTTGCAAAGGCTACCTACTTGAAGTTTGGATTCGGGTGATGAACTATTATTTTTGCTGGGTATATATCCATATGTTCAAGTAGGAATAGTTAATGAAATCACCTATTTTCCAATCATGCATGGTTTTGAAAATGAACACAGCAAACATTTTTACCCAATTATCTATTTGCTGTCAATGATCCGTCACCACGCAAAGTCATAAACATAATAGTAAATATTATTATTATTTACTAAGTATCGAACCTAAACAACGTCAATCAATGCATTGAACTTTGGTATACGCAACCGCAAAAATCTCAGGACTCGAATGGAGCAAATTCAATTTGCTAAGAGCGCCTGGGTAACTTTGTGGTGGTGCAAATAAAATTTGCTAAAATTCACATGGCAACAAGAAAGAAGCGTCCTGATTGGCTACATGGAATGGCATGACCTACTTTTGTGCGAATTCTTAATAACGACGCATCGATCTTTGTCTTCAGTTGAGTTGAGACTGTTGAGAGTATTAACACGTGGATCAGCTAGTGTCCTGCTTGCTGTTGTTCTTCTTCTGCATGCAAATAATAATGTATAGTTTAGAACTGTCAGAAACAATATATGTGAAAAATGGAAAAATTTGATGTCTGTCGAAGAGCTCTTGGAATCGTGGGGATTCGGACACCTAAGGCAAAAATTTGAAGGTATGATTTCAAAATTTCACTGAGGGTACTATACATTTATGTTGTAATCACTGATGAGGTGAAAAACCCTATATAGATGTGACAAAGTATATTCTAGGTTTATTATTCTCATTTACGTTTTTTTTTCAGATCATCATACAAATTTTGAGGGATTATCATTACATCAATCGTCTATGAAAAAAATAGTATACCACTTCTCGGAGATAAACTGAAAATTGAGAGTTTACCAGAAATTGTTGTTTTAGTGGACCTACCTGAAGTAATGTTTCTATATTATACCGGGTGTAACATTATTCCAGCTCTCACAGTTTCGTCTTTTATTACAACTGATGCATTTGCAATAATACCTAGAAAACCTCACTACTGGTGCAAAATTAGTATGCTGTTAATATTCAATACATCGTTACCTACAGCACTAATATTTGTCACTAGTGCTAACACATCTGGCTGAGAGTGTCAACTACAATGTTTCTTACAGCAATTGCATTCATAATGATACCTGAAAATACTTGCTACTAACGCAGTAGTATTTGCTACTAGAGCAAAAATATTTGGCTGGAAGTATTTGGTATAGTGTTTCTTATATCAAGAGCATTATGTAATCATACCTGAAAATATTTGCTACTGCTGCGAAATATATTAGTAATAACAGCTTAGGAATGTTCTTACATGCAGCCAAGATGTCGGAAGTTTGGTTTGCTTCCGACACCAGTTGGATTAGTTGATACTGCAAAGAATTATTAGGAGGAAATATTTGTTGCTTTCACATAGTTTTTTGCTGTCTCTATAGGTACTAATTTTTTTTGTTGCGTTGACCTATATTTTAGTACCTGTAGCGAATCATTTTTTTCCGTGCAGCGAATTCATTTATCCATCATTTGTTATTTTTATTCCCTACTCGATTTCCAATAACAATAACAGAGATATCTACATAAGAAATGAAAAGTTTGCATGTGTAGTATCTGGGTTTGCCTTGAAATTAAAACTATCGTGCCCTTAGTTTTTGTATGGAATTTGTGAAATATCGGTAGTGAGAATTTTGAATAAGGAGAACACATCAGTTTCAATTAGTTATGATGATGAAATAATGAATAATATATATATCAATGATTCCGCTGAAACATTAAATTTAAAATCTTTTGAAATAGAATTTCGGAAAAATTTAAAACGTAGTGACTTGGCGATATTATATAGTCGAATCCGCCTTGTTTTGAAATCACTATATAAAATGAAATAATAGGATTGACGTATTCGAGGATTTTTTGCGAACCCCGTAAAAAGCTTTTTTTCTTGTCTAGAGTAACATCTCATTTGTCAATACAAGCTTCTATAACAGTTTATAGAACAATCATACAACCACATTATGAATACTGTGCTAGTTTGCTCTACTCAATGAGTAATAATAATATTGCTACTCTTCAAAAACTTCAGAATAGAGGAATGCGTATTGTTCTGAGATGTAACAGGTTTACTCCTACTCAATTAATGCTGAATGTACTGAATTGGCTATCAGTAAAGGACAGGCTTTTCTATTTTTCAATGGTATTCATTTTCAAAGTATTGCATAACCTATGTCCCACTTATTTTGAAGAATATATAACATTTTGTCATCAAATTCACAACTATGCTACTAGAAACAATAGAGATTTTTATGTTATGAAAACTAATTATACTAAAACCATGAATTCTTTATTTCACCAAGGACTCTTGAAATATAACAAACTTCCAAACAACATAAAAGAATGTAATACTTTAGATCCATTTAAATCAGAGCTCCTAGCATATATCAGAAATAATATTGATTAGATAAAATGGGACATCAATTATTACTCTTTTAATATTATTCTCATTGAACATATATATAAATGATTTTAGGTTAGGTGATTATATATCCATAATATTTTATTTATCTTATTTGTATATTAGGATTTCCTATTTAATAAAGATTTTCATTTCATTATGCTACCGCGCACTGTATATAATATGCCTGTATGTATTACTGTACAGGGTGGCTATAGAATTCGAGCCTCATCATTGGGATCTCGTAAACCGTGAGAGATACAGGGTCGGTTAAATTATGGCAAACGGCAAAGTTGCGCAATTTGATGCCTAACAAAATTCCGTTCTGAAACTTGGAAAATTCCAAATACTTTCAGAGATATCCGAAAAAAATTGAAATTTCTTAAAATCGTTTTTATTTTTTCTGGCGTTATTTGAGGAAATCAATCGATATGAATAACACTTCATCATGACCACTTTTTCTTCTCTACAAGATAGCGTTATCAAATTTGAATTCCGACGTTTCGTCTTCTAGAAACCATCATCAACTTAATTTTTTTAAATACGGACCTGGATTTTTTATTTTATTTTTTGTTACCTTTCGATAGCCCAAAAACTATGCGCGATCACAAATTCTGATTTTCAAAATGTTTCGATGAAAAATATTCACAGTTCTCTATTTTTTTCAAATATATAATGCAATTACTGAAATTGAAAAAAACCAATCGTCAATGTATGACAGTTCAATGTTTAGAAAACTTTGCGGGATCAAAAATGGTGTTTTCCAATTCAGAAAAACGTAATGTGGTCTAAATTTATCATCGTATTTAATAGAAACTCGCAGATGAAACATTACCCAATCCATTGATGTTGGGGGTGTTGCGCTGACCTGCAAGGAGCCCCGATTTATCCCCGCTGTATTATTTTTTATTGGGATATCAAAAATGAACCGTTTATTTCAAGATATTCCACGGGACATAAATATCTTACGCAGAAAAAAATAAAAACAGTTCGATTTTTTCGGATATCTCCGAAAGTATTCCGAATTTTGCAAGTTTCAGAACGGCATTTTGTTGGGCATCAAATCGCGCAACTTTGCCGTAATTTAACCGACCCTGTATCTCTTACGGTTTACGAGATCCCAATGATGAGGCTCGAATTCCAGCCACCCTGTACAAATAACTTGATAAACAGTGTTAGGTTAAATGATATCAGTAAATGATAAATTGAATTTGTGATGAGAATATTTCCAAGACTTGACACAAAAAAATATTCGAATGGAAGTTTCAATTGATTATAATATTTTGATATTTTTTTTATTAACCGACTTCAGAGATGTGAAAAGGTTTTCGTTCCGTTGGTGCTTCTTGTCAAGGCGAGTTATTTGAAACCTCCGCCAAAGTTTATGGTCAAGTTTGATAACCGGAACTGCAACAGAATACCGAGAGATTCGGGTTGTCGGACCCTCATTAAACCCACCCTGGCGCCACATAGGGCCCTAAACGCGACTTTTAACGGGTGCAATAATCGACGAAAATATTTCCACTAAAAGGTGTGTAAAGCAATTAAATCCGTTTGTTGGCTTATAATTAGTTTACGACACAACTCTCGATTGATTCAGCGAATCAACTTGACACTTTGTTTTCCATGAAATGTGGTACCGGTTTGGTGTATCGGGTGATGCGTAAGAAAGTCTCGGCCACCTTGGATTAGTATCCTGAAAACATTCTCAAAATGTTTTTTTTTCTGCAACCGAATCAAAAGTCAAAACTCGTCCTTATTTGTTCTGAAATCAGCTCTTGAAGTTGACGTTACTCTCACTTATACAAGATAAAATGATTGATATATTGTTGCTAAGCAACACTTTCAGTGTGGAGTTTATTTTCAACTCCAAGGATTCAAAAATGACCTACTTAGTAGTATTGTAATATAATTGTGATTATCATAGAAAGAACTAGCTCATCATTAAGAATTAACAACATATTATTCATTATGTTCAACAAAAACCTCTGATGCAAATGCATACCTCAAATGTAGATATAGGATAGTGTTACAGCTTCCCAGTAAGAAGCAATAGAAAAAACTGTAGACTTTTGCCTATTACTTGATTTCAAACCAATTTCCTAAAGTAACCCAGAGAGTTGGCGCCATGCCCTGTGTCATCTCTTCATCAGTGTCATCTGTACTGTTAGAGAAGATACTGGGAAGATTCAGAATATCAATAATTATTCCAGATTTACTGAAAATATGGTGTTTTAATTTCGTTTCAATCCACGTCTGTCAGATGGCCGTAGCCAGAGTGAATGTTTAGGGTAAGCCAAAAATAATTCTGGGCATGCTAAAATTTTTCTCAACTCAAAAATTAATGTTTGGTGAACAAATATCACAAATAAATTCTGATTAAATGATTTAAAATGAAGCAAATTCTAGATAAAATAAAAACAACAAACTCTATAATAAAAGCAAACTCTACAATCTAGAAAAAGTCAAATTAGTTGCAGTCGCTGATTGTTTCATTCACTGAATTTTCGCAGAAAAATATTCCTGTCTAGTGCTTTGGTGCGACGTCTTTCAAACGCAAGAAAAATTTAATTTCGTTTCAATCCACGTCTGCCAGATGGCCGTAGCCAGAGTGAATGTTTAGGGTAAGCCAAAAATAATTCTGGGCATGCTGAAATTTTTCTCAACTAAAAAATTAATGTTTGGTGAAAAAATATCACAAACAAATTCTGATTAAATGATTTAAAAAGAAGAAAATTCTAGATTAAATAAAAACAACAAACTCTATAATAAAAGCAAACTCTACAATCTAGAAAAAGTCAAATTAGTTGCAGTCGCTGATTGTTTCATTCACTGAATTTTCGCAGAAAAATATTCCTGTCTAGTGCTTTGGTGCGACGTCTTTCAAACGCAAGAAAAATTAAATTGGCAATTCTTTGTTGGCACATAGACAGGCCTTGTCAAAACAGAAAAACTCGATTCACACGTCACTGTACTACATCCAAAAGTCCTGTGATGCAAGAAGGTATTCTGGAATGCTTCTCTATGTTTAAAAACTCCATCAAAAATGCAATTTTCAAGATTTCCTCCCATCTGGTTCTGAATAAATGTATTCACCACAATTACTGCCTCTGATGATGGAAGTTTTATACCCAAAGTTTTGAAAACCTGAATTTTAGACAAATCCGAGGACAAATCCAATCATCCTTCATCATATGCACAGGAAACTGCAATCAGTAGTTCATCACTATTTGTGATCTTCGATTCATTTCATTGAGAATTATATATATTCTTTTGAAATGTTGATCATTTTAATCCACTTCCTCTGATATCTCTCCAATTTTATATAAGATCAGGAAGTGTGTTAGCTCTGTATTCATCTTCTTTTTTCTATCTACCGATTTTTCTAGGGCAGGCAAATATTTTTTCAGGGCAGGCTGCGCCTGGCTACGGCCCTGGATGCGAACCATGACAATACGAAATACATAAGCAACAGAAATCTTCCCTAATTATCGATCTTACCGCCATCTTCATTCAAGTCGTGGAAATATTACTACGCTTCTCAAATCGTCTACAAGATTTCCGCACAAACAATTAAAGGGCTGTTTCACCATCCTTAATCCATCTTGCATACCTAGATATAATTAATATTCAATCAACTTGTAATATTGAAACTACTCTTGAAGATTGAATGAACCTGTTATTTCAACAATTACAAATACTAAATATTCTGTTCTGTTTATTCATATAACCTTTATCTGCCTCTGGGGCAATTGCCAGTACATTCTTTTTGAATTTTCTTAGGGCCACCCTTGAGGTGAGTCTGATGAGATTAAATTAAAACAAATACCCATTCAGTCGAGTTTGAATAAAGTGATGAACTTCCAGGACTTCCGCCCTTCAATGAATTCTATATCTTTAATCAAAATCGAATGAATTAAAAAACAATGCTGATATTTTCTGTATATTTAATTATGTATCATATTAAAATACTAAATAGTACAAATATAGATGTTAGGTTAGTTCTTCTTCTTTAATTTGTCTCATGATGGCTTTGGCTCTTCTTCATGCAAGAAAATTGGTAAAGGTTAGATTTTAGTGAGCCACACGGGTGGTTATTTCACTTACATTTTAATAATTATGAGATAGATATCAATAATTCTTTTGGTTGCAGAAAAAAAAACATAACGTACTGTTGAAAATCCAGGATAAACGACCGATATCGACTGTAGACGGCAGTGACAATTCATCCTCATGACATAAACAAATTTTTCTATTTTGGTTGTATAATGAAGTAATTGTGCAACGCAAATGCGTGTCGAAATAGCCTCTATTTCGATACGCATTTTTTATTATTTGGAGGTTGGTACAATCGAACTGTCAAATGAAAGTCAGAAGAGTTAGGCCCAGTTTACTTCTGAGCGATTTGAATTTGGTGATAGTAGCAGTGAAAAACTCAATGTTTTAATTGGTAAATTTCAATTCAGAGTGTAATTTGATTCAAATTGACCAATAAAACAACATTGAATTTTTCACCGCTGGTATTGCAAAAATCAAAATCGGTCAACTGTAATCTGGGCTTTACGCTTGTGCGTCAGATTTTAATTATTTCAATGTCATCATTGTTAATCGAAGATCTTTCTGTTATTTATCGATATTGAATCAATTTTTTTCTTCAAATCAATTCAAAATAGAAAAAATTGCATATGACACACGTTTTATATATAAGACACGTTGTCGCACTTGTTCACTTGGAGCATCACTCCTCGCTTCGCTCGTCGTACTCCAAACAACGCGTGCGACAAAATAGCGTCTTATAAAACTTGTATCATAATATACAATTTTTCAACAAATAAGTCGATGATTTTGAAAAAAAAAAGTTAATAAAACCATCTAATTCCAACTATCGATTCCAACCTGTTTTTATTCAATTTGTATAGTTATTTTTTCTCATTAAAGTATTTACGAATCCAGGAGTCTATATCTATACTTATTATATATTTCTGATATGTACTATTTTCCAACTTCTTTGATGTGATACATTTTTTATACCTATAATGTGTGCGATAAGTATCTATCGTTTATTTTCGAGTGCCTCGACTTTTTCCGAAAAATTTCGAATTTCGGCGGCAATAATCAACGGGCTCGGGCCGGAAAGGAACTCCGTGGAAAAAACGGTCCCCTGAAAACCAACCTAATTGATGTGTCGTTTTTGTTCTGTTAAAACGGACCGAGAACACGATTCAACCATTAAAGTGTCCTCTCTGTATCGGGCTCCGATCTGGGCCAGATAGATGATGACCAGAAAGACAAATTAAACGCTGGGTATATGTACAGGATGATGGTGTCGAGGGAGGGCTAGCCTAACACACAAAAAATGATTCATTTAAAAAAGGCTCGATAGTTGGTGAACTGTGCTTGAAAAAAAAAAGTCTAATTTACTTGAAAACATCAAATACAGCTTGGATTTGAATGTCTGGTGGACCACGAGTAGAAAACTTTCCTGGCAAATATTGAATTATAACTGCTCGTAGTCCATTATTCACACTGTGAATGCAGATTTCGAATGTTTCTTTTTTCCTAAGACGTGATAAATCACATCGAGACAGGAACATTTGCAATCTATACATTCACAGTGTGAATCATGAACTACGAGCAGATATAATTCAATGTTTTGTGTGGTATTTCTGCTAGTGGTCTAATACCAGACATTTAAATTCCAACTGCGTTTGATATTTTCAATTGGATTACACTATTTTTCTTTCAAATTTTCGTCCATTTCTTGGCTTTTCATTTTTACAATTTGTTCAGTATTTCGAAAAGTGCGTATGTGAGAAATTGTCTAGAGCAAAACTGTTTCATCATAGTTGTTCTTGAGGATTTTGTTATTTTGTAACCAGATATCCCGATTCATACAGAAGATTCACTAATCTTCCATGCTATCTCTGAATTCGAAGCCCTTATATCTGGGTTGAATAAGGCTTCAGATTTGTTGATTGTTGGCAAAATTGGTATCCGGATCATTCAATACATGAGCAATCTTCCGAGTCCAAAAATAGTGAATATACCGGGTATACCACATTTTTTCCCTCATCAAAATTTTAGAGAAAAACATGGAAATCAGTACCTACATTCTTCGCCCGATATTTATGGATCACTTATCTGAAATACTAAGGAGGAAATAATAAAAACAGATATCTTTAATTGTATAGCATAATTACTTCATCATCAGTTCAAAATTTCTGTCTATATAGTAATTTACACAGTATAATGTCTGGAACGAATTCTCATAATAGAGCAACTAAAATTAATTCACTCATCATGCATATTCGTGAATAAATGCTTATTCATAATTCGAGTCAGATTAACGAGGTTCTTCCACGAGATATTCTTAATTGAATGCAAAATAGTTCATTATTCGATCAATTATAATAAAATTATGGGTTTTGTTGTTACATGATCGTGAACAGGAACCCATTCGTTCCGCTTCCCACATTAAAACTCCATTTGCAACTCACTTATAAACTACAACCACGATCTATTGAAGCCTATAAAAAGATATATTGTTTCATCTAGGACAGCAACGTCCCCAGAATCGATCCTTGAGATAGCCAAGCAGCGCTAAAAGCTCTGCGAAGTCATACACTTCTGATGACTTGATCCCTGAGACAACTGGCAGCGAACAACCAGGTCACTTTGATGTGGGTGCCAGGTCATAAGGGAGTTGAATGCAACGAGGAAGCAGACTGCCTTGCCAAAGAAGGGGCAAATACACAATTACTTGGCACAGAACCCTTCTGTGGACTCTCCAAGGCCCACTTGAAAGAAGAGTTTCGACGTTGGGAAGCGGATGAAATGAAATCTCACTGGAATAAAGTGCCAGGACAAAGACAAGCGAAAAGGCTAGTGAGCCTCTCGCCAAGGAAAGCTAACCAGCTTCTAGAGTTGGACAAAAAAAACTTGAAACTGGTAACGGGACTCCTCACTTGGCACTGTCCTCTGAGGTATCACCTCAAAAAGATGGGTAAAACAGAGGGACTCAGGGAGTGATATTTGCCGCTACTGCGATAGCTTCGCTGAAACTCTTTTGCAAGAGGCTCAAGTTCCTGGAAGGGGCTTTCTCAGAGCTCTCCAATTTGTCAGGAACCTACAGGAAACTGATACACTTTTCACGAAGTCTTGTAATCTCGGGCCTCGAAAAGATTGAAGGTGATGCACAAAAGATCTTATAGATCGAAGTGTGAAATTTTCACAAGAGCTTCAACCTCCCTTTCTTTCAAGAAGAAGTCCATAGATAGTTCATACTAACCTAAAAATGTAATTGAAATTGTACTCATGATCTCTACAATCATTACTATCAGTGGAAAAAAGTTATTCTCATATTCAAGTATCAATCATGAGATGCAATTGTTGCATGTTTTGATGATGTATGTTTGAGGTGATGAATCCCAATGAAATTGATGTTCTGAAAAAGAAATATTCATTACATACAAAGTGGTTATAAATCCTCGAATTTCGAAATTTACTTTAAATTGGTGTGGTTTCACTTTCCTGCAGATTTTTCCCAATATCTCTTGGATCGTGCTTGATCCATTACAACCACACATTCAAATCAAATCAAATCAAATCAAAATATGCTTTATTGTCAGAAGAAAAACAATCTTATCGACAAAGTCATGTATCGCAGATTCATAGATGAAGAACAATATTAATAACAGAACATTAAATAAAAAAATAAAAATACAAAATACAATAAAATACTGGTACTGGTACAGACATATTAAAATTTGTTTACATAGAATGAATAAGAAGTCCATCAGATGCAATCATATCAGTCCTTTCTAAGGAGAAGGGACATGTTTAATTTATTATTGTCACAAGTTTTCACAATTGAAATATTCTTCCATTTTGTAGAAGGGATGAGTATATAATAATTCTTTCACCTTTTTTTTAAATAATCCCAATGCATCAATTTCCCTTACTCGTGGTGGCAAATAATTATAAATTTTTAGCCCGTTATATATAATGGATTCCTTAGCACGGTTATTTTTTGGCAAAGGTAATGATAAAGTAAATTTTTTTGATGAGCGAGTGTTATGTATTGGTGACGTTGTAATATATTTGTCACGATTTTTGTGAATTAAGCAGGTAGTTTCCAATATAAATATTGACGTAACAGTGAGGATTCTGTGGTTTATGAAAAGCTGTCTACAAAAAATTCGAAATGAATAATATGCTCTTATCGAGAAAGTATCATTTAACTTGAAATTCCATGTTCGAACATCATCGGTAGATAATCCTTTGGGCAACTTTTTCTTTAGCTCATATAACATTTCCTGTTTTGATACGATGGTATAAGGACTTGCACTAATGGATTTCAGGCTATTATCTATCGGTAAAGGCCCAAACTTAAATCGTCTCGGATGAGGACATAATTAAAATGGGTTATGAAAAGATCTATAGAGTGTTCTTTATCTTGGTACACGCATTCACCGAATCTGGTTACGAAATATCACTTAGTCACTGAAAGATAAAATTCGAAATTCGGCAAGACAACGAAATGATAGTATTGCTGAATATATAGCTGTAATAACAGTTATGGGCTCATTCAGAAGGCATTTTGTCGTGGACTCGTTTATTATGGCTTATCCTATATTCACAATGCAATTAGTATGTGATAAATTCAAATGTTTAAACCCACCACCATATGGTATATCATATGAGTTCTCGAATCTAATTATTTTTAATAATTGTTAATATCGAATCCAATTGTCTCGTTATTGATCAATTACCATTTCCAACATTATTGATATTTTGTATCAATTACTGATGGAAGATAATATTATAAAATGAATATTTAACGAGTTTGACGGAATATTCTATTTATATCAATGAACATTGTTAATTCATTTTCCATTCATGTATTCAATTACTATTAAACTTTGATCTTACTGATATTCAGAATGTATTAGCTAACTGTCAAATTGGCCGTGTTTACAGCCAACATCTAATCTCAATTATATTCATTATTGATTTGAAGTTATGAAATTATTGATGTCATATTGGGATTTGATAAACATTTATTCAAGAGTCGATTCATAGTTGTTTGAAGATTAATATTTAACATAAGAAAAGCTTTTTGATGGATGTGCTTGTCTCAGCATATACCACAGAAAACCCATGGATCCAAAATATTTCTATCTATCATGACATATTAATCGTCAAGCTAAAACTGTTGATTCAAAAAAATAGTATATTATGATACAAGTTTTATAAGACACTATTTTGTCGCACGCGTTGTTTGTGAACAAGTGCAAATATCATTGTTTTTATTGGTCAATTTTAATCAAATTACACACTGAATTGAAATTTACCAATTAAAACATTGAGGTTTTCACTGCTAATATCACCAAATCCAAATCGCTCAGAAGTAAATTGTGGGTCTAACTCTTCTGTCTTTCATTTGACAATTCGATTGTACCAATTTCCGAATAATAAAAAATGCGTATCGACGTATTTCGATACGCATTAGCGTTGCACAATGACTTCATTATACAACCAAAATAGATAAACAATTATTATGTTATCGTATCACAGGTACGAACTAAAACTATAGGAATTACAGGGCATAACAATAGTTATAAATTTTATATAGTTTTCGGGATACCGAAATTTTCATCTATTTCCACAAACTTGTTAACCAGGATATACTCATGCTGAGCATTTTGAGTTTGGCTATACTGTATATACCGACTATCCTTTTCGTATTTCGTGGGTTAACGACTATGACATTTTCCATTAATTAGCCGTTTCCAAATTTATCTAAAAGATGTGGCGTCTCTTCCAAAATGCTTGAAGATTTATGCGTTGGTTAATCCCCAAATGGGCGAACATTCCTAAAGCGGTCATGATTAAAGATAAAAAAAAGGTGTTCTTAGGTCGCAAAGAACTCGATACGTTCGAGGACTGAGTCACACGGCATTGTTTTCAATGGACACTCGAAAGGATCGGTTCTTTTCAGCTGAAATCCTCCGGAATTCTTGGAAGCGAATAAAAAATTAATGAATGAAGACGGGGACATTCTTATTCTGGGTGGACGGATTCAACAAGTCGGGCAGGAACGCGAGATTGAAGCGGGAATCTCTTCTCACCGAACCTGTATACAGTGTGTCCCAAGATTTGAACGAATCGCAATGAACCTGGAGAAAGTAACTAAAACCAATTTTTTTCTTATTTCATTCCGACTCATATTTCATTTAGCCCATCGTAAAGTGCATAATACTTTATCAAGAATATTCTTCACAACAAATTTGTTGACATAAACGTTCGTCATGTTTTTATTTTGTCAATAGGTTTGAATAATAATTTTTCGTATAGTTTCCAGTGATCTATAATTATTTTTTGTTTATGAATTCATCGAAGCAATGTATATACAATATACAGGTTGTCATTACAAAAAAAAAAGAAAAATCTGATATCTACGTATATCAGACTACACATTTTTTTCACAGACTGTTATAGTCAATTGTCAACTCGTGATATATCGATGGATTTATAAGAAAATTCTGACGATAGAAATATAGAATTTCACTGGGTGCCAACAATTTTATATACAGGGCTATTCAAATTCGAGTCTTTGCATGTGGATTTCGATAACGGTAAGAGATAGAGGGTTGATTAAATGGGGGCAAAGTAGCGTATTCCAGAGGTTAATTATATGGATGAAAAAAATCTGACCTAGCTTCTTCAGTGCTGGAATTATACAGGAAAAATCGAAAATTTCGAAATTCTTCTTTTGCCTATATCTTTTTATTTTACGAAGATTTTTTTAGAATTTTGCCACTTTGCCATAGCAACTTTTTGTAGCCTTTCCAAATATCTGAATAAAAATTATATACAGGGTATCGTATAAATTGGGCCACCCTCAACTTTTAATTTTCAAATACGGACCTGTTTTTTTTATTGCATTTTTTTGAATGGCAAGAGTCATGTTTTATATTGACGTAGTATTTTCATCTGAACTACATCTGACTCTCCCAATTTTTTTCGGAGGGCAACTTATTCCTTGAATTTGGGTGGTCTCTAACAGAACGAAGACAACAATGAACAAACGAGGTCCCATAGGGCGCAAGATCATTTTCGCTTGTAATATAATTGTTAACTTGTCACAACCAAATCTGGCGTTCACATTGTTTGTCTTCGAGCTCAACAAAGTTCGGTGGCTACGTGGATTTACATATGTTTTGTATTAGCCATGACTTGGTGGCAGTTCTCAGAGAGATTTGAATTTTTATGCTTCCTGTGATTGTCTGAGCCGGCACATAAATGATAAATATCTATTTTGTTGTCTACCGTGCAGACGAAACAAAGTTATAATGAAAATGCAGTCACCATAATAACGAAAGTAAAAATTACAGACTGATGATGTCGATCAATGAGAATCAAAGGTTATGAGTACAGAATTTTTTGCCACATATATACAGGGTCACTCACGGTCGATGGTAGGTTAGACGTTTCTGCAGAACAGGACGTAGGATTATTCTGCAAATTTGGTTTATTGGGTAATCAGTTTTGTTCTATCGATCTAAAATACTTTAAGCGTTGCGGCGTTGCCGCTTCTATCGAAAAGTATCAACAACTTTGTTATTTCAAATGGAACACCCTGTATTTTATTTCATTTTTAGATTCTTCCTGAAGAGCTGATTTCGTCGATCTATCATACTTGGGGTATAGCAAGAAATATTACAGAGATATAGGGTGTGAAAAATCGAGATTTTTCGAATTTAGGAATTTTTTGTGTCAAAACTAATCATTTCTGCTCAAAACGGCTTACATGTCCCTATCTTAACTTTTCATTTACTATCTACTGACATTTAATAGAAACAAATAGAGGGTGATGCAAAACTCAAAATTCAGAACAACCCTGTATTTGTTTTAATTAAATATCAATCGATAGTAAACGGAAAGTTGAGATAGGAACATGTGAGCCGTTTTGAGCAATAATGGCTAGTTTCGACACAACAAATTCGTAAAATTGAAAAATCTCCATTTTTACACCCTATATCTCTGTAATCATTTACCCTAGACCCCGAGTATGATACATTGACGAAATCAGCTCTTCAGGGAGAATTCGAGAATGTAATAAAATACAGGGTGTTCCATTTGAAATAACCCAGTTGTAGCACAGATTAGAGAACCTTACAGATGAGACAGTCAGACAGAGCGAATAAAATTAGAGTGAGATGTCGAAAGCGCTTAATTTAAAGGGCCAGTCATAGATTTGCGCAGGCCCTAAAATATTGATCGCGTGTTTTGTATACATCGAATACATCGTTGTCATCATTTTGTTGGTTATGTTACAAATGTTTTCGTTTCACACGATTCACGGTCCAATATTTAGGATGTTCTCACAATGTGCAACATATTTTATTTTCCATAAACCATAATTCAATAGGAAATGTAATAAAGGTTTTGAGGATAATCACATCACGAGCAAAGATGAACAAACTGTTACCTAGGTACCTACAATATATATTTATTTCAAAGTTTATTAGCTTTAGATTATAGGATATATTATAATCTGAGATTACTGATGGCCTGTTTGCTAGTAATCCCAAATGAATGCATGTTAGTTTTAGATCAGAGACTTTGTGTAGTGTGTGTGTTTTAAAAAGTGATCTGTTCCTGACTGTAGAATTGTGGTTTATATAAGAAACAAGTGTTGAATTAACAATGAGTGAATCAAAGAGAGAAGGTGCACCTCCCAGTGGCAAACATTACTGTGTGTATAATGATTGCAAATCATTTTCAAATAAATTGGAGAATATATAATTACATTGTTTTCGAAACCTATATTGAGATACCTATTATTGACTTTAATCAAAATTTTCCATTTCCATGAGAATATTAACATTTTATGCTATATCACATTTCAAGTTTCAAGATGAAAGTAACACTTTATGTATTCTTACTCAAAGTTCGAGGTATTTTTCATAAAACTTATACCTACCTCACCAAACAATATATAAATTCGCTTTGTATTAATTTTTTTCTCAAATGTATCTTCCTGATTTGCTTTTCAAATTCAGAATACTCTATGTAACATAAAAGATGTGTCATATTTTGTGTATTTGTTCATACATTACATCGCCAGATAATTGAATAGTGTTTCATTTTTCCTGATGACAATGAATGGGCTAAAATTTGAAATATTCGAATTTCATATGGAAGATCATTCAGAATACATCGAGGAATCCATCTTATTCCTGATAGAAACTAATCTCTGATGACAACTTGTTCATAATAAATCACTCAGAAGTAGGTAACCTTTTATATTGTTGTATAGTTGTATACCTATCATGCATTAAAATGGCAACATTGCACATCAGTAGTTCTAGCAGTGACAACGACAATCCGGCAACTGCAATGCGCCGAATTTAAAGGTCCGAGGTCAATGAAAACGGATGTCCGTACATCAAACAAAATGGGCGGAGTGTCTCATCTGTAAGGTTTTCTAATCTGTGATTGTAGCTACTTTTCGATAGAAGCGGCAACGCCGCAACGCTGAAAATATTTGAGATCGATAGAACAAAACTGATTACCCAATAAACCAAATTTTCAGAATAATCCTACGTCCTGTTCTCCAGAAACGTCTAACCTACCATCGACCGTGAGTGACCCTGTATAGGTATGCAGATCCCAGATAATAGCTATTCGTGTATTTTAAGTGCAAAGTGATAAATTGTCACTTGACAATGAGAGTTATCTCAGGAACTCTGTTAGAACAGGGCCGGTTCTAGGGTACTAAGCGCCCTCATGCACACTTATATTACTGCATATTATTTTCATAACAATGTCGGATATTTTATAGTTTTTATTTATAAACATGAATATTCACATTGTTTTCACGAAATGAAACAATAAATTAATAAAAAAAATCATTGATATCATTGATTAAAAAAACCAAGTTTGTATCACAGAAAAATAATATACATCCTGAGAAATATTGTTCAAAACAAAAGAAACATTATATCCAAGTATATACAGAAAATAAATTCAGTACTTATACGAAATGATCGGATCGTGATGCATCGCGGTTTTTTCATTTTTGATTCTAAAAGTCCAATGGATTATTCAATAATATGAAATAGGGGATCACTGATTTCTGGATAAATATCATCACAATCTCTAGAAAGATTAGATGAGTTTGATTTTTTTTTTCGACAATAATTTTTCCTAAATAAATTCCCGAAAAGTTTCTGTTTGAAATCTGTGGAAACCATGCCGAGATGTGATATAACAAGTTCTGAATTATATCACCGAGTGCGTTAGAGAAAAATATTTTACAGCGTTACCGAGAGTTATTCATAATATTTTTTAGTAGTAGGCCGAAAAACTAATAGAAGATTAACTGAATAACATTTCCTTAGAAGTTCCTATGAATAGTGAAACTGGCAACACTGAATATGCCTATCAGAGGACTTGTAACGTCACAAGAATCGGCCATAATGCTGTTGTTTGAATGTCTCGCTGAATTTAGAGGGATTTAGAGCGGAGTTTATTCAAACATTAAATAATATATCCTATAAATACATGATATTTCACCACTATATTTCAACAACAAACCGAGACAATCCGAGAATGAATTGATGTATGCGCTTCGAAAATTTTGAAATAAGTATCTTTTACAATGTTTCCTCTTTCTGCTACATGAGGAGGTGCCTTTGATAATCCAGAGTCCCTATTTTCAATGATGCAAGAGAATATGAGTTGGTTTCCAACAATATAACTAAATGGTAGAGGCGAGCGTTTTTTTCTATAAGTATTTCTGCTCACGAGTGCAAATGCTGTGACATAATAACATTCCCCGGTAAACGTCATTTTTGTGTAGAGATACATGTTTATTATTTATTCATTATATACCTACTTCCTTAAAATATGCACTGTGACAATGATGGAAATAAGACCTGGTGGCGCTACTCTTCAATTGTTTCAGCAGACAAATCCTTGATTTGAAACAATTGAATTTCAGCTCATTACTTAGGGTTCTCATGTACAACAATAGATGGCGATACTGTCGAAAGATATTTGAAAAATTTCCTTTCAATCATGTTCGATACGTATTCGCATCAAACTCATTGGAAAATGACTCCATGAAATTGTTAGAAACGATTAGAAGTCATTCAGAATCAAATATTCATACTTTCGTGTTGACACCTGCAGTATCCTGTAAATTTGGTTGAAATCACGGCTTCACTTTAGAGAGATTCACCCACGCCATGTCACGTTATACACGTTTTATCGAAGTAGGCGAAATCAAGAGATTTGGGACCAGTCACAGGATAGGAAGTGATTTCACCAGTCTATCTATCCACCTCTACTGTGACCATATATAGGTACCTACTGATGGATGCTGGATTCCAAATCTCCATTGGCCATGCTCCATCAGCATTCGAACACATTTATAATAATTTATTTATTTATTTATTTATTACGGGAAAACCCATTACAAAAAAACTATACAGAATCCAAATATGTGGTGAATATTATAAAAACTAATGAAATTCTATTAATAAAATTAATATACGTTTATAATAAATTCTAATGAATAAACATCAAACCATAGATTTAACAAGTTTTTTGAAACTATCAATTGATCCATGAAAAATGTCTAACTCGCTTTCATTTATAATTTTTAATGTTCTCTCGATAGGTGTGTGTTGGCCATAATTTGTAGAATGATGTGATATTCGAAAGAGGTTATTATTTCTCAATGTTCTGTTTGGTATATTGAAATCGATCAACTCTAACAAATTAGGACAGACAATCATTCCCTTTATCAATTTGAAAATGAAGCATATATCATTTGTTAAGAATAATCATGGTTCTCTATTACAACGTTGAGTTTATAGGCACAGAACCTCATTGCTGTTCCTGATTGGACAAGCCTACTCTAGATGGAAGAGTGAATGCTAAATTGACGACCACATACCCACCAATCGAGAAAAACAAAATGGCGTCTGGTTCTCGAGCACATTTCGAAAAACTGGATCGCGATTGAGCGTCAGATAAATCTTCTCATCCGTGAAATGCTGCAATTCCCACCTCCTGATGATCACAAGGCGACCGATAAAAGGCCTCTTCTGATTGGATAAGACCAGTTGACATGTACTTAACGTTAAGGCAGTCAGTGAGTTAGCGACAATTGCAACAGCCATCGATGCTACGTTGTTTATGACAACGCTGTCGGTTTCATCGGTTGCTGTATAGGTGGCCTTGCGAGTATGATTTGCAGCAAAATATAGTTATTTATGTATTGAGGGAATTATGAGGGCCTTAATTACCGATGGCAAAGTTTGCGTCCCGAGGGCCTCTGGCCCGAGGGACAGCAATTGCCAGAGGTTATTAAGGCTCTATAATTCCCGTGGTACATAGATAATTTTATTTTTGACCGATTTTCATAACAATATGTCCATATTTAGAACGCAATAAATGTTTAAATTCATAACCTTTCTGGTATATTTGAATTAGGTAGCGTTGATTGTAGCATTGTTGGTTGTTGCTAGGTTGTCGCTATGTTACATGTTTATAAGCAAACTTTCTTTATCAATCAATGTTTTTCCGTTAAAAACGTGTTTATTTTTTACCACAAATCGACGATCTTTTTCTGATATAATGGAGGATATTATAAAAAAGCGGAAAAAGCAAGACAATCATTACTTCCATCGAAAAGTGAAGCCCTATATCAAAAAGAATACAACTTATATCTGAAGTGGCTGACACAGAGAAATGTTATGTCAAAAGATGCCAACGAAACTGTCTTTCTGGCATATTTTCAAGAACTGGTAAAGTATTTTCAGTATTTTCTGGTAGATTTGGTAATAATTGTATATTTATTCGTTGCAGTCAGGAACGTTTAGCCCAAATTCGTTATGGACTAAATGGTCAATGCTCAAATCGATGGTGACCATATATGAGAAAAGAGATATCACCAAGTTCAACGAACTAGAGGCTTTTTTGAAACGGAAAAGTAAGGGGTATAAGCCGAAAAAGTCTGCTGTCTTATCTCCTAAAGATGTCATAAAATTTCTAAAGGACGCCCCTAATGAAATTCATTTATTGCATAAGGTAATTTTTTTCTCATAATTTTCTTTTTCGTTTGTTTATTTCGTTTTATTTGTTATAGGTTGTTCTAATTATGGGTTATTTTGGAGGATGCAGAACTCAGGAACTTCTAAATATGAGTATAGCAGATATAGAGGACCGGGATACTGTTATGGTAGTGAACGTACCGGAAAGTAAATCTGGTGTATCGAAGTTGTGGATGAAAAAGAGTTCTCTGCTTTGCCTTTATTGAGACTTTATATGTCCTTGCGTCCTGAAGGTACAAAACGATTTTTTTTGAGCTTCCGACAAAATAAATGTACAACTCAGCCAATTGGAAAGAATATGTTTGGCAAAATTCCCAGCAAAATCGCAATGTATTTAGGATTGCCAAACCCACTAACCTATACGGGACATTGCCTTCGTCGCACTTCTGCTACTGCCGTAGCCAATGCAGGAGCAACTATGACAAACTTAAAAAGACACGGAGGTTGGAGAAGTTCCACGGTGGCAGAGGGGTATCTGGAGGACAGTATTGAATTGAGAAATAAAACGGTGCGTATGCTGTCTACTTTGCCATCAGAAGAGGCAGGCACCTCGACTGTAGTGAACAGCAACAGCACCACCCATAAAAAAGAAGAAATTGTTTCCAGCGGCGGAAGTAATTTTCAGGGAACATTTGAAAATTGTACATTTATTATTTGTAATGACGTGAATAAGGAAAATATGTCTTAGTTTTCATTACATATAAACGTTTATAAGCATTTCTTGTATCATTTTCACCTGTAAAAGGTAAGAGGGAGTTTTGAACCTTAATATCCCAAGGGAGTTATGACCCTCATTATAGATATCGTAACTATGACGATATAAGCTTATAATGTCACTGTCAGAAATAAAATTGATTTGCCATTGCAGGCTGATGCAATCAAAAGCGAGTTTATAATCTAGGAATCTGATAAATGTTATATGAAACAGATGATTATATTAACTTCAACAAATAAATATATACTGGAAGCTCTAATATATGCAAAAGCAAATCAATCAACTTTGCAGAGACAAGAAAGTTTTATGAAACTAGATTTAGACTCTATATCATATATATGCCAATAAAAACACAAACTCCTATAGATATCAGTCCCTTAAATTTCTCAACAATTCAACAAAAGAATGGAGATAATTGAATTCGGACAAATTTGTGAAACATTGTAAGAATTTCCTGAGAGAAAATGTGTTCAGTCATATTGATGAATTTTATAAACGTTTCAAAACAGGTTTGTAGATTTTTACACTGAATAGGTATACATGTGATTTCAAAATGTAATGTTTTATTCTGTTTTATTGTATATGTATGTATGTATTCTTATCTTAGTGACATAATGTGTTATATAAACTGACGAATATATAAATTTTATTTTATCACACAGAATAAACTATCACTATTAGACGAGAATGCAAATAGAGACGGTGATTCCTCTTATTATATATAGTGAAGATAGAGCTAGACAAAAGTCTAGCGGTTCCAATTGACAATCAATGTGATTTTTGCTCATTATAGCTTGTCAATCTTGTCATTATTCTTTTTGCTCATTTTTCATTTGGGGAATCACCCAATGATGTCGTACCATCTTTGCTAAAAAAGCCGGAATATACTTACGCTTTTCAATAACATTTGGATTCGTATACCTACAATGGCTAGTATATAAATAAAACACTTGACACCTTGGTACTAAGGTGCGCCCAATTCATCTGAAACAACACCAGTTTTTCTCTTGTTGAGTTGAAGATTATTTGCATCAGAAAAACAAATTTCGTCCTCAGATATAATGCCGCTTTTTCAAGTGAATGTGAAATATTGATAGATATAATGAAGGACGTGTCATCTGCAAAGAGTTATACCATTTTTGTCACCATTTGAAAACATAAATCCTTGGGGGACACCATGCTGATTTTTTTTCAGTTCAGATTTAGAATCGTTGGATATTGTTGATTCTCGATTGCAGATTGTAGGAGGGTCGTTAAGGCTGTGCAGGCTCTCAAGCACCTCGACGTATCAGATATTTTGTGCATATAACCCTAAATCTATTCGAGACCCGGGATTCCGAGACATCGTACAAAGTTACTCAGTTTTCCGGAAGCTAAGTTCCTGACATCGGAGGGCTCTAAGAAGGTCCCTTCCAGGAACATGAGCCTCTTGCAGAAGAGTGCTGGGCATTCGCAAGGCAAATGTTCTGCAGTTTCAGCGAAGTTCTCGCAGTAGCGGCAACTATCACTCCCTGTTTTACCCATCTTTTTGAGGTGGTACCTCAGAGGGCAGTGTCCAGTGAGGAGTTCCGTTACCAGTTTCAAGTCTTTTTTGTCCAACTCGAGAAGCTGTTCAGCTTTCCATGGCGAAAGGCTCACTAGCCTTTTCGCTCGTCTTTGTCCTGGCACTTTATTCCAGTGAGATTTCATTTCATCCGCTTCCCAACGTCGAAACTCTTCTTTCAAGTGGGCCTTGGAGAGTCCACAGACACAGTTGAAGGCTTGGAATAGGTCACACATGATGATCAAGCCATTCCAAATCTTCGACTCAAGAAGTGCTTTTGTAGTAGCAGCAGGGGTAAATCTTTGGAATGCCACGTCCGTGTGTATTCCAGGAATCAGGAGCGAACCGTCGTTATACCATTCGCAATAGAGGTCAACGAGGTGAACAATTGATGCATGGCGATCGTGAAACAAGTGAGGATCGTAAACGTGGTCGCGATCTAGGAGGCCAATAATTCAGACGGGCGACATAGGGCGCTCGATGTTTACATGCATATTGATATCTATCGTACATCTACACGTATAATTTCCCAGGGCATGCATATTTATGAGGGCTGCGGTGCTCTGTCCTGTGTCTCCTCCATAGGGGGGGTGGAAAGGGGGTCGGTGGGGGGCATCCGTTGCTCGAGACGCAGGGGCGAAGGCTTGGGTTGGGCTTGACAGTGGAAGGCAGGTGTTGGTCCACAACAAATTATTTTGTCGTTGACACATCATAGACAAAAATAATTGAAATATAAAAAAATATACTTATTTATTTGTAGAAATGAGAATTTTTACGTATCTGTACACCCCCTTCATTAAATCTGGAAACAGCTATCGATGGAAGTGTCATCAATAATTGCAAAAATATTGGATGTTTCATAAAAAATTATTGACAGAATAAAGGACTGGTCGAATGATCAGACTTCCAGTACATCTTTACGATATCAACAATGGCATTCCTTATGGAAAAAACTCAATTGCTAACAGGCTATAGTTATATTCGAGAATATTATGTATAAGGGTGTATTTATAAAAACTTTTAAGCATTCAACATTTATCACTTAAGAATTGAGACATGATAGTGTATTATGTTATGAAAATATTCAACATTTGAGACTGATTTAAGATTTTCCCATGTTCTCCACGAGATTAAAATAAAAAAGGAATGGATTGAAGTGGAATAGAGTTTTCCTATACGTATTTATAGATTTTTTGTTGGTTCTTTTCAATAAGATTTGATGAACTCCAGAAGCCTGAATCATGATAAAACTAGTTATAGTAATGCTACCCATAGTACAAACACAAATCCACTATATGAATCCAAATCAGTAGCAATCAAATAGTTCCCATTTTCAAAATTTTTGATAAAATCGAAGCTCAAATGTTTTTATAACATTAACGATGCTTTTTCCATTATATTCCATCTGTCTTAGATGATCACTCTTATAGATCTTGAGTGATGAATATTAGGTGTTAAATTTTTTCATAAAATCCCTCTAGAATCTCAGAAACGTTGTTTGCAAAGTTTTATATCCAAAATTACGAACCTGCAGTATTACAACTATAATGAGTAACTGATATTCCAAAAAGGTATATTTTATTGACGAAACCAACCAATCAAGTCAAAGTGTGAAAATGTTTCGTCAATACCTTTGTGACCGAAATAACAAAACAGGAAATATTATGTATGTCACAAATCTGTCTTCTTCCTATTGTTTTCAATATTAGCAATAGAATAGGGCTACAGATTGGCATATATTTTAAGTATAGTGGGTAGTTCGATATTTTGGAAATTGTAGGTCCACAAGAATGTTAACACAACCAAGTATCTGAGATGAATAAAATCAAATTCAAACAATTCTGTATACATATAGGTACACTTTCATATCTGATACTTATCAGTTATATTTTTGACCACTTACATTTACTAAATCGATGGTTCTCCTTTAAAAATTTCGAAAACTCCGCCAATGTGCTCATGCCTCACTGCCAACGAAGAGTTCATAATTCTGTCACCGCAAGGAGTCACAAGCATGTTTATACGAATGTTTCAATCCACTTCTCTACAGGGAAAACTAACAAAAAGTACGACCAAGAATTCTGGAGTCTTCTTGGTCCCCACGAATGATACATTGTCAAAGCATATGTTTTGTGAAAGGAAAAAATTGTGTGCACGATCTTATAGGACTGTTTCGGATACAAGGAAATTCTAATAAATCTTGGATGCAGCTGGATATTTTTTTTGATAATTTATTGGAGGATAGAATTTTTGTCGGAAAACAATGTCATTGCAATGTAGGTACATTGTGATGGTATATCATGTTTGAAAATTACATGAAGGTGATATGTTTACCAAAACAATAATTGATCAAAAAATCTAGATATAGGAACTAGATATTACTATTTTAGAAAGAGAAATTAGTCTATCCAATTAGAATATCAAACATAGTTTGAAATGAATGTCTGGTAGACTACGAGCAGAAAACAACTACTTTCCTGGTAAATACCACGCAGAACATTGAATTATATCTGCTCGTAATCCATGCAACGATTCACACTGTGAATGCAGATCGCAAATGTTTCTTTCTTCCTAAGACGTGACAAATTCACATCGGGACAGGCACGCCTAACAACCTACAGACCGGTTTCGGGCTTATTGGCCCTCATCAGTGCAGGGTAGTTATCCGAGTAGAGACCGTAAGATCTCCACTCGAAGCGTTGCCTGTCCCAATGCACCTTCGTCGCGTTTATTTGACCGCACTGAGCCGCGTTCCAACAGACAATTGGAAGTGGCGACACCATGCGGCAGAAGAAAGAAACACTCCAGAACTAAATCTCCCAAATCACAGAACTTGGAAGTGGCTTATAGCTCGACTAAGCTAATAAATGAAAAATGGAAAAGCCATAAATTGGACAACAATTTTAGAAAGAGAAATTAGTCTATCCAATTAGAATATCAAACATAGTTTGAAATGAATGTCTGGTAGACTACGAGCAGAAAACAACTACTTTCCTGGTAAATACCACGCAGAACATTGAATTATATCTGCTCGTAATCCATGCAACGATTCACACTGTGAATGCAGATCGCAAATGTTTCTTTCTTCCTAAGACGTGACAAATTCACATCGGGACAGGCACGCCTAACAACCTACAGACCGGTTTCGGGCTTATTGGCCCTCATCAGTGCAGGGTAGTTATCCGAGTAGAGACCGTAAGATCTCCACTCGAAGCGTTGCCTGTCCCAATGCACCTTCGTCGCGTTTATTTGACCGCACTGAGCCGCGTTCCAACAGACAATTGGAAGTGGCGACACCATGCGGCAGAAGAAAGAAACACTCCAGAACTAAATCTCCCAAATCACAGAACTTGGAAGTGGCTTATAGCTCGACTAAGCTAATAAATGAAAAATGGAAAAGCCATAAATTGGACAACAATTTTAGAAAGAGAAATTAGTCTATCCAATTAGAATATCAAACATAGTTTGAAATGAATGTCTGGTAGACTACGAGCAGAAAACAACTACTTTCCTGGTAAATACCACGAAGAACATTGAATTATATCTGCTCGTAATCCATGCAACGATTCACACTGTGAATGCAGATCGCAAATGTTTCTTTCTTCCTAAGACGTGACAAATTCACATCGGGACAGGCACGCCTAACAACCTACAGACCGGTTTCGGGCTTATTGGCCCTCATCAGTGCAGGGTAGTTATCCGAGTAGAGACCGTAAGATCTCCACTCGAAGCGTTGCCTGTCCCAATGCACCTTCGTCGCGTTTATTTGACCGCACTGAGCCGCGTTCCAACAGACAATTGGAAGTGGCGACACCATGCGGCAGAAGAAAGAAACACTCCAGAACTAAATCTCCCAAATCACAGAACTTGGAAGTGGCTTATAGCTCGACTAAGCTAATAAATGAAAAATGGAAAAGCCATAAATTGGACAACAATTTTAAAAAGAGAAATTAGTCTATCCAATTAGAATATCAAACATAGTTTGAAATGAATGTCTGGTAGACTACGAGCAGAAAACAACTACTTTCCTGGTAAATACCACGAAGAACATTGAATTATATCTGCTCGTAATCCATGCAACGATTCACACTGTGAATGCAGATCGCAAATGTTTCTTTCTTCCTAAGACGTGACAAATTCACATCGGGACAGGCACGCCTAACAACCTACAGACCGGTTTCGGGCTTATTGGCCCTCATCAGTGCAGGGTAGTTATCCGAGTAGAGACCGTAAGATCTCCACTCGAAGCGTTGCCTGTCCCAATGCACCTTCGTCGCGTTTATTTGACCGCACTGAGCCGCGTTCCAACAGACAATTGGAAGTGGCGACACCATGCGGCAGAAGAAAGAAACACTCCAGAACTAAATCTCCCAAATCACAGAACTTGGAAGTGGCTTATAGCTCGACTAAGCTAATAAATGAAAAATGGAAAAGCCATAAATTGGACAACAATTTTAGAAAGAGAAATTAGTTTCTGCTCGTAGTCTACCAGACATTCATTTCAAACTATGTTTGATATTCTAATTGGATAGACTAATTTCTCTTTCTAAAATTGTTGTCCAATTTATGGCTTTTCCATTTTTTTAGATATTACTATATTATCTGCTAATTATGGTAATATTCACTTCTGGATTTGGATATATTTTTATATGATGATCCGTATCCTGTCTTCGTAATTAGAATTATGATTTTTATCAGAGTCTGAAGAACAAAAAACATGCACTTCTAAAAAGCACTTCTATATACAAGCAAAACTTTACCACAAATACTTTTTATCGTCAAGTTTCTCATGGGAAACGAGTTAGCCCTATTGTGTTCAATTTGTTTTCGTTGAAGTCACAATTACTCAAGAATAGTAAATTTTTTGCCGAGTAAGAGAAACCTAGGAATGTGGCTTTTCCTACGAGGTAAACATACTATTTTTCCGCAAATCGTTCAAAATTTGAGAGCTATTAATTGATTTAGAAAAAATCTCGAATAATAATTTCATTCATAAATAAATTGTGCTTTGAAATTCGTAATAAAATCGTTTGCGTTACTATGGAAACGTATTATGTTGAATTGTCAAACTCAATGCATATATAGTATATTGGGCAACTATAGTATGAAATATCCAATTTCCACACGAGTTGTGCACTATACTTTTCCGACGACCTGAGTACATGAAAAACATAGGTATTATGTCGGATTTTAATTTCACATGACTGTATATACCTACTTACAAATCATTTTTACAGGAAACGAATTCAATTGCCTGGAGAAGCTTACAAGAAAGATGTATCACACAAAGAGAACAAATTTTATTGAACATTTAACAAAAATATTTGGGTACATTTTGTCTGTATTTATAAAATTATTTGAACAATTGTTCATTACTAATGGAATACTATTATTTTCTTTTATCGAACCTAAATTGCATATACTTCTGGGGAAGTAGAATCTACCATTTCATTGTCAGATAACTGAACAAATTATACGATTCCGTACCTAACTACTTCGACAATCACATTGACACACTATAATGTTATGAATTCGTTTGTAGATATATGTCATTGTCACAGCTACCTATGAGTAAAAATCAGAGTATAGTTAACTATATTCGTTAATCGCGCCAATCGCAGAGCGTGAAGATGAATATTTCATTTCGCACTAGTGCGAAATATCTTATAAATGTAATTGCTGGTGTTTTCGAAAACAAAACAGTGTGAAATGATAAGTGGATGATGAATTTTCCATTTCTGGGACATAAACAACATGTTTTCAATAATCATGTGTATGTGGAATACTAACAACTGCGAGGAAATATAATTTCCTTATAGTAAGACAATTAATATTTCCTAACAGTAAGGAAATCCTGACTTTTACTTTGAGAAATTGTGTTTGTATGTCCATATAATATATCTCGCGTGACCCCTACTTATAACAATGCGAATACAACTAGTACAAATACCTACATATCAGGGTACAAATGTCAATGGATATGGAATCAACATGTAGTGATTTGTATTCACAGATAATTTCCGTTTTATTGGCACCATTGTGTGTGTTTGTACCGCTATTGAGGATTGTTGTACGAGGACCGGACGTTACATAAATTTACGTAGTCATCACTTCCGATCATATCGATATTTCTTACAGTTATTATGTCGGAGATTTGAATGTGTGAATGAAGACAAGGAATAATGGGTTGAACATGCATTGGATGAATATTAAACATACACCTAATATATATAGTCAAATAACTTACTTTTATTTATTAAATCACTATCAGTGATATATCTATACAAACGATTATTGAAAAAACCAAACTATAAACTACTGCTTCCTTTTTTTTTAATGGCTAACTCAACTATATTGTCTTGTTGGAAATATTATTAGAGGTAGAGGAGTATTTTACACATTTTATATCCACACAGACAACTCGTGAAATATCGTATAATATATCAGAAAAAAAAATTCATAATAGGAATACATCATTATCTCGAAATTCATATGGCTTGGGTTTATACTGATTACAGCCTAGCCCATATAGATAGGAATCTAGAAAATGAGACTGATTAAATTAGCATCAAGAGGTTCGAAAAACCACCTGGAGATATTCTGAATTTGTATTGCCTATTTCAAATTTGTATACATCACCATAATATAGGAAATGTCACTTTATCCTATATTTATGAAGAAGTATAGATTATCTTGCTTAATTTGAAATTACGGAGATTTTCAAGAACATTTCTTCTTCTCTTTTCATGGTGAATATCTATATTAGTCTTAGAAGAAGGAAGAAGGACCAAATTTAACAATAATAAGACTTAATCATTAAACATCGGAACTAATGCATTTCCGATCAATTCTATATATTCCACCGAATAATTTCTATATTATTCCATCCCTGACATATACCGCATTGATATGATATCGCCATGATAAACGATTGATTAAAAATATATATACTCATCACTCGATATTGTTTCAGTTATAGACGAATAATTCGTATTCTGAATGCGGTCAGATAATGGAAATATCATGTGCAAATTATATCAAATAATAATAGTGTTTTAGTTTGGCACTTTCATTAATATTGAATTTGGCTCAAATTCATACTTTATAAATATTACATGATTCAATCGGACAATCGTGATGATGTTTCAATGTCACATGGGTCGAAACCACTTGATACTATCTAACTAGAACATAACGTTATTGGAGCTAATGTTATCATTTAGATTGACAGACAGAAATGATTTGCAGGTACCTACAACATTAGATGAAATATCCATTTTCATTATCAAAACTAAATTCGAATAATGAAATGTTTATTGAGTTAGATTTGATTCGTTTGGATATAAGTGGAATTCTGGATCCGTTCATCTACAATTGCATGTATTTTCATTATAGTAGTATCAGTTGGTTGTATATAGAGTCAGCCAGTCTCGATTATACAGTAAATATTTTAATCAACCTTGAGTACATGTTGATGAGCCATCAATTTTCTGTGGATAATTGAAGAATTATTTTCATCATAATATTGGTGAAAAATAAGCTCAATACTCCTAAATATACAAGGTGTCGTATTCCTTATGCGACAATTATTCTGCATGCACAATGAATGGTATAGTTTGCTTTATGTGTATAAACTATCATCAAAAATGTTCAATTAATTAAAAACTAGGTGCAACTCCTGGTAATTGTCTGAAATTTTTCAAATGGAACACCTGTATTTCATCATTTCACTTATCCAAAAACGATTTTAATAATGGCGGTCCATCCGTTCGTAAATTATGGCGATTTGAAAATTTGGACGATATAAAAACCGATTTCACGATTTAGAAATTTTCGATAATGAAACTGATTTCTTCGATAAAAAAGAAAAGAAAAATGATGACCCGTTGGAAAAAATCGGTCTATACTTATCCGCGTTCGGAAATCATGAAAAATGCACGTGAAAAATCTCATATTTGATGTGTCACTGAAAAATGGATCACCATCTGTATGGTCGATTACTTGAGAACTGAGATTTTTTAAGTTATTTGACTCAGTTTCCTGAATAATGGGGTTGCTCAAGTTAGGTGGGGGACCCTGTATAATTCCATTCAGGAGCAATGTGATTTCATCAATAAATTTTTAGAAATATAATTTCATGTAGACGTTTCAAGATGTTTTCCTATACGACCACGTATGAAAACGTCAATAATCACACTGTTTTGTTATTCAGAAAGTAGCTCATATCACCATGGTATTGTTTATTTGAAAGAAAAAAAGCATTAGTGTTGATATGAAAAATATCACAACGGTCGCCTGAATTGATATAGAAATAATTAGGTATATTGTGAAGGTACTCACTGTCAATATAAGCGTTCTCAAATCAAATTAATATTATTTATTGAAATTTCTGTTTCGTTTTGAATTATACCGAGAATTCTTTATCTATTAATTCCTACATAACCTCTGAATTCACTTTGAAACTGGAACCTATACTCTTTGCTGGAACTATTTCGATGTTGATGACAGCGGGTGAGATCATTCAAAAGAGTACGGCTACAGTTTTATGCGCGGCTTGCTGCTTGCATCAGTTTGATATCATAGTAATCACCAAAGAGAAGTTTCTTTGGTATCACAGATGTTTGCAAGAAGTCAAGGACGCACTAACTCGAGTAACACCTACGCGCTTGCGCACTACGTACTTCTATGGTTCTGTATTCCTGGTTGTGTGATTACTGGCGCTAGCAGGCGTATATGGTGTCAAGGTTGTTTATGTACGCTGGTGTCAAAATCAATAAAATTTGTCCAAACTAAACTAACTCAATCAATCAGTACTTCACATAATGAGGAATTGTCGGAAAAGTATTCAAATATAATCTTGAATATGGAAATAAACAGTACTTGATATCGAATCAAAACCACCTGAAATTATAGAGACCGCTCAAGTTACATTTTTGACAAGACCTCCCGCGAAATGAAAGTATTCGGAGTCGTAGGAAAAATAGTGTACAAAACTCGTTGGAAAGTGCATTTTCTTCACTCGTTACGTTTCCGCACTCACCGCTACGCGGCTCTTGCTAAACGACTACTCGTGTGAAATATGTCACTTTCCACACTCGTTGTGTTGAAATCATCTAGTTTCGTTGGCTCACCCTATACAACAGATAATAACGTGTATGACACTAATGATACCCTCAGCTGAAGCATTCTTTCACATTCTTGATAGCAATAAGGAATAAGGAAACGTGATGTACTATTGAGTCTCGAATCGAAAAATAATAATTGAGTACCACCTATGATGGTAGGCAGCTTAGTAAGTAGCTTGTGGACACATATAAGGGTGATTCGGTCACCTGTATGCCAATAACCACATCAGTGTTCTCGGTTATCGGTAATCGAATGAAGAATAGTCCATCTGCCTGTGTGGACGTCTACTGGACTCTCACCCCTATATGTGAACGCTTACGAATAAGGGTATATGTTGTTACGATAATTGCAAGATTTTGTGTACGTCGTTAATGTTCTCACATACATAAGTTATTATTTATCAACAGGTTTTTATTGTTCGAGTATAATATAATGTGAATCCTAAGATAAGAAATGAGTTGTGCTGAAAAAACAAAATAAATAATAAAAAATAAAAGTATAACACATACAGTTCAAAAAAAAATATAGCTTTATAAATGGGAATTTAAATAATCAACGCGTTCAGTCAACCAAGCGTAGAGATCCGCAACATATAGAAACCGCTGATGAGTCGAATCAGCAGAGTATGGCTCACTGAACAGGAAAATCCCGCCCAATCTGTCCTATAAATACTCACGTATCCCCGGGCTTTGTCAGTTCTCACCTGAAGACGATTGTAGATACACACAATCGAAACGTCGTGACATACTCGCCGGTTTGAAATCCTTCTATTTCATTTTATTTTTTTCAATTCACCTGATGACTCTTTTTTTTCACAGGCTATTGACTATTTAAATTCCAATTTAAGTCTATATTTTTTCTTGAACCTTATACATATACTATTACTAACCTATTTGATTTTTTTTCTTCAGATTATTGATATTCGAATTTTTGATTGTTTTTTCATCGTTAGTTTTAAGTCTTAAGTTTTAAGTCGTAAGTTTTAAGTTGTAAGGAAAAATGGACCATTTATGCAAGAAGTTTTAAGGACTGTCAATAGTGTCAATCCTGTTATTTCGTGTGCTTATTTTTCTCATTTCCTTTTATTCGATCCAAATTTCCAGCCTCAATGCTATTTTTATTTATGTCTATTTGCTTTAGATGCATTCAACTCCTGCTGTTTGTTACGATACCCTTTTGCAAAATCAGACGCATGCGCAAATCGATCGAGTTTTAAGTCGTAAGTCGTAAGAGATGAATGTTGGCCAACTTTTCTTAGGACTTAAAACTTATGACAGCTGTATAAATGGTTACATTAAGAACCAATGGATGAACTTCTTATGACTTATTACTTAAAACTTGAGACTTAAAACTTACGGCTTTAAACCTCTGCATAAATCCACCGTCATACCTTCAGACAATGGAAGTCCTAACCTACTTCCAGCCACTTCCAAACAAAATAATGTAATGTATATATAAAGAACTATATATGAGAGCATGATTCTGAAAAATTTTGGAGAAGGTTGAAGAGTTGTGACACCATTTCATTAAGTACTTTCATGTTATTCGTCAACCTTTGTTCGAGATTTTTGTTTTGTGTATAAGATAGGATGCAAGATTTCTTGAATATTTGAAGAACTCGACTCTCATGCATGCAAATCTAACTGTGAGTTTATACAGCGAATAAGATAAAATAAGAAATAGCATAAGGAATAAGACAAAAATTGATCCGTTTATACAGTCAATTAAGGAATAAGAATCAACCAATGAAATCACGGCTTTTTTTGACAATGACGTTCATGTCTACTGACAACTTCATGTTTATTGTACTTTGTGCGCCAAAACTTTTAACCTAATTTTCCATTTCACCGAGAACTCTTTTATATTAATTATTTTTCTTTCTTCGCGACATAATGGATGACGGACTCTTGATTGAGCAGGTATCTTCCTTTCCACAACTGTATGTGAAGTCATCCAGAAGGTGTTGGAACATTTCTGGTGACATCCTCGTGTACTTTAAGAATTGCTCCATGTCGTGCCTTTCAGCATATAATAAAAGTTTGTGATAGACGCCATTATTTCTATTCACCTGATTCATAGGCCGCACTTTGAATCTCCTTCGAGATCTAAAGAGCTTCTTCCTCATCAATAGAATAGCCGTTGATGAAAGCATAACGAACATACCAATCATTATGGTATTTCTATCCATTTTTTTCACTAATACAAAGTGGAAGATTTCAATTCAAGTAGGTACGATGATATGGTCAAAGATAAACAAAGGACTATCGAATATACAATTTTTTTTTGGAAACATTTGGAAAAAATATTGAAGGTTAGGAATGAAACAATTCTGTCATTTCTGTCTGCAGTCTGCACATGCGCACTTCAATTTCCGAACTAAAATAAGATAAGAATAAAAAATAAGTCCATTCTTATTTAATTCCTTATTTCTTATTTTATTTCAGTACATGTATAAACGCTCTCATTGAATTACGTATGTTCTATTTTCTTATCTTATTCCTTATTTTATCTTATTCGCTGTATAAACCCACCGTAAGTCTCACACTTTCACTATTAATAATTCTGTTATCTCGCCACGAATGTTTATAGATATCGATGTTAGATCTGGTCCGGAACATTAACTTCGCAATACATACATCTAGTACGAAGGTGTGTTATTTAATTTTACTAAAGCGACTGAGCAACCTGACAAGTTGAATAACGAGTACTCATTTGAAATTCAGAACATGTGCGTAGACGACTGAAGAATGGAACGAATGAATTATTTTGAGAAATTAATTAAGTACATAAATGAGAAGTACATGAGTGCAATTAGTCTATATTAACGCTAAAGAGTATCATTTCTACTCGTTACCACTATGCAATTATCAATAATAATTATAGTTATTATCACATATCTTTCATTTGATGGAGAAGAGGTGAACTTTACTCGACTTAACGAACTTATCTAATGAAGTAATTGAGTCAAATTTCCAAATGCCACTAAGGAGGAACTGATAGTTACTAATGAAACACTTAATTCAAAAATGAAATATGAAGCAGTAGTATTTTGAATTGAAAAATATGGATTTCACTGTAGCTGCCAAGAATTTTAATATTCCAAATATTTTCGAGAGCACAAAATGCCGATTTATTTCGAAGTTGAACTCGTGTTGTATCCTCAATACTGTATTATGTTTTATATGATGGAAAATGTCAATATTCCATAGATTCTCATTGGCTGAAGATTAATTCGAGCGGAACCAAATATTGTATCCAAATTTTCCACAGCAAATATTCTCAAATTCATCTTAATTCATGCGTTATCTCTTGGATCATAATATATTTTTTTCGAGTAACTGTTTTGAAACTATTTGAAACAGTTTTGAAACACTCAATTTTTTTTAACCATTTGTGACGTCACACTTGATTGTGGTTAAAAATGTTTTGAATGCGTCTCCTGGACCGTTTCAATCATGTTTCAATATGGCGAATTGTCATCTGAGGTTAATCAACTATGACAAGTGACATTTTGAAACGTTGCATTTTTTCGGCTCATAAAATGTATAAACTATTTTGACGATGCATATCATAGTACTTTCTTGCCCTTTAGCCCCGTAAGGGTTGTCCATCACAGGAAACGATAAGGGCATCTGAAGTAACCCGAAGTATATGAATATGTGAAAATAGAAGTGGTAGAAGTGCATAAATAAAACATTGATCTTACTGGCCATATGGCGATATGTCAAATATTCCGTAAAAAATGTACGTCTTCCTTCATCCCCCCACTTGACTACGCCACTGCCTAGCTATAGCTCGCGCGTCCACCAAGAAAATAAACAACACTAATTATCATAAGAGCGATGCTATCAGCATTCTCCCCGAGTGTATAAATTTCATATTACACCGCGTGCCCCAACTGATATAATAATTGTCAGTAGAAAGAATTGGTCGAGGAAATAATGTGCTATACAGATGTAAACACGAGGTGACAGATAAGTCCTTTGGAAGTGGTCGCAGGAAGTCACATATATTTGCGAGGCCGGAAGGAGTTGCCTTAAATATAGATTGCGTCCGAGATAGTGTTAGTTGATGGTGTATAGTTCATTACACTCGATATGAGCAACGTGTGTGAGTAACCAGTGAGGATGGAATGCAAATAGTGTCATTATAATATGCTTGTATATAAAAGAATAATGACAGTACTGATTAGAAATTTGGCATTTTGCATAAAAGTGTACTCTTTACTTGCTGCAATTCCCCACTATATTTTTAAGTTTGATTCTGTTTGATTCTCATCCTCGAAAGGGACACTCGAAGGGCAGAAATCTATATCCTATCAGATAGCCAAGCAGCACTAAAAGCTCTGAAGTCATACACCTGTGAGTCTAAGCTGACTTGGGACTGCAAACAATCCCTGAGACAACTGGCAGCGAACAACCAGGTCACTTTGATGTGGGTTCCAGGTCACAACGAGGAAGCAGACTGCCTTGCCAAAGAAGGGGCAAATACACAATTTCTCGGCCCAGAACCCTTCTGTGGACTCTCCAAGGCCCACTTGAAAGAAGAGTTTCGACGTTGGGAAGCATATATGAAATGAAATCTCACTGGAATAAAGTGCCAGGACAAAGACAAGCGAAAAGGCTAGTGAGTCTCTCGCCAAGGAAAGCTAAACAGCTTCTCGAGTTGGACAAAAAAGACTTAGAACTAGTAACGGGACTCCTCACTGGACACTGCCCTCTGAGGTACTCAAAAAAATGGGTAAAACAGGGAGTGATAGTTGCCGCTACTGCGAGAACTTCGCTGAAACTGCAGAACATTTGCTTTGCGAATGCCCAGCGCTCTTCTGCAAGAGGCTCAAGTTCCTGGAAGGAGCCTTCTTAGAGCCCTCCGACATCAGGAACCTAGCTCCCAGGAAACTGATAAACTTTGCACGAAGTCTCATCGGAATCCCGGGCCTCGAATAGATTAAGGGTTATGCACAAAAAGATCTTATAGGTCAAGGTGCTTGATAGGCTGCACAGCCTTAACGACCCCACAATCTACAATCTAGTCCAAGTACAAACCCTCCAAATCATTATTTTTTATGATGTTTCACACATGAATAGCGAAGTTGTAACGTTTTTTATAAGGCAGCTGTTTCAATATTGAAAACTCCAAACTCCCCGTTCATATCTTGATTGCGTACTGAACTTTTTCACTGGTGACTAGCGTCCAACAAATCTGTTCAGCCAACTCCACCGTCTAATTATACTCCCAGATGTCAAATAAACTTCATGGCGAGAGAACTCCATTTCATAATCGAAACGCCCCACGTGAGGTAGAACTTATTAAATTTAATCTTCCATAAAGCTAAACAAATTCATGAGCAAAACAAGTAACAGACGGCGCAGGGGGCTGCATGCCTCCAGATTTATGCGGGACTTTTCTCCTCTCATCCCCTTCGGAAGGGTTGCATTTTATTAAAACAACTTGTTAAATCGGGAGACGCCCGAAAGACACATTGCGCCGAGTACGAGAAGTGAAACTTAGTTTACTCACTACACAACTTTGAAGTTGCTTGGGTGCGGAGTCAGGCATCAGGCGAATAGCGAGACGGAGTTTGGGTGGTGTGGGGTTGAGGGGTGGGGGTGGAGTAGGGCGCAATAAGTTGCGCTAATTAATGCACATCAAAGCGGTGGGGTCGATAATGATTGAGGCAAGTGTTTCCCCCCCCCCCCCATTTCACTATAGTGGGTGTTATATTAAGATTTAATCCGGATTTATGGTGAATGCGATTCGAGAAGTGAAATTTTGATTGCAAAGATTTTGGTAAACTGATCGATAGAAAAAAGAAATGTTCTTATAAAAAGATAGAGAGCTTTTTTTGGTGGAAACTTTCGTTATAGGCTATACGGCGCGAATGTCGACTCGTCAAACTCTAATTTTCACCCATAATATTCTGTAAGATTGCTTCAGAATCATGTAGGTACTTATTGCATGGAAATAGAGCGGTCCATCAAAGTTCCATTTGAAATTTTAGTTTTTGGAATGGCTATAGCGGTTATAGTGATAATTATATCAATTTGGCTAGGCTAAACGAATAATGTCAAAGTCCCATCAAGAACATAAATTGTCGAATCTATGTGGAATAAAAAAAAGATTTTCTTATTTTTAAGGGGGAGTTAGTTTTTGTTGAAAGAGATAGTGTCATATAAATTACAGAATAATTTGACAGAAGTCGAATGGTAAAGTTACAGGAAGAGAATTCTATAAGTTTGTCGAATATAACCTGATGTCAAACTCTCCCACAGAGATCAGTGCTTGGCTCATGTTGTTACTTCTTTATGAGAATTACCTATATCTGATATCGACATACAAGGAATGTTTACATTGTTTGCAGACGACACAACCTTATTATAGTACAAAAATGATAGGTAGATACCTATATTTTAGTCTGTATTAACAAAATATAATGAGTTATATCAAGTTAATTTAGAGAAAGTCAAAGCATGGATCTTGGTGTGATTATAATAATAATAAAGCCAATTTGATAACATTTTAATATGCTTCTGGAAAGTTAGTAGGAATGTCATTATATTCTCTCCATTAGCTGGAATATCATCTACACATTTTCCAATTTTAGTTCAAAAATGGTCAATTATATTTCCAAATTGCCATTTGGATTTCAAAAAGTATCAATTGTATTTCAAATTAATCAATTGAATTTCAAAAAACATCAAATTAATTTGAAAATTATCAATTCAATTTCAAAATGCGTCAATTGTATTTCAAATTAGTCATTTGGATTTCAAAAAGCATCAATTGTATTTAAAAATTATCAATTTAATTTTACTTCAAATTCCAAAAGGGTCATTTATATTTCCAAAAATATCAAATGTTTTTCGTAATGCATCATATGAATTTCAAAACTCAAAAAGCACAGGCAAAGGTTAGATGGGTGTTAGGTATGTGATATTTTCAATCACCCTGTTATTGGAACGCTCCTGGTTCTTCATATATATCACATATTATAATGTAGTAGACTGATTTTGAAATAAAAATGATAAGATTTGAAATCGAAATTATGGATTTTGAAATCGAAATGATGGATTTTGAAATTGAAAAAGGTACCTATATTTTAGTCTGTATTAACAAAATATAATGAGTTATATCAAGTTAATTTAGAGAAAGTCAAAGCATGGATCTTGGTGTGATTATAATAATAATATAGCCAATTTGATAACATTTTAATATGCTTCTGGAAAATTAGTAGGAATGTCATTATATTCTCTCCATTAGCTGGAATATCATCTACACATTTTCCAATTTTAGTTCAAAAATGGTCAATTATATTTCCAAAGTGCCATTTGGATTTCAAAAAGTATCAATTGTATTTCAAATTAATCAATTGAATTTCAAAAAACATCAAATGTATTTGTAATTTATCAATTCAATTTCAAAATGCGTCAATTGTATTTCAAATTAGTCATTTGGATTTCAAAAAGCATCAATTGTATTTGAAAATTATCAATTTAATTTCACTTCAAATTCCAAAAGGTTCATTTATATTTCCAAAAATATCAAATGTTTTTCGTAATGCATCATTTGAATTTCAAAACTCAAAAAGCACAGGCAAAGGTTAGATGGGTGTTAGGTATGTGATATTTTCAATCACCCTGTTATTGGAACGCTCCTGGTTCTTCATATATATCACATATTAGAATGTAGTAGACTTATTTTGAAATAAAAATGATAAGATTTGAAATCGAAATTATGGATTTTGAAATCGAAATGATGGATTTTGAAATTGAAATGGAATTTTTTTAAATTAAATTGATTAGTTTGAAATACAATTGACACATTTCGAAGTTGAATTGATAACTTTGAAATACATTTGATTCTTTTTGAATAAGTTATAAATTGGAATTGAATTGATAATTTCGAAATACATTAGATACTTTTGAGATTAAATTGACTAATTTGAAATACAATTGATACCTTTCGAAATCAACTTGATGCTTTTTGAACTAAGATTGAAAAAGGTGTATAGTATATCGCTTTTTGAAGGTTTTTTCAGAAAGCAGTATTTATTCTATTTATTCTGGTGAAATATATCTGAGCGTTTGGACTACACCAAGGAACGCTGTTCATATAAGAAATAAAATACAATCCATTGCTTTTGATGAGTATTAAGCCTCATTCAAGGAAGAAGATATCAATATACTTTTGTCAGAACCAACTTCAACTCTGAACAAAAGTTCCATAACCTTTTAGAGTCAAAAATAATGACATTACTCAAAAAATATTTCGAAAATGTCTGAACTTTGAATTCCTGTAGAATTTTACATCAGTTTGGAAGAATATTTCGAAGACAGATCTTGCTGAGAACCCGTTCCTGTGAGATAAAATTATCTGTTTTCTATTATTGAACTATATATTCTGCAAAATCTTACGTTCTGTCTATACATTTGAACTTTTAATTAAATTGTGAAGACATAGTTAACGAAACAGTTGACGACGAGGTGACAAAAATATCGTTTTGGTGCTGTGTGCTGCTGAAATTGTGCTCATAATCAAATACTTATGAATTTAGTACGTTCCGAATTGAGTTGAACCCTGTTGAACCTAACCTAGTAGGTACGTGAGCTCTTATACAGTTACAAAATGGACCCGAAGAGTTACTTTTACCATGGTACCCCAAACTGGGGGGCTCAAAACGACTTCTAATGAGGTAAAACCTCCTCTTAATGGGTAGGTATCAATTGGGAATGGTCGAAGACCAAACGCCATGGGAGACCATCTCGCGGTTGGAGCGCGAGCAAACGATTTCATCCAAGTTACTCAGCATCTCTCCGGACCAATGGCAGCCAGGCGCGCTACCTGGGCGTCCTTTTCTCATTAGGATGCTGCTGTGGCACCGCCTCTTTCTGATTACGCGTCATCAGGTGTGACGGATCACTAGGTACCTATACGGCGTTGTGACCGCGGTCCACTGGTCCTTACAGGGTGTTCTTCTTATGGTAGAGTGAAAGGCGGATGGAGAGTTCGCGTGCGGAGTACGAGTCCGCACTAGGTACTACTCAAAAGTTGGATATTTGAGAAGAAAAATATGTTGTATATTCTGCAGAACTAGGATAATAACGATATGATGAGTGCGGACTGTCACTCCGCTTCACCATAAATCCCATCAGAACATATCGTGGGGATCATCATATCACTTTCGCAAGTGTTCATGCATGCGGACTCACACTCCGCGCATGTTAAACACCAAAGTTCGCATTTGTATTTCAGGCAAATATTTCTCTATCTTCAGTCTCAATTAGAGCAACATCTGAGTTCAATATCTACAAAGTTCCGAATTGTTTGATATTGAACTAAGAAACTGCTCCATCAGTCATCATTTTCACAGTATTGTGAAAGGTGCACTAAAATATTGTTATCAAAGAACAGAAAGACATGATATTGCAATACATAATTGAACTATGAATTAATTTGGAAAACTGTGATTATACAGTAATGACATTAGTTTTACCTATATTCTCACTCTATAGGTATATAGTCACTCTGCATAGCCTTTTATGAAAAAAATATTTTCGCTCCCTATAGTCTATAAGCAGTCTGACTAGTTAGATATATGTGTTTTGGGCAGATATTTATGCTTGAGTCTCAAGAGAGTAATAATCAATTTCTACCTGAAAAAAATTGAATTTCCCATATTGAGAGTTTGAAAAGTTGAGAACCCAGTAAAAGTAAGTATCTATATAAACAGGGTTATTCAAATTAGACGCTCTTCATTGGGATCTCGAGAACCGTAAGAGATACAAAAAACTTTAAATTGATGGGGCAAAGTTGCGAGATTTTATGGTCATTATTATGGTGAAAAAAAATCCGCAATATAGCTCTTTTAGTTTTCGAAATATTCGAGAAAAACTGAATTTTTGAATTATCTATTTTATTTTTATCTTGTTTTATTACTGGAGATACAACAAAAACTGGAAGCTCTTCTTCATTCTCATATTTTGCGATCTTCAAATGAGCATTTTCAGATTGTAAGTTAGATGTTTCGTCTTCTCCCGGCCATCATCAACTTTTTTTAATACCAAAATGCATATTTTCCCATATTTTTCACCATAAACTGCCCCCTGAAATACAAAATTACTAATAGTTACCTGATCAACAACTAGCTCTTTCGCGAATGAAACTCGTCAATAATGAATGAATAAAATAAATGAATTCTTTGAGTATTTCAGGGGTCAGTCTAAGGTGAAAAAATGGAAAAAGATGAATCTTCGTATTTGAAAAATGAGAGTTTATGAAGGCTGCGAGAAGACGAAACGTCGAACTCGAAATATAAGAATGCTATTTTAAAGATCACAAAATATGGCAATAAAAAAGTGCTTTTAGTTTTTTTGTACCTCCAGTAATAAAGCAAGAAATAAAATAAAATAAATAATTCAAAAATTCAGTTTATTTTGAATATTTTGAAACCTAAAAGAGCTGGCGCGGATTTTTTTCACCATCATAATAATGACCATAAAATTCCGCAACTTTGCCCCAATTTAAAGTTCTTCGTATCTCTTACGGTTCTCGAGCCCAATGATGAGCGTAGAATTTGAATAACCCTGTATATTAAGAAGTTAGGTTCGAAAAAAGGAAATGAAAGTAACTATAATAATAAACATTATGTTTTGTGGATCAATGCCAACCCTCTATACCATTGAATAGAAAAAATCCACTCCCACTTCTACCGTGGGAACTGCAAAAATCCTTTACCCGAATTTATTCATTTAATTAAGCAAAGAGGACGATAACAAATATTTTATTTGATGAAAGAGCTATTTTCAAACAACATTGAGAATAATATCTCATGTTTCTGTAGTCATCTTGGCGACTGAAATCGATATTTATCGATCGATTTCAAGTTCATTATCTAGTCCCTTGTCATTTTATCGTAATTGATTTTATTTTGTTATGATAGTAATAGTGTTAGTTTTGTAAAGAATAATTAAGTATTACCTGAATATCATTAATCAGATGTATAAAAAGTAATTACCAACTCCACTTGATATCGGTGAAAATAATTCCTAATTGGAATATTTCCATCAGTACCTAATAGATGAAAATGGTTATTATTAATTATGCAATATTTATAATAATTGTATATAATTAATAAGATATCAGTAACCTTCTTTACAGCAAAAATGTATCTTCAAAATATTATCGAGTATCATTACCATACGGCTTTTTGTAAAAGTACACATAATACCAGCCAGTTTCAACATATCCAAGTTTAACTTTTCAATTGCAATGTAATAATAAATTCAGAATATTTTTTTTATCAAAATTTATAAGATTGTTGATTGAATTTCGACATGTTGTTGTTTGAGGAATGAACTGTAAAGATGCTGTGATTTTTTATTATGAAGAAGAGTAAGATTTATAATTTTTCAAGAGTATATTTTTAATGTTCAAGTACCTAATGTTATGTCGAATTATTATTTTCTTTAATGTTTCCAACTTGTTTAGGATGAGTTACTAATAAATTCCTTATTCGTTATGTATATCTATTAAACCAGACTGAGTGAAAATCTATGTTTTTCTATCTACCGTGGGATCTATTCACATCAGTGTTCAGTCTGTAAAATACTACCTCATAGGTCTGCATCACTCCGTATACACCATAATTATCTAACGACGTCAGAGTGAGTATATACTGGATGATGCAGTAGAAAAGCACATTAAAAAGAATTCATCATCAGGCAATTGAAATAAATAAACCGGTGGATGCCCACAAAAGACTCTGTATATAGCGACACCGGTGACAATCATTGCAATGGTGATGTATTGGATAATAATACACCGAGTGAGCAGCAATACGTGATTACATTAACAAGTCGCGATTGCAAACACTATACGGGGTGAATCAGAGGTCTGAGGTCTAACGCCTCGAATTTTAGTCACCATGACAAATAATTTTTCTCTCTACTCTGACATCATAAAAATCTTTGTACGTGGCTGTAATTTCACTGTATACTTAGAACCTCTTCACAATGGAATTCTCTATTTAATCGATATTTGTCCTCTTTCAGTGCTCGCAATGCAGAAATGAACTATTTCCGTAGCAAAACAACAGTTTCGAGGATCCTAGAGGTAAGAAGAGTGTTTTTGGGTTGCATTTTTTCGTGATTTTTTTATAAGAAGAATAATGGAAGTTCTAAATCAACTTTTCAAAAAGGTCAATGCTTGGAAAATACTGGTTGTTCAAATGTGATTTGTATGAACATTGAAGTGACCCAAGTAATAAATGAAACAAACGTTAAAGGTGGTTAAAGATACAGAATTTGAAATTATGACGGAGGAGCCAGTTCACATGGATACCTGTAACCTCTTAGATTGCATTATTTTTAATTTGGTAAGATAAGATTGTTTCATTATTTGGTTATATTGAATATGTCACTTTCTTTTGAATACCTGATGAAGTTATGAAAGAGATTATTGTGATAAATTCGAGAACATATAAGTGAATAATCAACTCAAAAGCTTGAATACCTATAAAATATCCATAGACTAGATGTTATCTGGTTATATCAAGTATCGAGTTATATTGGAAATATTGGAATATTGACCACTCAATTAATTTTTACTTATGAGACTATTATAATGGTTTCTGGACATATAAGTATAATATATCCTTTCTCTTTTCCATTTTGCATATAGGGTAGAATGCTGATGATGTTACTGATGAAGATTGATGCCATTTTTATAAAATGATATTTTATTAAATTCTTGCACAACTATAAAGTAGAGATTTGGAGACTATGGCTTGAAATTATACACCAAATGGAAAAATAACCCTAAAACCACAAAATATTTGAGAAAAACCAATAAAGTTGTCATCTTCAGCAGTGGAAATGCCAATGAAAGTTTCATTATATGATGACAACCTATAGTTGTCAAAATACGTTTTCGGTTTTTCTCAAATATTTTTTGGTTTTTGGGGTATCTTGCATAACTGAAAATCGTTTTTGTATTTACAAAAAATATGTTCACAAACTCATAAAAATAGTTTTGATTTCTAACCCCTATCCTATATATACTTGCCTTATAACAACCCTCAAAAATATGTACTGAAAACTTGTATGAGTTAGGAAAGCGGGGACCTTACCTATTTATTATATAATGCTGGTATCCGAAAATATAAATGATTTATTATCATGACTTTGAATTACTAAATTCAAGAAACTATGGATTTTTTGAAATTGTTAAAATTATAACTGTTCTTTTTATGTCATTTTCAGTTTCTTCTATAGTTATAAGAAAGTATGGACTTTTTGTTCCTTTATAAAACTCCTGAGATAAGTACTCATTCTGGATAAATTTTCGGCCCAAGTAGGGCAGGGGGGTACGTGATTTTGCATCTTAATTCTAAGTGGACTAAATTTGTGACAATGAGAAATTCTGCATTGTTCATTGTCTTCAACGTACCATTCCAAACTCCATCACCAGACTGAAAGAAACTTTAGATTTAGAAACTACAGACTACAGCTGCGTTCTGCGTTCAGCATTTCATCTCCCTTTCCGAAGATATATGAATAAACCAGTGTTGCCAATCTGAAATCTGTCAATATCCCACAGATCTTGACAGAATTTCACGCCATTTCCCGCCATATTCAAAATAATACCTAACATTCAGGAATTAGTCCAAACAATAAAAATATTTTATTTTTTTGAAATATTCCTCAGGAAATTAGGTGAAATGTTGCGAGTTATTTCAAAGAAACGACAATTTAATCAAAATATTTTTTTTTGTAAAAAAAAAGTGTAAAATTATTTGAAATCCTTGATTCGGTTCGCTGAAGGAAGATAATGAAACCATTTCTTATAATTCAAAAATTCCCACTTCTGAATCAGCAGTATATGTGGTGATACGTATGACAACAGTGACAAGTGACAGCATCAAGATGTTTGAGGGGATGACAATGGGTGTCACGAAGGTCATGAAACGTCAATGTTTATTTCATCATGGACGTGATGGACAAGTGAAGAAAGCAAAAATAAATATTTTTGCGCTTGAAAATAAAAACCTTTTATTGAATATCAACATGAAATATAAATATGATTTCACTAAATGCATGAAACTTTATGATTTCCCGCATATTTCCCGCACAATGCGGGAAATTTCCCGCCAATTGGCAACACTGGAATAAACGTCGTCAATCCCCCCACCCCTTTTTTTCTCTCCCTACCACATCAGTGTCGAAATCCACGCCGCTGTACGGTGCTGCCATCTACGTGGACGAATTCGGTACCACGTTATCGCTACCGATCACGTAAAAAAAGCTATACAGCAGTTCATACAGTTTTGCGGTTTTCCTTGGCTTATGAATTCGAAACTAACGACGGGAACTGCGAGGTCAGTCAGGACCGTATTGGGCCCAGATCATTTTTTTCAAAGCAATTGTTTTCTAATAATCTCAAGTACCTAACTACAGTTCTGGAAACAACATACTGAGAAAAGTAACAGTTGTTGTGTGATTCGAATAACAATAATGGAAAATTTCAACCGCAACTTAGCAACACCAATCAATTCACTTTGCAATTAAATTTTACATTTTATGACCAGTTGATAAAAAAATTAATTTAGTTTACTTATTTGTTTATGATTCAGTTTGATTAAGTAATCAAAACAACTTGGGTTGATTAATATATGAAATATAGTTGTATAATTAGGTATTTATTTCAATTATTGCTTCATATATTTAATCCCAAGCTTATAATTGGCTGAATTACATAGATTCCATAACGAAAAATAAGCATACTTATTTGCCACCCTCTCGAAATTGTGGAAATCATTTCCTATAGTAAGGTTTTCCCCAATTCATATAGGTATACCTAACCTAACCTCCCAACTTGAAAAAAACAATATCTATACCATCTATACCTATGTGTTCGTTGAAGCATATAGGTATAGAGACTTGATGATGGAGAGTTTGACTCAAGAATAAGTTTAAAACAAATGAAAATAAAAGTCAAAGAGTACAAAAATTAATTCATTTATATGAAACCTTGAAAGAATTCAATTTTATTGTCAAAACAGAATTTTTTTTAAAATGCAAAAAACACGTTAAGAATGTTCCACACTTTATGCAACGTATATATTGAAAGTGAGTAATTCTTGAATGTCTGAATATTTTCAAGTCATCTGATGTTTGTGACACAGTACCTTTGAAACCACTTCAGTATATGTTTTTTCTCAGTGCATGCATGAAGTTGTGTCTGAGTTACAGTTATTCAGTATACAGGTTCTTGTTTCTAAATGTCGTATTGAAAAATGATAATATCAAGTCCTTGAACTTATTGTTTAAAGAAAATATAAGGAGAGAATAAGCAATATTGAATATCATAGTTGCAAGGTTACCCCTACTTATATGCATATTTTTGGCAAATAGTTACCATAGTTGAATTGTAAGTACGAATTGAATACAATCGCTAGTCTCGATATAAAGTATATAGATAGGTATATTAATATAGTAATATCATTGTGATCGATGACTAGATCTACTACAGGGTGTCCAGTTTTAGATACAAACATCCCTATGCGGGGATATAATGCTTGGATATATAGATCGGTTTGTAGACAATGGAAATGTTCAATGGGTTCTGGTTATATTATTGCAAATACTCAGAGTGTCTCATCAGAAACGTCGGCACAGGGGATTGACATATTTTTTATAATTTTTTTTATCACCACCATTCAACTCATACATGTCCTAGATTAGGATTTCTTCGCAGCTTTAAGTTGGCGTTTAAAAACACTTTTGGAAACAAACTTTCATTGGAACACCATATGATGTATCCTTATATACCTATATGACAATCGAAATTAAGTTTGATATGTTTTTAGGTGGGTACACAAAATATTACTTTTAGTGTACCTATATATACAATATTTCCAGAGGATTGTGCTTTCAAACAATTTTCTCTCGATCGATCCTGAAGCGATTCGCCAATAACATCCTGTATATAGGTATATAGAAGTAACCAGCATAATAAAATTTAGACAATGTTTTGGCAATCTATTGGAAAGGTCGAGGTTTAGGTATAGGTAAGTATTGTCCCAGACTTATAAATTATTGAATAGATAATGTCTGGGGACGATATTTAGATTAAAAAAATTAACATTGGAATATCAGTTGCTATGCCATTGTAGAAAGTGAGGGAACATTGTTTGAAAGTTGCTTACAATGTTTCATGTTAAATTGTGAGTATATTGAACCCATTGTTCAGAACTTGAATGTTATGAGAATAATAACGATATAGGTAAGTCATATAGAGAAAAAAGATCAAGTAATTATGTTATGAATTTAATTATGCGGAAGTTTGAATAATATTCAAGCATAGAAATTCGAAAATCACAAGGAGAAGAAAAAAACTAGGTGTGTTATGAAATTTATTTTGTTCATGCAAAACAAATTTCACAACATATTCCATCACAAAATTTAGGTTACTAATAAGTATACACATATGTCGAGAATGCATCTGTCTTTGACTTATTCTGTAGAAATTCTAGAACATCGCAAAGGTGATCTCTCCCTTTCCTATAAAAATGTCGATGCTTTTCGGAAATCACGTCTATTATTCCATCGCGGACGATTCTAGGAAAGCAGCCAGACTAAAAACACTTGATGGACAGAGGTCAGAAACATTCCAATATCTCATTCATCTTTCAATAGTCTTTAGATCATAAAAAATATACCGAATAAAACTAAATGCGTTATAAATTTCAAAAACTCGATTGTGAGTAATTAACGAAATTAGTCGATTCAGTACGACTTGACGTGCGTATTAGGGAAAAAAAACTACAAAATCATTTGGATGAGAGACAAGAAACCACAATCGAAATCGAGTTCGTCATTTGATTCGGCTCCACATTGAGTGTAACTCGCATCAAAAAAATGGCAGTGCCCAACCGTCCGACAGCCGTACTGCCCTGTCTACCTGCCAGCGCACCCGTCACCAGAAAGGCAAAAATAAGACCACCGCTCACCGTGGCATCTAGCCACGGCCAGCTGCGACCGACCAGCGAGCGAAGCGGCACGGCCAACGTGTTGACGCGGACAGCCGCTCCGACTGTCTGCACGCTCCCGCCGATCCATCACTCGTCCCCGATTGGGCGAGACGAGTGGGCGGGGCGAGGCGGAACGGTGTGGCGCGCGGGGAGGGAGGCGCGCGAAAAGAAGTAGGGGCCGCATTTTTAGTGGTGGTGGATCGATCGAGGGGAGGCGCGCCACAAAAATCCGTCTCAGAAAGAGCCTGACGGGCCCCACTCGCGACAGCTTTTTTGCCGTACGGCCAGCGACTACTGCGCTTGTGTGTGATCGCGACGAGGACAATTTGTCGCCGCTAAAAGAATTCCGTGACATCGGTAGTCGCGTTCTGTCGTCGGTGGCAAAAACAAGCGAAGACCGTTGCAGCGGTTACCCCTCCTACCGCCCCCCCTCCCCCACTCTGCTACACCCACCGCGGACGGTTTGCAAAAATCATCGGGAAGCGACAGAAAGAAGCGCTCGCTCGGACCGCAATTATTGCATCACCTGGGACGGCTACCGAATTTTGTCGCGCCACGTGCTTCCTTGTGTGACTGTGTTGGTGTGTTGTCGTGCGACGTTTTGGGGTCGACCATGGTTGTTGTTCCTTCGGCGGAGGCCCACTGAGCAGATCACCGACTGGGGCACAACATGTCCCAGTTTGGCTTCCGAGCATCTCCGAATACTCAGGTACCGTATGCTGCTGCTGCGCGTTTCTTGTCCGTTCGTCCTGCTATTGGGATAGTATGCCTGATCCTTATCATCGCATCCCTGAGTGCGTTTCGGCTTTGGGGTTTCTTTTGCGCTGCTGCTGGCTATAAGCGGCTCAGAAGATCTCTTGATCGCTGATGCTTTGGAATAATTGAACGCATTAGAAATGTCGTTTCATGGTTTCTATCTTGTGCTGTTTGTTTGTCTCTTTATTCTTGTTCTTATCAGCCCGAATTCCTCCAGAAAAATATACTTGTAGGTAGGTAAATATCGTATGTTTAGCCCGAGGTTTAGCCTACGTCAATCGAAAGTTTACAAGAAATCATAAAATGAGTACGGCGCTCGGTATACGGGGTGTTACAATACCTAGGCATATAGATGATGATAACTATACTACCTATATACTCATTAGTTTGTTCAAATATTTGGTTATTTTTGACTTGAATTCGAAGAAACTCAAATTCTCATAAGTGTTTCGTCAGTGGACCAAGAGTTGTTATCAAATCCTCACCAATAATAGTAATTTATGCGTAGCCCTTTTTGCTCGTATTTTTGCATTGTGTAAAAATGGCAATTCATCCTCAAAAAATAATCTCCTTTAAATTTTGCATTACGATTTTTTGATGCGTGATCATAAAAGTGAATGTTTTGTTGATATTTTCATAGCTCTCCATCAAAAAATAAGTATCTTGATTTTTTGTTTTCCGCAGTTTCATTATCGAAATGGAGTAGGTACTTAGATATGACAATGTTTCCGTAAAAATACCTAACATCTTGGTAAAGCGAAATATAAATGGTTAGGTAACATCAAAATACCTATAAAGGTATAAGGTATATAGGTACCTATAGGTAGGTACCTACCTAAAATCAATCTGATGAACTAAACTTCTTCTTCTACGAATTCAATAAGTTGATAGTTACCTATATCTCAAACTCATATGATCTTGTCTTCATTGTTTACTTCTTTATATTTGCATAAGATAACGGAATAGTCTAGTCGAATAATAATTTGATGTCAGGTTTTGTCATATTAACAACATGATAAACAAAAGGAATAAGCTATCACTTTCATTAGTTAGGTTTTATATTATCATGTTAATTTAAAATACACACTAGTAAATATGCGAGTAAATATGTCCCTATATAGTTATATTGTAATTATCATTACTTTAATGATATAGTTTTATCATGCAGTATGTATTTATGTAAAATAATCATTCGAATTTATACAGGGTGATCATGTTATATAGATTAAAACATTAAAACCATATAACTTCATAACTTTCGATATAATTGGTTGGTCAGCCAGACGCCATCAGACGGTTCAGATCTCGGTTTTGATGATGAGTGCCTAAATTCCTAATCGTGAAAAAAAATGCTCATGCCTAACCGAGTATACCTATAATAGCTGAGAATAAGAATCTTGATAAGAATAATACAATGATAGAAATTAACAACATTTGAATAATGTTCATCCCCCCTATTATGTTTCTTATTGAGATGCATCATTTCCATATCAATAAGTTATGAATCTATTCGAAATATTCTGTATTTTCAAATAGTGATGCAAATAATCCAACACAAATATAAAACAGCCAAAGGTATGAGTACCTACCTACCTATACATATAAGTATAGGTAAACCAGCGATATAACATTGAAACTATATGACATGAATTTCTGATTTCCAATTAAACCAATTAGTAAATCTTATACAACATGCGTGTATTCCTGAAGAAATATAATGATTCTCCAGCCATATGAATATCACCTTGAATAGAACTTTTGTTGAAACCGCGTTATAGTTATATATAGAAAAAATAAAACGCTAATGGCCGTATACCATAAAACAGGATATCAATGAAAAATAAAACCAGCGACAGTGGGCGTACTGAAAGAATTTCCATGTTCCTGACTCATCACCTCCATTGTATATTGTTAATGTATATATACTTACAACACGTAAGCAGTTTCTATACAAGTCGGCCGACGGTCTTATTTCATTCATGGATATGATGAGAAAACTGAACTATATCCATAGCTCTCTATTTCGCATCATGCATCAATCAGCTAAAGTTCAACGAATGTGTTGAATTTTTCGGTTAACATAATAGTCTAAGAGTGTTACGATAATGCAGGAATATTATTATTATCAGAGTACAGCAGAGTCTTACAAATCTTCTTCAAATCTGTAATTATACGCTCACAAAAAGCAGAAGTGATAATGTTTTGTAAACGTGCATAAACTAGTTCTATATCGTCGATAATGAGTCTAGAAAAGTTGTAGGAGGGGACCCAAGGCTGACCCTTGAGGTATTCCAGAAAGGATCATGCCGATCATGTGTGTGGTTCGACTTAAAAACTGTTTGTTGGTGTGAAAATCGTGTATCTATATTCAAATCAGCACATTTAAATCGCATTTAAATTAACATTTTATCATTTTGTTAATTAGAAACTACAAACTTATTTTTCGTAACTACGATATCAGTCGATTTTCAAAATTGGTAGGATGATTTTTCATAGTAGGTATATGACTAACATTTTTTCAGTTTTTTTTTCAGTTTTTTTTTCATGTATTATTCGAGGGGGTGATCACGGCCAAAAAACGTGTACACTAAACTTCCTATGCGCCCGAACTTCCCAAACTTCCCCGAACTTCCTCGGACTTCCTCGAACTTCCCAAACTTCCTCAAACTTCCCCGAACTTCCTCGGACTTCCCCGAACTTCCTCGGACTTCCTCGAACTTCCCAAACTTCCTCGAACTTCCCGAACTTCCTCGAACCCGATACAGGGTACAATTTTGAATGAATTTTGAATGAATGGTGTTCCGAAACTATTGTGCCAAATCGAAACGAAAGATCCCCTCGAAATCTAAGATATCCATCCTCAAATATAGTCTATTGCAAATTCGCTTCATCTCCGAACAATTGTCTGATTATGTATGTATTTTTCTTAAATGTATATTGAAAACGCTTGTTTTTTCTGGATTCAAACAGGTTTACATCCATTACTCCGAGTATTATTCAGAATTCAATGATGAGAAAATTTGAATATGAATGATTTTTTTCTATTTTCACCATAACAAAAATTAGAAAAAAAGGGACCATGGACTTGCTTGCTTACCATAATTAGAGAGCTGATTCCATCAATCTATCACACTTGGAGTCAAGCGGGAATGATTTGAAATATCGATATTTTAAAACATATTATACGTAATCCGTTTTTATCAATAACGAATAGTTCCGATACAAAAACTTTCTAAATTTGAAAAATTTGAATTCTCACACTTTATAATATCTATGTTGGTAATCATTTCAGCTAGACATCAAGTATGATGGATTGATGATATAAGATCTTCAATGAAAATCTGAAAATGCAATCAAATACAGGGTACCTATTCCATTTGAAAACAAAACTTCGATGCGCATCTTTTTTTTTTTGTAACACACTGTATAGCTCAAAATAATTGACCAGTTGATACTGAAGGTAATTCACGACAGTTAAGATTTTCTTGAGGACTGAAATTCCATACAATAGCAAGTACTTCAAACAAAAATCGAACAATTTTTTTACTTTCTAATTCACCCTTTAATTGTGGCTAAAGATATACATTTTTTTACCAAATTTCTACTAGAATTATATTGTTTTCCTTATGTCAAAGTTTACAGAATTGATGTCCTGTTATAACGAGACATTTTTTGAGATTGAAATAATTAATTTTTCAATCAAACTGAATATCACAGTCTCAATACTCAAGGATACTACGTGGGTATGCGATAGAAAAGAGAATTGTGGTGGATAGAAGTTCGAAAATATACGACAATGAACGATATGACTACGAATTCCATCAGACTTCCTCGAACTTCCTTAAAACTTCCCTGAACTTCCTTCGAACTTCCCAAACTTCCTTCGAACTACCTTGTGCCTGTACACCAAACTTCCCACGTGATCACCCCCTCGGTATTATTGAAACACGTTGAAAAAACAATTTCACGAAAGAACCAAATATATTTTGTAGAACTGTGAAATTGAATTAATTAGCATAAATTCTATATACTTGATGTGAATAAATTTAATGTTCTGTCGTATATTGTCCTGCTATTAGGAATAAAATAAATTGTAATTGCTCCAAATTCTGAAATACCTATATATCCTCGGTAATATCACTGACCAAATTCAAATCAAGATAAAGTTATCTATTATTCTACTGAAACAATGAAATGATGTTTCCAAAATAAGTTATATGGGCAGGAATGTAATGAATTCAATTCGGCAAAAAAAAATTCTATAACTGTTGTGTAATCAAATATAATCTGAGATTATTTGCAACCATAGTACCTACTTGCTTTCCAAAACTTGATCAAACTATAGCTATTGTTTCGTCGATTGTTTCACTAGTATATCTAGGCGAGTATCTAGGTGTCTATTTCATTAATAGAAATTCTCACGAAGCGAACACAAAGTGTGACGACCATAATAATATCATAGTTCGAACATTATTCATTCGATCCGAACCCATTAATATACAGAGTTATCATAAATCTAAGACATATACAGGAAACGCTTCATAAACATATTCCATTCACATTGATACCAAAACAACCTCAGGTGAAACCCGAGATGTTAAACAGCTGGCGTTGTATTTTTACCTTTGTGAAAATTAATTGCTGCTTAAAACATTATTTAATGCTCCCATAATTGATTTTAGACGTTGTATCAATTTTTATTGAAGCAGAATGTTATATCGTCGCACGACACCGTTTGATTTACAGCATAGGAAGTCGTCTATGACACCAAATACTGAAGAGAAGCATCTGCTAAGTGAATGTTATCTCCACAACTCACACTACAAAGCAAGTTTCCTCAAATAATAGCTATTTTGTGTAATTAGAGCGCAAAGTTATAGTGCCATTAGATAATTCACATCAGTCACTACCTATATTTTCAATCATGCATGACGATATGAGTTAGTTCTCAATAATATACCTATGGCTAATGGCCTTAGTTGCCGATGCCAGAACAAACAAATAAAATATATACTTATGGTAGAGGCGAGCGTTTTTTCAATACTCCCTTTTCGTTCAGGACCACAAATAATGTCACCGAAATGAATCGGAAAACGTTAATTTTGTGTAGAATTTGAAAGCGTCAAAGCAGGCTACTTTGTTAACTATAGTTGTATATAGAAAAATAATTGAAACTCCATGACCTCATAATCTCGCTATAGATATACATGCTACAACAGAACACCCATGTTGCTATAGTTGATAAAACACGCATAATCAATATATAAATGGTGAAACAATTAGTCGTAACGCTAGTAAACAAAAGACCGTCGACAAGGCCAACCGTTCATGTTGCCAATAAGTTCTTGCCTCTCAACTCATTCTTATCAAATACAGGCTTTCGTTCTGTACAACAAGTGATAGCACTGTCCATGCCGATATGTGCAAGTCTATTATTTGCGGTAGCAGTGATAAAGGGTAGGCGGCAGTGAGATAGCATTACACCCAAGCGAAATTGGAAGCGGAAGTTGACACTATACTTCATAAAAGGTACATGATTGATACATACTTAAAGAATGCGATACAAATAAAATTGAGTTGTCTCGAGAGTTGTCTGTTGTTTGGGAATCGGTATACCACTTTGTAATATTACAAATAATACCACTTTGTAATATTACAATCAAAGCTATTATCTCCAAACATGCCTAATATATGCAGACTGTCTTATTTACCTACCTCAGTTCCATATTGAACTGTGTTCGCAAAGCATTGAACAATGCATCAACTCCTGATTCTATATGGAATATATATGTAGGTACTTTTTATCAATTAAAAGGATGACGAGTTATTCAGAACACCTACCAGTTATTTGGCCGTGAGAATTACTAGCAATATCCATCCAATGCATCTGACTTCTTATCTCTCTTATGGTAATCTTTTTGTCTGATGTTATACAAAAGTTCTTTGCTCCTAAGAGATCTATTAAGAACGTTACTTGTTCCTCGGTCCAATTTCAAGCAGAAGACATAATTTCCAACAGTCCAAAACTCAAGTCTGACGTTTAGATTTTCGGTGTCAACAAACAACCCTATATAACCTCACTTTTTCATCAAACAAGTAAAATATTCAGAATATTTTCTAATTTCAGCTGCTGTTTGATGTGACGTCATTGCCTACATCACTCTTCCATAGTTTGATCAAATAGTTTGACCGTGAGACACAAACTTTATACTTGGATAAAGAAAACATTGTCAACCAGTATAAAAAAGACTGGCTATAACACTTCCTTGTAGATACATATTTCATTCCAGGAGGCAAAGGATTTCTTGGTTCCAGCTTTCATCATCATAATACTACATGGTCTGCTAGTGCAAATGATTTATTCAATAATAATTGTGCCTCGATATAAGTTGGTAATCTTCCTTCTCATATCAGATCTATATGAATAGAAGGTTTCAAATACACCAAAGTGTATTTTTTTGTTTCGTGTTTAATTTTTATTTGTTAGTTATACATCAATATCTCTGCCCTTTTTACACAAATTCATAACTCTGACCACTCTGACTATATAACTCTGAACTACATCTGTATGATGAGTCAAATAAATATGTCTATCTTTATGCAAAAAATGGACATGGTGCGAATTACATGTTTGATTCACTGCGTAGTTATACCATTGATTGAGGTTATACATTTTCGTTGGCAGAAAACTTAACAACCACCTAATTGAGTACCTCCCTACTTAATCAGATCCATTCCTTTTTGCTAAACGCTTCTCGATAAAATCCTCAATTAACTTTTATTTGTCGTTAATAGCGAGAATTAAATTTATACCTATATAAAGAGTTTCTGGCCTGCTGAAGCAAACTTTTCAATTCAGCAAATGCATTCGACTTCATCACTATGGTACAAACGAGTCATCACGTCATATAGCAACTCCATAAATTTCGAGCGGCCGCATAAATATGTCGTTATCATTAATTAAAAGTTCAAAAAATCACTCGATCAAATATTTATGAGTGTGTTTCGTGCAGATGTTTTCATGTCATGAGCTGTACGACCACGATGCTACTTTGACGATACCAACTTGGAATGATAATTTTCAATCAGAATGATGCTATTACTATTTCAATATATCATTATAGAAACAAGATTTATTTATAAAAGAAAATATAGGTAGGTACTAAGGCCGCAGCATACGTTTGCTTCTTCTGTAATAAAACTCACTGAACGGTTTCTAAATGGAAAATATTTTCCCAAATGATTCCAAATTTGTATCACTTCTCAAGTAAGCACCCTCGCAATTTTGGTGGCAGAAAAAACAATGAAAATTTGAAACTGACGATTTATATTATTGAGATCGATTCAGGTTACCGCATCAGGAAAAAACGATTGAATTTCACTAGTAGTTTTTGTTTTTAATGATTGTCATCAAACCTTGGATCACATGTCAACGTTTGCGTTTTATTTATACTATTTCAACCATAAGATTGGCCCTAATATTTATTTTCATAAACCTTTGAGCAATACAAATACACTCAATAAATAATGAAAATAAAGTTTCAATATTTTTTTATGTTCTTGTTCTCACGAAAAGGGATATCCTGTAATGTTCAGAGGACATCGTGAGAACCAAGGGAAATAAGGTAGGAGTTGGTGTTCTTCTTAAATTTGTGGAGATTGTATGCCTCGGTGAACACCTCCCTAGGCAATCAGTTCCAAAGTCTCGATGTTCGTTGGATAAACGAGTCTTTGGAAAGGGACGTTCTGCAGGTCTCTAAAGTGACCACGAAGAGGTGTGAAGACTGAACTTGAAGGAATAATCTCGAAGAGACTGCTAATGGAGGAACGATTGTTGATATTTCAGAAGAGCATCGCCCGCTTGAAAATATCTATAAAATAGAGATAAATCGCCAACTTTCCTACGGAAGTGAGCGAGTTTGTAAACGAGGCATCACCGACGAGACGAATTGCTGCCCTTTTTTGAGAGAATCCAATAGTTTCAGGATATGTTTAGGTGCCGCACTCCAAATATGGAAAGAGTATTCCAGGACAGGTCGGATCTGTGCCTTATAGATTATAAGCAGCTGACTGGGAGTGAAATAGCTCTTGGCTCGTAACAGAAATCCAAGTTTTTGGGATGCACTTTTGGCAATGGACCTCACGTGATTTTCCCAAGAAATGTTATTGCTGCGATAGTAAATCCAAGCATAGAAATGGATGACTTCAATGGTATGGTTACTCCTGACTGAATTATGTTGGATACAGTGAGATCGGCTTTTTTAGAGAAAAGACATGCTTGTGTTTTGTTTGCATTGAATTCTACCAGGTTATTAGTTCACCACTCGAGAATTGTTGCTAAGTCCATATTTATTTTGTTAATCGTTCATTTCTGATGGTTTGACGGGCCGATATATAGGAGCCCTAGAAGAGAAAGCCGTATGGAGGGTACTATCAACCGCGAAGCTGTGTATAGGACATGAAGTTGCTTCCAACAAATTGTTGATGTGAAGAAGAAATAGTGTTGGTGCTAAAATTGATCCCTGATGCCGAACACCAGCATTAAGGAGTATAAAATGAAACTCCATCGACCACTACATGGAGAGACCTGTTTGAGAGAAAACTATAGCAAGCAGAGAACACAGCTGATGGGGCAAACCAAGGCAAACCAACTCATAAGCCAACATGAATTTGAGAGTTTGTTTTGATCTCGGTTTTGATATACGGTTGTGCTCACAATCACTTTACTTGAATGTGATGAGAATATATAGGTATCTCTAGAAATTTCAACATTGCTTAAAATTTTTCTAAACTTGTTTCTTACATAAAAGGTTTGTAGAATCCAGTTTTATTATCAGACGTCGGTATCATGGCATCAATTCCATGAATGAGATATTAAAAAAGTGACTATGGTGATCAAAATATCAATGTATTTGTATTCAAAACATTTTTGTTCATTGCCTCATCACCTATTAGCTATTGTTGTTACTCATATGGAAATAGTACGGATGATGAATTATTCAAATCTTTTATTGATTCCGATCGCTTTGAATGGACGGATTCAATTCAATCAATCGTTTAACAACAACTTATTTGTTTCAACGCATACGAGTACAACTGATAGTTCTCCAACGTATCCAGAAAACCAAATCCAGGTTGGGGTCGTGAAGAGATGCCTGATGTCACATTAATCACCATCCTATATATGTCACTGTTCCACGGAACGCACGAAATAGTAATTTACGTAACAAGTCCGGAAAATACTGTTTTTTTGGATGAGTGGACAAAATTCTAGGACGAGCGTAGCGAGTCCTGGAAGTCTGCGAGTCCAAAAAAACTGTTTTCGGGCGTGTTGCGTACACAATTTTTTCGGCAACCGTGTAGAATAACAAATCAAAGAAACACATTTCTTTATTAGAACAAGATTTCGAACATTTCAATTCTTATTTATATTTATATTAAAATTAGAACAATTGTTAATATTGAATGGATTCAATTTGTTTGAAATGCTTGGTATATTTAAGTGCCTTTTGTTGAAGTCAGAACAAGAAGCTAAAGTTTCCGTTTCACATTGATTGTTTTCATCTGATAATTTTTGAATGTTAGCTAATTTTATGTCAGATAGCTGTCAGTCGTTATTTTGCTGCTATGGTAATGATCAACTGCATTTATCAAAACCATACTACCAAGATTTTCATATTTACAATGACAACAACGATGTGATGCTTCCCGGCCTAGTCCGGCAAGTACGTACTTTCCTAGGTACTAGGCCGGAAAAATGCCACTTTCTCAAAAAAAAAAAATCGTCTGGAAAGTACGTACTTTCCGGACGGTTGCCGAAAAATATAAATCCAAACCGCAGGGCCGTACCTCAAGTCTTCTGTGGAGCGGAAGCTTCAGTCGTCTGTGTGCCTCGGCCATGACATCAAGCGATTATCATAAACGGAATTAATACCCCGAACAGGGGCGCTGAACAAACACGAATCGAATCCGCTCCCAAAGAATGGAAACCTGGAAAGCGATTCATAGCCGGGCCAATACGAACGAGGCACGGGGGATCCGGGAAGACATGGGCGTCGATTCAGGTATCGGTTTGCAAACAGGAAAAACACGAGAGCTTTTTTTCATCAGATACATTTCTCTTGATGGTGAGCGAAAAACTTTGCCAATCTGTGATTTTACGGGGAAAAATCGTATAAAAATATTCTCTAATATCATCAGTTGAATTACTGATGAAACGATTGTGAGTCGGCAATGATGAAATGTATCCAAAATATAAATCAATTACATGATATGAATGAACAACAATGTATGAAATTATCTTTCAATTCTCTTCAAAACGTCTCATCATCATCTGAACAATAACTACAATCATATATACGAACATTCAAATTTGACATGAGAAATGGAAATGAAACGCGCTCATACTCTACTAGAGCTCTAGATGAAGTATATGATTTTGAGGAACAGGCAGTTTTATTGCTCTCAAAAAATGTTTATTGCGGAATATACATAAGTATAATGTTGATAGTCGGTTTTTATGGAAGTAATTTTAGTTGTTTATAATGAAGGTAAACTTCAATCATCCCAGAGGAATAAAATTTCTGTAAACTTCGGCTAGAACATAAGAAATAGCGGATTATACCGTGCGTATCTTGTGCTAACGAAATGAATAGAGTGACACTACCCTGTGGTAGGTCCATTTCCCAGTCTATGTTATCGAAGATAATGATTTCTATATTAGTTTTTCGGTAGCCAAGTAACATTTCAATTTCAGCGATTATTTCATTCATGCTAAAATACACGTTTTTGATTGGTTGAAATGATTGTGTTGATAAGCAATAAAACCATGTTTTCGATTTTGTATTTCGGCTCCTGATTGGCTATTGGATACCTACATGCTGTGTTTTCGTTTCTGTATTTCGCTTTCTGATTCGTAGGCAGTAGGGTAGTTTAATTTAACAACAACTTTTACTAGTTGCAATCTGTCATAGTATTTTCCGATTCCCTGGTGAATAAATGAATGCCACTACACCAAATTTTCGTCTGAACCATGATAAACACACAGTATTAATGTGTATCCACTTCATTTTCCACAAATTCTAGACAATTTCAGCATTAATAGAATTAGAATTAATCTAATGTAACCTAACCACACAAATTGTGACAACAATCATAATGAATTCAGCTCAGTAGTACCTAGTGCTTAAGTAATCTTGTCGACATCATACAATGTCATAAATCTATTGTTGGTTGCATAACGAATCTTTTTGTGTCGAACTACAATGCATAATCAAAATAACTAATTCTATAAACTGCACGTTTAATATTTATATTAACTATAAATAGGAAATCATCAAAATGGCTTTGATTTTATTCATGAAATAATCTGAACAAATACAACTTGTGTTATTGATGATTATCGAAAATTTCTTCTCCTTTTCGAAACAAATCATGTTGCTTTGGGAAACCAGACTCGCGCTGTGCGCTACTTGTGTTATTGATGATTATCGAAAATTTCTTCTCCTTTTCGAAACAAATCATGTTGCTTTGGGAAACCAGACTCGCGCTGTGCGCTCGTGTAGTTTTCAAGCAACATGATTTGTTTCTCAAAATCGAAGGAATTTTTGTTTCGATAATCATCAATACACTTGTTGTATTACATACGAAAATTTCACACCTTTCGACCAATCAAAAGCCTATATTTTGTATATTACCATATAGGAACTAGAACAATTTCCGGAAATTTTTTTCTATTCCTTATTGGGGAAGGAGCATGGGCATTTTTTTGACGTCTATAGGTTGATGAACATTCACATTTAACTTCGCAGATATAAGTATACCACTTCGAGATTCTTGTAAGAAAGTATATATCTACCAACTTTAGTAGAATTAAGTTAGTCAAGAAGAATGGTTTGAACTACCAGCAGCTATACCTTATTATTTTGCGTAAATAAAGTACGAGCTAAAGACGCCTAAAGTCGGTATTTCTTATTTTATTTAGCGTTATCTTAACTGGAGTCTTTGTGAAATTTTCTTCGTCTTCGACTCGAGATAATTTTCAAAATATTCGTGTTCTCTAAAAATATTCCAGTATAATACCCAGTGGTATTATAAGTGAAATTCCTTTTTGTTTCCAACGAGGATTCAATTAAACCTATCAGATTTTTCATTGCCGAACATGACTCTAGAAGGTAGGTATGTAATGTTGAATAATTTCTTCACGTAACGCCACTGTTCGACGCTACTTTCTGTGTCTCTTAGCTCAATGTGTGCCCTTTTGATTTATAACGATTTAATATTTATTTTGATGGGTGAAATTCGGCGTTACTAACACTTATACGGAGGGTTCTGCCATCTGCTAAGATACATTCGAAACCGGTCCCCCGAAAAACGCCCTTCTCACCCCGAACACAGGGTGGAAATTGGCTTATACGGGGTCGGGTAGATCCGATACCGGAAAACGTTTCGGCTTTTGTCATCTGAATTGGGTTTTTACTGCTTTTCTATGAGACACTAAAATACACCTTTACGAGTTTTCCTAAATATATTAATATGTGGGGTGTGAACACACAATTTATTGCGGCATTAAGGACTTTTAATGGACCAACGGAAACTTTTGTGAAACATGAGACTTTATTTATTTTATTTCTGACAGTGACATTATAAGCTTATATCGTCATAGTTATACGGTATCTATAATGAGGGTCATAACTCCCTTGGGATATCAAGGTTCAAAAACTCCCTCTTACCTTTTACAGGTGAAAATGATGCAAGAAATGCTTATAAACGTTTATATGTAATGAAAACTAAGACATATTTTCCTTATTCACGTCATTACAAATAATAAATGTACATAATATAATAATGTAATATGCCAGAAAGACAGTTTCGTTGGCATTTTTTGACATAACATTTCTCTGTGTCAGCCACTTCAGATATAAGTTGTATTCTTTTTGATATAGAGCTTCACTTTTCGATGGAAGTAATGATTGTCTTGCTTTTTCCGCTTTTTTTATAATATCCTCCATTATATCAGAAAAAGATCGTCGATTTGTGGTAAAAAATAAACACGTTTTTAACGGAAAAACATTGATTGATAAAGAAAGTTTGCTTATAAACATGTAACATAGCGACAACCTAGCAACAACCAACAATGCTACAATCAACGCTACCTAATTCAAATATACCAGAAAGGTTATGAATTTAAACATTTATTGCGTTCTAAATATGGACATATTGTTATGAAAATCGGTCAAAAATAAAATTATCTATGTACCACGGGAATTATAGAGCCTTAATAACCTCTGGCAATTGCTGTCCCTCGGGCCAGAGGCCCTCGGGACGCAAACTTTGCCATCGGTAATTAAGGCCCTCATAATTCCCTTAATACATAAATAACTATTAGAGGTCTTCTTCCCAACCCCATAATAATATTAGGTTATATACCTATTCTTATGCAGGGATAAATAAGTTTAGAAATATAAAAAAAAAATGGATTTTTTGTGGTGTTTGTGAGTTGAGACGTAGCAAAAAATATTGGCTATTCCTATTGTATAGCATATCACAGTTTCAACTATCAAAATTCATATGCAAGTTTGAATATTTTTAATTTGATGAATGATGCTTAACGGAAATTTTACTGAATTAATGATTTCAATCCTATATAGAGAGTGAGCATAAACCTCACGCTGGAAATATAATTTCTTGTGTGTCCACGGAATGATGATTATTGAACATAATAATGGTTGGACCCCCAGAGTTAGTACGATTGTTCTACTACGCATTGAATAAAATTTGAATAAAAATGTATACAAATGTGTTATATCTCATGTTCTTCTAGAATTTATTGCTAGCTTTCATGTTGTTCACGAGAATTTTGGTAATATGATTTTTATATCGACATTTCACGGTTGAGACGCATCCATTATGAAAATTTATGAACATTCGAAATGTGGGTTGTTCTGGTATTTTTTTAATTAACTGCATTTCGATGTAAATAAGTTGGCAACTGATAAGGATAATTGGTAGAAAACGCTTGTGAACATTTAACATTAAAATTTCTGTTACATTCAAAATATATTGTCCGATTCTTCATGTGGAACAGAAGACGAGATATTTCTTGAGGTGAAAGATAATGGTACCAACCAAACCTCTTTCTTTTGCTGGTATTACACTGGAAATTTTTTGACGTTTATAGGTTGAATGAAATTCACATTTAGGTACCTAACTTCAAATACTAATAGCGTTTTCCATTGGTGGAACTTGTACGCACCCAGTTTACCTAAATATATTTCTACCAAACGAACACTTTGGTGGTGTTGTTAATGCATTTCCAAAAGTGCGATTTGACACCACACTGGTGTAATGTACATGTGATTTTCTTGATGCTGGGCTAGGGCATAGGCCAATTGATACTGATCTATATCAAAATCATCTAATATATCATGCTCAATACTGAAATCAGGTACGGTAGGAAGGACGTCAGTGCCACCTATTGGCAAAAGTTCTAAGGTTCTAAGATCGAACAGATGAGCGCATAAAATTCACACCATTCAGATGCCTACATACAATTTTTTTTTTCATTTATATCAACTCTGGTGTTTTCAGGATCGTGATATGACACGGTGTAATTGAGAATACTAAATTTCAACTATTTGGTGTTTCTTATATGATTTTATGTTTCAGAATCGTTTTACTTCACCACATTCGTGTCATTTTTCACTATTAAGATCAGAATTAACACCACTCAACACTCAATTGTAAAATGTATAATAAAAAGGACAACACTTTGATATTCAGGTGTTGTATTCGTCGGAGTTTGCTCTGAAATCCATCTGATTGAAATTACACCCAATTTTTTTTACTGTATTCCAGTGAAAATACATAAAACTATATTTCCATTGAATTGAATTCTCACTTTTCGTAATTTCTATTCCGGAAGAAGTCTCTGATGTATTCTCAACAACCTCCAGTCAACGACAATGGAGACATTAATTCCATCTAGATCGACAATTCCCGCAAGTCCCAAATTAATTCTTACACCTCGCTGAAAATTTGCGTGAGGCGTGCGAAGCCCTCCTCGATAAAACTACCCCAAACGAAACGCCCTCCCCGCACACCTATCATTATCTACCCCAGAACATCTCTCGCCAACTGTATACGAGAGAAGACGTAAAATTATCTCGAATTACGCCGCGACGTCATAGAAGGACGCCGAGCGACAATCGACCCTAAGAGGGCGTCTCTAAGGGTGTTTTCGTCGGGCCGCGATAATGGCATTATTTATTCAACCCCCGGGAAGTGCAGTCGGGCGATGCTATATTCGTTCGCCATTATTAAAAATGAGTCCTCGAGCTGTATAGGCTTTTCGTTGGTATTGAGTCCCTTTCGGTGGATGAGAATTTGTAGCCTGAAACGAACAGTTTTTTCCAGGAACATTTGAGAACCCGGCTTCCATGCTCTTCTTGTACACTGATAAAAATAGGTGGAAAAAAAAACAGTATATTAGCTGTAAAGTAATGCAGAATATTTACTGGATTTTCGCAGAATCCAGTAATTTCACCTGAAATAGGTATTTTTCCCATGTAATATAGTACTTCTCTGGTATTTATGTTTTTTTTTTATTTTACCACTTAAATTTCAGGCCCTTACTGAATAATCAATTGTATACTGTCATTTGCCTTTGTGAATCCCAATTACACGGTGACCAGTGTGTGTGTAAATGTTCATGTCAGTTCCAAGTGTTTTTTTAAGGTAAAACAATTTCATTCATATAACTGTAGATCTAAACACAGTAACCAATATTTTCACGTGTATAACTTGTAATTACAATTGTTTGATTATAAAATAATATAATAAACATCAGTATTTGCAAAGACAAAATGGAGGAGCAGAATTCCCTTATATATCAATTGTAAAGTAGTTTTAACAAATTAGAGAATTATTTGTTTTTGTTAGTTATTGCTGTGTGATGAGCCTCTTATTTCCATTTAAGTATCATCAGTATAAATGAGAAGTTTCGATTTTTCATTTTTGTTTTCTTATTATTACATAATGTTATGTATAAATGTGAGCATCGTCAGAATGACTAATGTATTATACGACATTATATTTTTGTTTGTTATGTTGAATAAATGTTTTCTTTTGAATTGACATTTTTATTTCAAACATTTCAACCTTTCAAATATAGAATTAACAGTACAAAAGTACACTGTAAAATGTACCTATCATTATGTAATTAACCGATGAAAAAGTACCTGATGGTAAAAAAAAGAGCTAAATCACATGTGAAAAGTCCTATAGAATAAATCCAGAATAATGAAAATAACTAGGTGAAAATACAATATATACACCTGAAAATCGCAAAGTTATAAAGCAGTTTATATTATGTATTATCACACAAAATAACTAAAATTACCATGTGAAAATACCGAATATTTACCTAAGAATCGTGAAGTAATAAAGCAGTATATATTATGTATTATTATTACAGTATAGGGAGTGTAAACGCATTTTACAGATTAGACTGTAAAATTCCGGTAAATAACGTTGGTCATAAAATAACCAATTGATGGCACTGAAAATGGCCTACTATTCACTATTCCACTCAGTCATTTCTTATGGAGTTTTGATTTGGGGGCATGCCACAAACTCGATAACTATATTCAGATGTCAGAAAAAAGCCATAAGAATCATGGCAAATGTAGGATATAGGGAACATTGTCGTCCTCTTTTTATTCACTTTGAAATCATGCCACTTCCTACTTTATATATTTATGTTGTGTTATTGGAAATTCACAAAGATATTGAGATGTTTCCAAAACACTCCAGCAACCACAATTACTCAACAAGGTCTGCATTCTATTATTATTATTATTATTATTATTCTTATTGAATAATCCAAGACACCGATTAGCGGTTACTCAAAAAACTCGCTAAATCTAAATTTATATAACTGTCCCCATCAATCAGTAAAATCTTTGAATTTCAGAAATTTCAAAAATAATATCAAGAGATACCTTCTCAAACATTGTTTCTACACAATCGAGGAATATGTTGCTGTAGCTGGACAATTCATAGTTTTTGAGAATTAAATCTTTTTGATAGGCTTGTAATTTACTCATGTTTATAAATCTTTGTTGATTTCAATTATATGTTTATATGTTCTCATTTTAAGATTTTTAAATTGTGTAAGTTCTATATTTACTCTTGACTATTCACTCTATTGTTTTATTCACAGACGTTTTCGCTCACTCTGAATTTTTTTTATTTTTTTTTGATATTAGGCTTTAGGCTAATATTGTAAATGACTTGCCATAAATGTACCTTGTATGTAAAGTGGTCAAATAAATTACTCTACTCTCTACTCTACTCTTTCTTCAGAATCAATAATTCTTTGGAGTTCGGTGTAGCTTTGATGGTTTTATAGTGTTCCTGATGACTGAAACTTTGAGTAGTTGAAGCAAATTATGGATTTAGATGGGAAAAATTAAATTTTTGTCGCTGATTGAGAGCGTTCTAGAGTTATTATTTGTTTTTAAAAATTGTTCTGGTGAATTGAGAAAGGTATTGAAAGAAATAGTCTGCATAAATGTCGAAAAAAAAATTAATACTTTTGAGAAGAGTTCTGGGTAACGTTTGACGAGTTCGATACAAAATATATCAACTGCATTTTTGTTAAAAACTGATGATTTTCACAAATGTTCACGAAAATCGGTCCTTCCGTTCGGAAGAAAATTTGGAAAATACAAAAAATTGATTTTACGATTTTGAATTGTCCGACAACCAAATTGAATTAATTTCTATGGTGAAGAAGAAGAGGAATTACCACCCGAGGTGAAAAATCGTTCCATCCGCTCGGAAGTAATGGCGATAAGAAAAAGTTCCGAGGTATCCCCTTTATTTAATTTTTTCTCTCTGACACTTTTTTCTTTTTTGGTTCTATAATGGAGACATCATGAGACGCAAATGCGTATCTAAATAGCTTCTGTTTTGAGTCGCATTTTTTATTAATCGGAGGTTGGTACAATCGAACTGTCAAATTAAAGTCAGAAGAGTTATTAGGCCCAGTTTACTTCTGAGCGATTTGGATTTGGTTTAACTAGCAGTGAAAAACTCAGTGTTTCTATTGGTACTCAGTGTTTCTATTGGTAAATTTTGTTTTAAATTGACCAATAATAACATTGAATTTTTCACCGCTGGTATCGCAAAAATCAAAATCGCTCAACAGTAAAATGGGCTTTATGGATGGTTCATGCCTCCTCATACGAATTTCGCAAAATGTATGCAAATAAAATGGCCGCTGAAAAGAAATATATATATGTTGACATATTTGTGGATTTTTTTTATATCATCATGATATGATGAATTAAAATCGGAAGTTATGGCAATTTGAAAAAATTTATCTGGAGAAAAATATTTGTTTACTATGTTGCTTTTTTTGATAGGATATGATAAAGTTTGCATGATTCACAAAAGTTCCAAGTATTTTACTGGTACAGGTACCTATCCCACAGAAGGGTTCAGGAGGTACGCAAAAATGATGTACCAACCCCTTTATTTGATGCGAGTCAGTCTGCTATTTAATTATTCGTCTGGTTCATTTAGTTTTCCTAGACACTTCCAAACCAATATCTCTCTTGGTAAAATAGTCATACTAAGACGATATACAATAATTATAGAAACCCTAGGTATAATGCCTGCTATAGATATGACGTGCAGCTTGGCTGCAGTTAGTTGTACCAATGAAAAACCTATAGAAATCGTGGTGCTAAATGAGTATCACGATCAGTGGTTCATATCGGAACAATGCCGGCAGCCTGAAGAAACTCTCGAGATTGCAAAAAGCTCCGAGAACACGGTAAAACGCACACGGCATTGTTTTCCCACAAGGCGACACACTAATAGAAAACCATTCCTTTCCAACTTCGCACAAAAACCAGCTCCCGTGAGCTATAATAATAATTCGAGACACACGTATAAATTTAGTTATGGAGTTATGGAAAAGCGATCCAAACTGGAGATCAAACGGTCGCACTGACTGGGAATGATTTACGATTGGATTATGCAGTAGGCTATGTCTCGGAACGTTAGTCGCTTATTTCGATTTCACGAGCCTTCGAGGAAAAAAAATGGTCTCCCAAGTAATATGACATGCCGTGATATAGGAGACAGGGAATTTAAGTGACATAGCCACGTTGAAACGGTTCTTTGATTTTGGCGTGTTGGGGGATTTGGTGTCTTTGCGAAATGATAATAATAATAATAATAATAATAATAATAAAGGTCTTTATTAATAATACTAACAGATTTCATAATAAATAATCAAATAGTAGGGCGAGGTTCAATTCATGCAGTCGCAAGACTGCACGTCTGTTCTTCCACCTAACCCTGAAAAGATAGATAAGAAAACACAGAGAAGTAAACTATACTGAGGAATTCAGTTTCAGTAATTATATTAATTATAAATTAATTTGAGAGGCAAGACAAACATTTGATACACATTACTTAGAGAAAAGATGCTCGAAGAGTCTTGTTTTAAATAACTTGATGCCGATGGATATTCCAATGTTTAACGGAAGGTTATTGATTAGTTTGGCGATGTCGTAGCTGAATGACCGTTCGAATTGTACCGTATTATGTAGGGGAGGTGTGAGCTTGCCCTTGAATCTTATATTCAAGTTATGAACATCTGTACGAAAACTGATTTTTTTATAAAGATAAGGTGGTGTTTTATGATTTAATATTTTGTGATACATACATGCAGAATGTAAATATCTACGTTCTTTCATTCTCACCCATTTGACTTCCTTATATAAATGACTGATATGGCAGTACTTTCGAACTCCAAAGATTAGCCTTATGCATGAGTTTTGCACCTTTTGTATCCTCAGAATATCCACGTTATTGAGACAGTTGCCGTATAGAACATCACAGTAATTTAACTTTGACAACACCAAGATTTCACATAATAGTACATTATAAACCGCGGGACTGAAGTAGTACATTTAATCCTGAAGGTAAAGTTTATGGCCCGACCGCAGGGAGGGCCATAATTTACCTGAAGGATTAAATGTACTTCAGTCGCAAGGTATATACGATACTTTTCGTACTTCCGGTATGATTTTATTAATTATTTCAATAATTTCAATCAGTTTTTTCTCTCTTCAACTCATTTAATAAACTGTCTTTAAAATAAGTTACCATAGTAACATTGCGTTGTGACAGTTATAATTTAGAAACATTGTCATTACTAGTGTCATTGTAAAGAAACATTGTTATTGATAATTATTGGTATCATGAGTGAAGAAGGTGTATCTGATATTGATAAAAGAGCAGCCGAAGTAGGTGAAGAATTGTTACCACCGAAATCTAGAAAACTATACGAGCAGCAGTACGATGCTTTTAAAAAGTGGTGCCGCTTAAAAAATGTGAGACAACCTACTGAAAATGCGCTGTTAGTCTACTTCGATGATAAATCAAAAGCGGTTTGTGCCTCAACTCTCTGAGACTGGTCAATATGACGAACTGTCACAATATTAATTTGAATATTAACGTTAATTACCATTCTAATTAATTATATTTTTCAATAAAATATCCCTTAAATTCGTTTGTTTGTGATTTAATCGTTCCGGGAGTTTCGTCAATATTTAATCCCGGAGGGATTAAATGTGACACTTTAGTACCTGTCACAAGGGAGTGAAGTTGTCACTTTAGGCCCGGAAGTACGAAAAAGAATTTTCATCGATCTAGTAAGGTAATGGCGTATTTGATAAATCAATTTCAAACTAGCATAAGCTCTTTGCAGACAGACAGAAACGTGCTTAGTGAATCTCAAATTTTGGTCCATATATACACCTAGATTTTTAACACATTCTTCAGTTTTAATCATTTCCTTGTTGATTACTATGTAATGACCTTTATCAAATTCACTTATTTTTAATCGAACCTTGATTCTTCCGAATAAAATAGCGGTAAATGTTAATTCACTGCTTGAATCAGTGACGGCATCACTTGGGAGTTATTTCTGTGGGCCCACATCTAGTGGAGTCAGCTAAGGCGTTCTAATTCTAATACGAATGATTTCAAAATCTATATCAAACAATCAACTGTGAATGGAATTGACTCGGAACTCAGGACGTGTTAACAAATACTCCATGACAAGTTGATCTGTTGGGAAGTTTTATTCACCACTTATATATAAATACATGTGAAAAGTACAATCTTAAATGAGATGAAAAGTGAATAAATGAATACTCGATAAGTGTGTAACACTTGTTTCGAGAGACAACTAACAAAAATCAATAACATAAACTGACATGAGGTAAATATAAAAAGAAGAGTAACATAGGTATCTACATATAAAACTAAATATAAAAATTATAAGAATATAAGATATACATATTACATAACACTTAATACAAACTCACTCAGACAGAAAATCAAAGAGTAATATCAAATTCAAACAAACATCTCATTTATATTAGATCTGCTGAATATAACAATTATTATAATATTTGGATCTGTTTAAAAAAAAGAATAAAGAGAGAAAAAAAATTATGAGGAATATGGAGCAAGTACAAATTATTACATTTTCACTTCCAACTATAGGGAATAGTAGTTACTTTAAATAATCAAATTACTGAATCATTGAGAATGAATTTTCTTAGGGATTTCTTGAATCGGTTTATTGGCTGCACAACTTTAATTGAGTCAGGAATTGTGTTGTAAAGTTTTGGTGCCAAATATCTATATGTCTTTTGCGTGATGGTTTTCAACATCAATGGAGCAATATATAAGTCTTTTTGACGGGTGTCATAGATGTGTGCCGGTAGTTGAACTTTGTCTTTCGATGTGTGGTATTTAATACAAGACTGTAGGAAAAACAATTGATGATCACACAGAATATCTAAATGACTCAAAAAAAAATTCTTCGTTTCTTTCAGAGCGCAGTCTCCTCAGGCCGCATCAGCCAGCCATCGTCTACTTCGCCGCCCATTTCCGCCGGCATGGCGGTGACGTCATCGGCGCCCTCTGGGGGCGGCAGCCCGCCCACGCCCACTGCCGCCCAGCAGCGGTGCTGCGACACGGGCCGTCCCATTTTCACTGACCCCCTCAGCGGGCAGACAGTCTGCTCGTGCCAGTACGAACTGTTGGGCGGCTACCAGAGGTTGGCGGGGGCGGGCGTGCCGCCCGGACTGTCCGCCCTCAGCATGTACAGCGCGCCCTACGCGGAGGGCATGGCGGCGTACTTTCCGGCGCTGGGCGCCGATCAGGCGCCGTTTTATTCGCCGACGGTGAGTGTTTTTGAAAAGTGTTTTGTTTTTTCAATATACAATCGTCAGGAAAAGTATGATTTTTAACGCATGCTGGTGGCGCAGCCTTAGAGGTAAAGCTGAACCTTCCACCATTGACCATATTGAACCAGATAATAAATCTCAAATCAGGAAATCGGATTGGACACTTGAATATTTTGGAAAATATTTCCCTAGAATTGAAATCCAAGTCTAAACCGACAGATATCATGCCAGTTAGGTACGACTTCGTAATGAAGTTTGAAGTGGTCATAAACAACCACCAAATTTGCACAGATAACGGACCTCAACTGGAAAGGGATGCATTAGTGTGGTATACTGATGGATCCAAGATGAATAATAGGGCTGGAGTGGGAGTAACAGGGCCAAATTTCAGGCTCTCAAAACCCTTTGGTAACACCCCAACCATCTTTCAAGCAGAGGTACATGCTATAAAGATATGTGCCCAGGAGTGCCTCGAAAGGGACACTCGAAGGGCAGAAATCTATATCCTATCAGATAGCCAAGCAGCACTAAAAGCTCTGAAGTCATACACTTGTGAATCTAAGCTGACTTGAGACTGTAAACAATCCCTAAGACAACTGGCAGCGAACAACCAGGTCACTTTGATGTGGGGGCCAGGTCATAAAGGAGTTGAAGGCAACGAGGAAGCAGACTGCCTTGCCAAAGAAGGGGCAAATACACAATTTCAAATTCAGGATGATTCAGAAAACCCACGATTCAATTGAAAAAATCATTTTCATTGATATCAGAAATTAAATAACCACCAATTTTTCCAAAATATTGAATAACGCCCTAAGCTAGCATAGCTACAGATTATCTTATCGAAGAGAAGAGCAAAAAATTTAGCAATAGGCTAATAAAATAGTCTGAAATGAGCCTAAAATTATGCGACCCATCTCGAGTGTAGACTCGTATGTGACTTTCCTATATAGCTTTTTTAGTCTCTTACCGTTATCGAAATCCCCATGCATAGACTCGAATTTGAATGGCCCTGTATATTGGCATTGTTCAGTTGTTAATGGCGCTAATGCTATCGATTCTAACTGCTCTCACATACATTTAACCATTTCAATTTACAAGAAAAAGTACTTCTCAATTACGTACCACTTGTGTTTCTAGAAGTGACACTTCTTTGTGAAAAGTGTTGAACTAATATGTAAATCCTGATGAAGTGAAACATTGTTGATTCAACACCTTCTTGTTTTCAACAGCAAGTGACAACTATAGCCTTTCACACGACTGTTCTACATCATTTCTAACTAACGGAATTGTGTGATATCGTCACACAATTACCAAACAATCAATTCATCCGAACCCGTTGAAATGTTCCACAAATACGAAAAGGCTGTATCATAGAATACTGACTTATTTTTATTGCCATAGATCACCTGATATAAAAGTGATTTTATTTTTATACATATATAGAATATACGACTGTTTTCAACTAAACATATTTAACCGAAGATTGAGCTTTGTTTTATTAATATTTTTCATTTTTTTGCGAATATTTCATCCACCTACTTTATCAATGAACATAATTTTATTTCATTACATAGGATTCGAGAATATTCTTCCAAAATTCCCCTCGTTCATGATAAACAAGTTATCATGAAAATTATCGGTATTTTTAAGCACTCATGGTATACATTAGCCCCGATAATTTTGTATACACCCATAACAATATATCTCTCATTGTTGTAGATGAGTTTGAAGCTCGTAATGTTAACTTTATTCATTTTTTCTCAATTATAACTGTCCCAAAACGAAATATTCATGTTTGTTATCTCCTATAATAGACAATTTGCAATTGATAATTGAAAAATTATGCTCTCTTTCGTGAGTGATTACCCGTCCATGTAAAACCAGTGGACTGCTGTTAACATAAAATATTCAAAAATTACAATGAGTACCTACTATCGAACTTATTGACGCTTGGTATGACCTTAATCTAGAATTCACACCTCACGCAGCTAATGTGGCGTTAAAGCTATCTTAATGTACGTTTTATTCAATTTTGATGGCACTATATTTCTAACCCACCGTCGAAGAAAATATACATTAATACAGGTTATCTCCGGTAATGTAGAGTCAGTTACTAGTTGAATAATTATTTACATTTCGAGCTCATTATGAAGGTTTTTTCAAGTGATTATTATACATTCAAGGCACCTGTTCCAACCAGCATGTCAGACTGGGTCTCATGTCAGATGAATTGACGTTAAAGTAGCAATGTTAAACTAAATATTAATTTCTCTCATCATTCTTATGTTTTTCTCAGCAACTTTCCCTTTTTTTGATTCCTCCTTCAAATCAATATTAAAAAATGGGTGACTGAAAAAGACAAAGTACTTGCATTTATGTATGGATTTAATTTTATATGGATCTTCTGACTCCCATCATATTGAAGCAAATAAAAGCATAGGTATCCTTATTTTTATTTGAATCAACAATTTATTGTTGGAAAAAAGCACTTATTTAGGAAAAACTGTATGAAGTTCTTCACTCACTATACACTAATAGTGATGGCATGTTTATGGTCAATATAATTGTTTTTCCAATTTTGCATGTTTATGGTCAATATCATTGTTTTTTCAATTTGCGACAGTACTAAAGAAAAAATAATGTTGCAAAATTACTCGAGTAAAGTAGGTACCATTAAACATTATTAATAAAGATTACTCGAACGATATACACGTGTATATATAAGATTACAAAACTCATTAAAAACATATCATTTCAACTAACAAGTTTGTAGGTAAATATATTATTTTTTTGCTGTTTTAATTGGTTTTAACGTCTGATAAAATGTCGGAAATATTCATCATTGTCTAATTCACATATTTTCTTTCAAAAACTTGTCGATGGTAAAGTAGTTTTATGTGTATATAATTATATACAATACGTTAAATTCATTGCATCCATTCAAATATCTTAATCCTCGTCTTCATCATACATTTAATTGCTTTCCTTGTATATTTTTTGTCGAATTGTTCAGATCTTACATCACTCGAATTTTTGGTGGTAGTATCTTCAAGATATAGTTAGTCTACCGGGTGTTTCACAGTGGATGGAACATTAGAAGTATCTGGAGAACAGAAAGACAGATCATTTCGAAAATTTGTGGGCGTGGATAATCAAACTTGCTCTATCCGTCTGAAATATTTTCATCGATACAGTGTTGCCGCTTCTATCGAAAAGTAGCAACAACTTTGTTATTTCAAATGGAACACCCTGTATTTTATTTCACTGTTTGATTCTTCCTGAAGAGCTGATTTCGTCGATATATCATACTTGGGGTATAGCGAGATATACAGAGTCAAAAATCGAGATTTTTCAAGTTTAGGAATTGTTTGTGTCGAAACTATTCATTTCTGCTCAAAACGGTTTACATGTCCCTATTTTACCTTTTCATTTACTATCTACTGACATTTAATAGAAAAAACTCAAAATTCTGAACCACCCGTATTTGTTTCAATTAAATATCAATCGATAGTAAAAGGAAAGTTGAGATAGGGACATATAAGCCGTTTTGAGCAAGAATGGATAGTTTCGGCACAAAAAATTCCTAAATTTGGAAAATCTCGATTTTTCACACCCTATATATTTGTAATATCGACGCAATCAGCTCTTCAGGAAGAATCTAAAAATGAAATAAAATACAGGGTGTTCCATTTGAAATAACAAAGTTGTTGCTACTTTTTGATAGAAGCGGCAACTCCGCAACGCTGAAAGTATTTTAGATCGATAGAACAAAACTGATTACCCAAGAAACCAAATTTTCTTAAGTCCTGTTCTCCAGAAACGTTTAACCTACCATCGATCGTGAGTCACCCTGTATAGCGGCATCATATAGCCTCTCCAACATTCTCTAAAGGGTTGATTTGGATCACATATTCATCCGAATATAAATTCTTGGATCTGGTCGGGTTGAACATCAGAATTCAAACTGGGTTGGTGAAACAAGTGAACACTAGTAAACTAGATTGTTTCGCCTCACATGTACGCTATACAACATTCACTAATCATTAGTTTTCTCGTATTGTGGTCGAAATATTCATCATTCTCACCACCACTCTGAACTTCACAAACTAGTTTGGGAGCCCGTGAAAGTATAGATACCGTGTTTTCCAAACCAGTTTGAGCAGGGATAAAGTTACCTCTGTATAACATGGAGGAACATGATCATGTTGTCATTGATTTTTTGAAGGGAGCATTAAGGTTTTCTGTAGGAAATTTTCCTCCAATTTCCTTTTAGAGGGTCACTGAATCACTGAAAACTGAAAGTGAAATCATATGACCGACATGCATATATATACCCTTTTGGTCGATACTAAGTAGGTAATAAGAATAATAATGTATATAAAGTACTACTCGAAACAATGAATGCATGGACAATGCATTGTTTCGTAATACATGTTGATGTGAGTTCAATACTTCACAATGAATATTTTAAGACGATTTCTTTCGATTTTTGTTTCGATTAGGTCTGGTGAAATATAACTATGCAGTGGATGAGTAGAAGAAATTCCAAGTTTTTTTATGATAACTATATAATATATATATATCATTTTTTTCAGGCTGCTGGATTAGAACTGAAAGAAAATCTTGCAGGAGCAGCTGGATGGCCCTATCCCTCTGTCTACCACCCCTACGATACTGCTTTCGCAGGATATCCATTCAATGGGTAAGTTGCAAAATCAATTGCATCAATTTCAAACTCCCGCTGACTATGCTGTATAAGATAGCAAATCTTCCGAATGAATATTTCGTTTCAATCGTCAACTTCATCGCAACACACTGAAAATCAACCTCAAAAGGGAAAACGTGGGATCAAAATCACCCACTATCCAAACACCAAAAGACTAATTATTGTGAGATATTAACCCCGCGGGCCTGTATCAAATCATCCTATCAGATTCAAGAGCAGCTGTCTCCTCAAACACAGTTTCTGGTCAACCACACTCGGACAATTTTTTTCTATTAGCCCAATGATCATACCGTTATCGACGATACGAATCCGGCATCTGTCATTTTCCCGAGAAAAATCTGACGGTTAATGTGCAGGGCAGGGCCGCGGTTAAAAGGCCTCTCAGCGTGACGACTGTCATTTATTATTTAGAGCGATAACGAGCCATAGCACACCCTCGCCATTCGCCAACCCCTCTTGGAAAATCTCTGGGGTATGCGGGCAACACTTATTCACCTGAATAATATAGCGGATATATACAGTTTTAATTGGAATGCGACCTCCGCTCTTAAAATCCATTTAGACGGGACGCCAAGATATACCCGAACGCCCTGTGGATGCCCCCTGAATGGGTCGATATATTTCCTAATCCACTTGGCTCAATAAAGGCGATAGAAATCAAAATCACCAGAAAAGCCAGTATAGAAGGATATTGATGGAAGAGGAAATTTGTATTGATTTTTTTAACTCGGGAGGTTATAGGCATCAGAAAAACCTCAATCACATACATGTGGGAAATCATTTCGTGAGATTATCTATTCATTCACCGAACGCAACCTTATCAAGAATCAAAAAAACAGCGACATTTTTGACATCTCAACAGTTTTTTGCTATTTACACCCTGTAGGACTAATTTTTCGATGATATTTTTGACATCTCAACAGTTTTTTGCTATTTTCACCCTGTAGGACTAATTTTTCGATGATATTCAAAGAATAGGTTTTGAAGTGGACTAAATTTCCTATAATTTGTGATAAAAATCATCTCTGGAGACTAAATAGTTTTTGAGATGAAGCCTTTCAGAATGTAACGATTTTTCCGAACTTGTCAATTTCCAGCAATATCTTATTCCCCTGGGTGAATTTTGACCTTGTTTCTTAGGGAAATGCTTTCTCATCGTTGTATTCCATTGGATCTTGGATGAGGTTTCAGAATATATTTTCCATAACTGATTAGCCTTTTATTTCATGAGTCGATACGAAGAAACCCTCGACATTTCTTGTAGAACTGATCGGAGTCGAAGTAACCTTTGGAACATTATGATAGGTCTCGTAATAGCTTGAAAAGGGGCCTTTGTCTCTTAAATTGAAAATCTTCGGAATGTCGAATCCTTGTCTCAGTGCGGGTTTGTATTTCACATACAAGGAGAGTTGCGGTTAGTGAAGGAAAGAAGTGTTGAACCACTCATTGCGTCGAGTGTTCCTCTCAAAACCAGAGGACATGTTCTTATTGAATGGTGTGAATGATTTATATATTCAGAGATCTTGTAAGGTGAAATACAACAATCCCAAGTGTGAATCAAATATTACAGCATCAACGGCCACCAGATCAGTCTCTGAACAGTTCACTTCCAAAGAACACTTTTTTCTCTGGAAGCGTTTTCGTGGCTGATAGGTAGAAGAAGCTAGAAAAAAGGAACAAAGTCATCACTGTGGAAAATATGTCTCTCAATGCGACAACCTCGAAAGCAGCTGGGGAACGTGGTGATGAGTGGGCTCTTGAAATAAGAGAGTGTATATCTGAGAACACAGATTTATCTCCGATTTTTTTCAAACAAAGCTGTACTAGGCACCACCAACAGAAATGTCTAAGGAAAATCGTGAGCATTGATGTGGTGCCATGATGGTGCCATGAAAGTGATTTATTCATTTCTGGAGAAACGTCAGTTCTCTCTAGCTAGAGTCTAGATGAACCAGACCAGATAGAATGACCTCTACCAAATATCGCCTGTGCAAAAAATCAGAACTACCGGATTTGACGCAAGGTCTGATACAAGGTGGATATAGGATGGTGAAACGACATCAAAACAATATATTTTCGATAAATTTGGAATGAATATTGATATTTTGACTCTTCTCAATCATTTTTCATCTAGAACAGATGAAACTGATAAAACTATGACAGATGCACAGTTTCTGTTTTACCGACACAAGGTATGTCGCCAACTTCAGGAAATATTACTACGGTATGAAATCAAGTAGGCTAAGGTCTACAGTTTATTCTAGTGCTTGTTAATATAAAGCTGTTTCACCATCCTATATCCACCTTGGTCTGATCTAATAAAGTTCCTGGACGTGGCTCACTGGTAATGTGTCGGTTGTGTGATATTTTTTCAGGTAGATTGATTATTATTAGAATATTGACCAGAACTAGCACTTTAAAGTTTTTGGAACCATTACGCGAAAATTATGCAGTTTGGATTGATATAGTTTGTAAAAGGTCATTCGAGTTATTGGATAAACTAGTTAGATATTAATCATCAAGGTATTCCTGTTAAAAGCAGTTGCTTAATCGGTTTGAATCTTATATGAGTTGAATTAATCAATATACAACCTATACCATTTGGTATATCTAGGCCACCTTCTGCTTGCATCATTGGTAATAGAAAAGTATACTCGCTTCAGTGCATAGGAATTAGTGATTCCTTATTACTAATTGATCCTTTGCACTATTCAGCAGATAACAATTTACAGATGGCAAAGCTGCAGTTATATGAATGCTGGAAATTCCAGTTATAGTATGGAAGTTTAATTTCATAACTTGATAATTGAACAAACCAAATCCTGTGCTCGGTTCAGATATCTAAATGGAAATCAGTGACTCTTCACTGCCGATAATTGATTTTCCCCTGCCAATGTGACAGATCCTGATGCCTGTTTAATCAAAAAATTTACATACTTCCAATCAAATACCGATTCATCACGGCTTGTGGAAACGAACGAGTAATGCGATATACTTTTTGCTGCGGCGAAATATTCAGATTATTCTGAAAGGATTCCGCATTGATAATGTAGCAACGATGCGTTGAATGTTTTGTGACGAACGTTTGCATTTTGTTGAAATTGTTTGCAATGGAACTCCATACATGATTTTTTCGTGTGCTTTTTTTTCACAACCCTGAAACGAAATATCACATCAAACAGCGATAATGATTATCGATTGTGCGATGCTATTCGCCAGACTGATAATAGTTGAATAACAATTTCGAAGATATGCGGGAAGAATGCATGAACAATGTTTCGATAAATTCTCACTTGCGATGCATCTAACGTTTTTGTTGGACTTGTAAGGCGATGAAATGTCGCGTTTGGATTGTCATTGTGGTCGACAATGACGTGTAATTGAAGAAAGAGTCTTCCGCCCACGTGCGCGGAGAGGGCATCGGCCACAGTCCCCAAGAACCATGTCTGGACGACGTGCCGGACGTTGTAAGCTGGACATCGTTGACCAGGAAACGTTGATGCGACTTCCGTAACGCAAGATCGCATAATAAACACAAGGTGTCAATAGAATTGATGGTCTTCGGTTGAGGACCGTATTAACACCGGATGATACACATTCGAGGGCCACAATTGGCATTTCGGAAAATAAATGGTTGAATTCTAGGGCAAAGATATGGATTTTGTTTAACAAGATTACACCATCGAGGAAGAAAGATATACAGTGTCACACATAAAGTTCGCGACAGATGGAAAAATAATCAAACTGGATAAAGATCTATTAAAAAAAGTGATACGAAATTCGTTTGTTCGATTAATGACATATCATACATTGAAAATCCACATCATACATTGAAAAAAATCAGATGAACTTTGCAACAACAAAGACGAATTTCTGATGGAGATGCATTTTTATTATTTTCTGGTGACAGGCCAATGTGGGTATTTCCTGGGCAAGATATGATATTGAAGTCTCATATTCATCAAAATTATGAAATTTGAATCATGTTCGAATCGATAGAGCGAAAGATTCGAAAAATTAAAAAAAAAATGGATAAAAGTCGAAGTGACAGCAGAGAGTCCAAATGTATAAAATTGGAAACTCAGCAAATTTATTCTCTGGCATTTTTCGAAATTTCCAAAAAAAAACTGATTTTTTGAGAATTTTCGAAAAAAATGTCAAATTTGACACATGAAAAAAGCAAAGATGCTGCGAAGTCAAATTTTCTTCCATATGTTGCGAACTTTATGTGAAGAAAAATAAGATATCATTCAATTTTTTTCTGGCATTATTCACTGATGAATATCATAATCAAGAGCACATCAGAACAAAATTACCGAGAAAATTTTATACCCAACAATTTCGACCAATCAGAAGCTTACGGATTTGGTGTCAAGTTTTCTAATGAGAATCAATTTCGTGTCCTACTGTTATTGAAATTGTATCTGGATAACCGGAACTCACGGCAAATATAATAGAAATGAGACTTAAACAGTCAATCTCGTCAAAGTTTTATTTTACTGTTTATACACAGCCGTACGGTCAACTAACCACTTGTTTGCTTGCCTGGCGTCTAGACCAATGAGCAACGAGGTCGAACCTTCCCTATTAAAAACTGTAAATTTTGTCTCCAACACAAATATTTTGTAGAAAATTCGTGTTGTCGAAACAATTTCCAGCAAAAATTGAAGCTCTACTGAAAATTACATACACATAATGATACAAGACTGAATCGATGAGAGAAAAGAGGCTTCACTTCAACTAATTCTAAATGTTTGAATTATCTGGAAACTGTATTTGAGTGAGATTTTGAAAAAAACTTCTATTCACAACCTCGGTTCTCCCAAATGGCTACAATTTTTTGGTATGGTAAGGTCTATAAACAAGAGCTTCTGTGGAAATCGCTAATTTTTCCATTAATAAAAGATTCCAAATAACTGATCAACATGGAATTCCGAAAACCCAAACCAGTATAAATAATAATAATAAATTTTATAAACGCAGTAATTAATGTGCATAGCTGGTCGGCGATAAGATAACAAATAACTAATTCTATAAATTAATTACAGATATTTCTCTGGAAATGCCACACACAGTGCAGATTCCATATGAAATTATCATAATCTATAAGTAAAGGCCGCGCCATCGAATGTCAGAAAGTTCGAAATATCCTTCATTATATCACTGCATGGCTAACAACATTTCATTTAATCATATTATAGGTCATGATACCAATTATTATCAAGAATTATTTATAATTTCCGCGAACCTCACTAATTCTGAATGATGTTTTTTGTCAACACTGCAATAATAATAATGACCTATGTGAAGTGAGAAACGGCTCTTAATTTCTTTCTGAGAACTGTTTGCCTCAATGGTAGCATTGACATTACTTTTTGATGCCCTGGGAAATATGGCTCGAATTTAATAAAATGACACCTCCATATAAATCGTTATCCTATGCAAAGTTACCTAATGGACTATTTTGATTTAGTATTATAGTTGATCATATACAGAAAGTTCCTTGAAGTTCAGTTACCGTTTCAACGATGGAGGTGTTAATTGCCTTATAAATTGAAGCATTTTCTTTTTCTAATAAGTACATTTTATGTTGGAAGTGATGTCGAAATCATTTACCGAATTATTTTTCATCAGTCTCCTCGATACCAATACTTTGAGCGGCGTTGAAATGCAAGAATGCAATTATTGAAAGTGAAATGCATGAGTGTACTCATTTGTTTTCTGTAATGTGTTGATTTAATTGATTCCTCCACGCATATCTAATTCTATTCAGTTCAAGTACAAGGGTCAAATTATTTATAGACTTGAATGTGTTTTCCTTTGATTACAAATACCAACTGTCGTTCAAATTTCATCTAGTGAGACTTCAGACGCGCTCACCTTGTTATATCGTAATTATGATTGTCCTTTGATCTCGGAAACAATCATTCATCGCGAATCCTTTGGAACCGTTCCAGAATGGCTTTGGATGTACCGGAGCTCGTAAAACACAGGGAAAGACAGTGACGAAGAAGAATCACATCTAGTTGTCACCTAACAGTCTAATTACACCTCCAACCACAGCTGACTGCATAGTAATAATTAGTAGATTGGTTTGCATTGGTTGTTAGTGACGAAATGTACGAGAATAATCAACTTTTAGTATGCATGCGGGCACTTCCGGAACTTGTCCATGAAAGACATACAAAATACCCGAGTAAGAAAAATGATTTGTTATATTGTAAGCACTGACTCAACCTGTCATGGAGTAATATTCACAAAATAAATATGGACTTAGCAACAATTCTCGAGTGGGGATCTAATAACTTGGTAGAATTCAATGCAAACAAAACAAAAGCATGTCTTTTATCTAGGAAAGCCGATCTCATTGTGCCCAACATAATTCAGTCAGGAGTAACCATACCATTGAAGTCATCCATTTCGATGCTTGGGGTTACTATCAGCAATAACATTTCTTGGGAAAATCACGTGGGGTGCATTGCCAAAAGTGCATCCCAAAATCTTGGATTTCTGTTTCGAGCCAAGAGCTATTTCACTCCCAGTCAGCTGCTTATAATCTATAAGGCACAGATCCGACCTGTCCTGGAATACTGTTCCCATATTTGGAGTGCGGCACCTAAATATATCCTGAAACTATTGGATTCTATCAAAAAAGGGCAGCAATTCGTCTCGTCGGTGATGCCTCGCTTACAAACTCGCTCACTTCTCTGGAACACCGTAGAAAAGTTGTCGATTTATCTCTATTTCATAGATATTTTCATGGGCGATGCTCTCCTGAAATATCAATAATTGCTCCTCCATTAGCATTCTCTTCGAGATTAACCCGCCAAGTTCAGTCTTCACACCCCTTCGTGGTCACTTTAGAGATCTGCAGAACGTCCCTTTCCAAATACTCGTTCATCCAACGAACATCGAGACTTTGGAACTCATTGCCTAGGGAGGTGTTCTCCGAGGCATACCATCTCCAGAAATTTAAGAAGAACACCAACTCCTACCTTCTTTCCCTTGGTTCTCACGATGTTGCCTGAACATTACAGGGATATCCCTTTTCGTGAGAACCAGAACATAAAAAAAATGCTCTTCTCCCAAACATTCGCTGATGCTAAAAAAAATCCAATATCTTCACAGGGTGTTATACAAACTCGATTATCACAGCCTGTAAATCTCCCACATTAATCTACTATATTGGCATTCATGATGTTCCTCGACATCTTAGGATTTTCTTTTCCACAGTCGAAGAATTAAATAAAAAAATGCCTTCAACATCCTACCTATATAAACGCCTGTTCACCATCTCAAATAACTACTTGGTTACTCAAAAGTTATCTTCAATCACAAACGGCCGCCATTTTCGATCCTCTATCCAGACTCATCAGATCGAACCTTCTGCACGGATGCCTCGCTTCGCTGATAAAATGACAGCTTTATTAATTTCCCATCTATGATCCTCCCCTCAACGGTTATCTCTCGTCTGCCTCTATGCCTGTTTCGCGCAAAAAACAATCCCCTTGATGCCAGGGGTGTACTCGATGCCAAAAACCATCACCAACGAATTATTTTTGCGTTCTCACCTGATAACTCACGTTGATCCTATGAATTTATCAATCCCCAGAAGATTTCGACAGATACATATCTAGGAGAGCCTGCGATGATCTCGAAAATATCTTATTTTCTCGTATATTCCAGGATTATGCCATGAATATATTTGGATTCGTGGGAAATATTCTAGGAAGTGGAGCTCTTGGAAAAGGTGAATCTAGAAGTTACTGGTGGAAGAACCTAACCTAACCTTCTTTGGGTCTCCACATGTCATTTTCAAACAGAGTGAATTGTAAAAAAGTTCAATATCGTTAGTTTTGTAGTATACGTATATACGCCACTGCTCTCGCGCTTTGTGTACCTCTTCTGACATGGCCTGACAGCACATTTTAATTTCTCTTCCGAGCCTCGACGTGTATGAAGTATCTGTTCCAGAAGAGCTTTCCATAGCCCAGTTATCGACACTGGAGGATGGATTTTTCATCTGTAACGACGTGACAGCTAATATCCAGGAAAATCCTCGTATCAAGAGCATAAAAGGATATTTGCTCAGACTCAGAGACTTAGGAGAAAGTCACGGAAGTACCTCAGTAGGCAATTCAATAATCTGAAGGTTCCTTTTACAATGTACCTACGTTTTTGGGTGTATTGGTTTTAAGTCATCCTGATGAGATTATGGTTTTATTTTGTCGCCTTCTGGTGTGAACCTATCTGAACCCTAACTGAAATTATTTTTTGGTAAAGTCAAGATCTGATTGGAATGTTCTTGGAATTCCTTGTAACTCGCTGACTGCTTATCGAGGATTGGAGACCAAGAACTCACCTCGTTCGATTTTCACTTATAATTCCACTATAGAGCTTCGAATATTACTGGAATTTTTTTCGACAACACGAATATTTTAAAAATTTTAATTGAAGCTAGAGTGTATTCGGTAAGAAATATCTACACCGAAATATTATTGAAGTCTGTGAGTTGAAGAAATATGGAAGGTTCTACCTCGTTTCTTATTGGTCTTGATGCCAGGCAAGCATAGATACAAGTGGTTAGTTGACCGTACGGCTGTATATAAACAGTGAAATAAAATACATCTTTGATGACGAGATTCACTGTTTAAGTCTTATTTCTATTATATTTGACGTGAGTTCCATTAATCAAGATGTACAATTTCGCACGAATTTGATTCTCATTAACACTTGACATTTTTCATAGTCAGCCACTGGCCAAATTACGAATAGTATCACCTGAACAACTATGAATCAATGAAACACAAACACTCCACACGCAATCGAAAAATAATAACGAGAAAATCATATCAACAAAACACAGTTATATTACCTGCTTCCTGCTTGTTTGAGAAAGATCGCAATTTGAGTATAGCAACAAGAACATATGAGAGAAACAACACAGATAGTCGCTCTTGACTGTCATCATCTACTTTTATTTTGGCGCATGCGCATAAATTCATCGTTGCCAGCGATGTTCTTTTGTTTCTTTCCCGTTACAGGGCCACATTTCAGGCTCTCAAAATCCCTAGGTAACACCCCAACCATCTTTCAAGCAGAAGTACATGCTATAGAGATATTTGCATACAGGAGTGCCTCGAAAGGGACACTCGAAGGGCAGAAATCTATATCCTATCAGATAGCCAAGCAGCACTTAATAAAGCTCTGAAGTCATACACTTCTGAGTCTAAGCTGACTTGGGACTGCAAACAATCCCTGAGACAACTGGCTGCACACAACCAGGTCACTTTGATGTGGATGCCAGGTCATAAGGGAGTTGAAGGCAATGAGGAAGCAGACTGCCTTGCCAAAGAAGGGGCAAATACACAATTTCTCGGCCCAGAACCCTTCTGTGACCTTTCCAAAGCCCACTTGAGAGATGAGTTCAGACGCTGGGAAGCGGATGAAATGAAATCTCACTGGAATAAAATGCCAGGACAAAGACAAGCGAAAAGGCTAGTGAGCCTATCGCCAAGGAAAGCTAAGCAGCTTCTCGAGCTGGACAAGAAATACTTGAAACTGGTAACGGGACGCCTCACTGGACACTGCCCTCTGAGGTATCACCTCAAAAAGATGGGCAAAACAGAGAGTGATAGTTGCCGCTACTGCGAGAACTTCGCTGAAACTGCAGAACATTTGCTTTGCGAATGCTCAGCACTCTTCTGCAAGAGGCTCAAGTTCCTGGAAGGGGCCTTTTTAGAGCCCTCCGATATCAGGAACCTATCTCCCAGGAAACTAATAAACGTGGCACGAAGTCTCGGAATCCCGGGCCTCGAATAGATTAAGGGTTTTATGCACAAAAGATCTTATAGGTCGAGGTGCTTGAGAGGCTGATGCACAGCCTTAACGACCCCCCCCCCTACAATCTACAATCTACAATGCTCCTTCCCCAAAGAAAGAGAGAAACATTTCCGGAAATCGTTCTATGGTAACGAACGATACAACGTAGGCTTGTGATTGGTCGAAAATGTTAGGTGAGAAATTTTCAGGATATAACAGAAGCGAATATTTTCTACGTTGTTGTTTCCATGCATAATTATACTTGCACCATTCCTGATCAGCTTCGCGAAAACTGAAAATCTACACCAGACATCCCTATAGATGTTTCTATTTAAAATTCGATCGATATACCGACTGCTCTCCTCACTTCCACTTACCCCCCAATATCCGGTTGATGCCGTATACCAATCTCGACAAGCAAAACAAAAGACAATCGAGTGGCTGGAAGGATACGGCGCTGGCGCGTCCTTTTTCCGACGCCCATTGGCGGTCGCTGTAGCGGAAAAGCTCCGCATGGCGTGCTGCGATTAGCAATCGCTATGGTAACAAGCTGATAATGCGATCGTCGCGACAAACCAGCCCTTGTGACAGTCCATTTTTGAACGGGAACGTTTCACAGCGACTCGAAGAACAGAGGATTGGTGAAAATGCTGAGGAAATGCAATATTTATGCGTTGTCAGTAATGATTTATGCAGCGCAAAATCGCTCCTTCTGAATTTTGGTGAATATACGAATGGAAATTGGTTATTTGATTGGAAGAGGCGAATAATCGTCGAATATTTCTGATAATAATAATAATAATAATAATAATAATAAATCGTCTTTATTTTTTCTTTGGTACAAAGTAGGCGAAGTTTAGCTATTGCTACTCTTACACTTAACCTAAGTTGTACAATTGACAGAAAATTTGGGTAATAAAGACATTCATGAGGTAATAAAGAACATAATCATCGTGAGTCAAATAAACAGAAGTAATTTGTCAAAATATTACTAGATAATAGAGTTTCAAGTCTTAATTTATATTGGGGATTCACAAAATTTTGCTTTCAAAAATTTCTTGATTTTAAATTCAGATAAATGAAGGTGACTGATGAGGAGTGAATTGTAAAATTTTACAGCCTGATAGGTGAAGGATTTCTGAAACATGACTGAACAGTGACGAGGAACATTAAAGTGATGTTTATTTCTCACTTCTAATGAATGAAAAGATGACCTAGGAGTTAATTTACAATAGAGTGACAAAGGAATCCTGTTCTTTATTATTTTATATAGAAAGACACAAAAATTGTATTTAGAACGATTAGCCATTGTAAGCCACTTCAGTTCCGTTATTTTATTGGAAACATGATCGAATTTTTTGAGGGAGAAAATGAATCGACAACAAAAGTTCTGTACTTTCTGAATACGATTCTGATCAAATTTAGTGAGTAAATCACCGTAAACAATATCACCGTAATTGAACCTAGACAGGACCAGTGATTCACTGAGTAACTTCCGTATGGGTTGATTGAGGTAGTGCCTATGTGGATAGATCATTTTCAAAGAGCTGAATGATTTTTTGAGCAGACTATTAATATGTAAAGTGAATTTTAGATCGGAGTCAAAGATAATACCCAGGTTTTTCGTGGATTCCACAATAGATAGAGGGGTGCCGTCTATTTCAATAGATATATCTTGTGAGAGGCGCATTCTTAAATTTTTGTTACCAAATAATATAAAATGACATTTGCTTTTATTAAGTTTTAAGTTATGTTTATCAGCTAGGTCGTTTATTATTCTGAGGTCACTGTTGACCATTCTCATGTCAAAAATCCTATATGCATCAAGCAAGCACCCTTATACATATAGTGCAACAACTAGATAACTCGAAATCAAGGTGGACATAGGATGGTGAAACAGCTCTTCAATTGTTTCTGCGAAAAACTTGTAGACCGTTTGAGAAGGTACTAATATTTCCACGACTTGAATGAAGATGGCGGTGAGATCGATTATCGAAGAAGATTTCTGTTGCTCATGTATTTCTGTGGTTCGCATCTGACAGACGTGACTTGAAACGACATTAAAACAATATATTTTAGATAAATCTGGAATGAATATTGATATTTTGACTCTTCTCAGTCATTTTTCATCTAGAACATATGAAACTGATGAAAAGATGACAGAAGCACAGTTTCTGTTTTACCGACACAAGGTATGTCGCCATCTCTGTTAATTTCAGGAAATATTACTACGGTATTAAATCGAGTAGGCAAAGGTCTACAGTTTATTCTAGTGCTTGTTAATAGGAAGCTGTTTCACCATCCTATATCCACCTTGCTCGAAATGTATGCATTTTGAGTTATCCAGTCGAGTCTGACCCATTTACTTTTGTCGAGTGTGCCATGAATCATAATTTATTTACTTTCATTGTAGTGAGAATTGTGTCAGAAATCAAAAATTGTTACAATATACAGGGTGTTCCATTCAAAATTTCGAAACCGGAACCGGAAAGTGAAAAATATGTGAAAACTTTCCTCTTCACGTACCATTCACCTACAACAAATCTCATTTTGATACACCTAATATTCTAGAAGTTATGACTCGTCTAATAGATTCGTTGACACCCTGTATACAGGGTGATTCAGGCTTTGAGGCACAAACTGGAATGGGTGATATGACTCATCATTTTAATCAGAAAACTTCATATGAACATAAGGCCGATCTCGATCAGTAGCGGAGCTACAGGAGGTCAAAGTTTAATGATTTTTTTCTATTGATCAAAATATCTCGCCTACTTCTGAAGATATCAATCTGAAATTCGGTGTGTTTGATACTTCTTAGAAAATCATCATTTTGAGCATATAAATGATATTCAGAATCCACAGGGCGATATATTTCTAGGGGTACAAGCTTTTTTATCCCCCTCAAACTTTTTCGTAGTACGCCTACGAAGTCTTTCAGTCACCAAATTGGGTGGATCGTTCAATTTAGAGGCTTTTTTTCATTTGAATTGTTTTCGAGACACGAACCGTTTTCGAGATAAATAAGCATACCTATTCGTTCTAAAACATGTTAATTTTACCTTCCCCAAAATTTTATTGTTGGACAAAATTCAATAAAAATGAAACTATGTTTGATATTTTTAATTGGATAGACTATTTTCTCTCTCAAAATTTTTGTCCAATTTATGACTAATCAAGTTTTTCATTTATTAGCTTAGTCGAGCTCTTAGCCACTTAGAGATTCGTTTCTGGAGTGTTTCTTTCTTGTGCCGCATGATGACGCCACTTCCAATTGTCTGTTGGAACGCGGCTCTGTGCGGTCAAATAGACGCGACGAAAATGCATTTGGACAGGCAACGCTTCGAGTGGAGATCTTACGGTCTCTACTCGGATAACTACCCTGCACTGATGAGGTCCAATAAGCCCGAAACCGGTCTGTAGGTTGTTAAGCGTGCCTGTCTCGATGTGAATTTGTCACGTCCTAGGAGGAAAGAAACATTTGGGATCTGCATTCACAGTGTGAATAATTGCATGGACTACGAGCAGATACAATTTCAGTGTTCTGCGTGGTATTTACCAGGAAAGTAGTTGTTTTTTGCTCGTAGTTTACCAGACATTCATTTCAAACTATGTTAGATATTTTTGATTGCTGGATAGACTATTTTCTCTCAAAATTTTTGTCCAATTTATGGCTAATCCATTTTTTCATTTATTAGCTTAGTCGAGCTCTCAGCCACTTCCAAGTTTTGCAACTTGAGAGATTCGTTTCTGGAGTGTTTCTTTCTTGTGCCGCATGATGTCGCCACTTCCAATTGTCTGTTGGAACGCGTCTCTGTGCGGTCAAATAGACGCGACGAAAATGCATTTGGACAGGCAACGCTTCGAGTGGAGATCTTACGGTCTCTACTCGGATAACTACCCTGCACTGATGAGGGCCAATAAGCCCGAAATCGGTCTGTAGGTTGTTAAGCGTGCCTGTATCGATGTGAATTTGTCACGTCTTAGGAGGAAAGAAACATTTGGGATCTGCATTCACAGTGTGAATCGTTGCATGGACTACGAGCAGATACAATTTCAATGTTCTGCGTGGTATTTACCAGGAAAGTAGTTGTTTTTTGCTCGTAGTTTACCAGACATTCATTTCAAACTATGTTTGATATTTTTAATTGCTGGATAGACTATTTTCTCTTTCACAACATTATTGCTTTTTTCAAACAAGAGCACACCAAATAATTCTTATACTCTTCTTGTTGCAGATACGGGATGGACCTCAATGGTGCGAGAAGGAAAAACGCGACCCGCGAAACAACCAGCACTCTCAAAGCCTGGCTCAACGAGCACAAAAAGAACCCCTACCCGACCAAGGGCGAGAAGATAATGTTGGCCATCATCACCAAGATGACTTTGACGCAGGTGTCGACGTGGTTCGCGAATGCGCGAAGGCGGCTGAAGAAGGAGAACAAGATGACGTGGGAGCCGAGGAATAGGGTCGAAGATGATGACAACAATAACGATGATGACGATAACGATAGGAAGAGCACCGACGGCAAAGACATTCTAGGTGAGTCTGAGAGTCCAACGTTCAAACTGCCTATATCAACCCCTGTCACTTTTCAATATGCTGTTTAGTACTGGTCAAACATTTTGAAAATCTCTCAATTTTTGGATACATGAGCCGATGAGGTGATGAAGCTATAGTATATAGCAAAACAAGTGTTGTGGTTTGTAACCATCTTATTCTTCTTATCTTCTTCTTTGCACTGGTGAGCTGGTGTGGTAACCCTTGCACTTAGGCCTCTTCAGTCGGGCCCATTGTGCACCCACATAGCTTTTGATTCAGCTAGGCATGCCAATTTCCTTAGCGGAATTTAAGAGCTTCCTTAGTTGAATCACCTTCACATCGTGTGGGCGTGAGGATGTGCGCGATGATGTCTCATCATCCTCCAAGCACTATCTGCAAAGGGGATCGTCTTTGATCCCGATTAGTTCCAAATGCCTATTGAGATGGTTATGTCCAGTTAGTAGACAGACTATCATTTTGAGATCTGGTATGTTTAGTGATGGGATCTCTTTCGTGAGCCTTTTCGAAGGTCCTATCATGAGTAGCTTCGATTGTCTCATTCCAGGTGTACCCTGCCATGATTCAAGGAATTGCTTTTGTAGCAATCTCTTCATGGAGGTCACAGCCATACTGCTGGGAACTCCTAGTATTGGTTCAGGTCCAATTGGAGTTATTACCGAATTTGTATAACCCTCAACTAGTGAAAATCTTGTAGTGGTCTACATTAGTTTAGTATCCAAAATCTTTCAAAAAAAAAGCAACAAATGAGACACATGAATTTATGACCTGGTGTAACAATAACGATAGATACATGCCATGTCAGTGCAGTTCAGTAATCGCTCTGAACTATAGACAGTAATGTATCATTAAATCTTGGTGAAGGATCACTTTCCGTGCACTCTGGTACTAAGTTCCTTGGTGTAGAAGTTGATTGCAACCTGTCTCTTGGATCAGTCACTGATCAGTTTTGGTTTTGGTCTTGCGATGCTTTTATTTTGATCCAAGCCAAGACTATCAAGACCAAGATTGAGCCAGTCTCGTCTTGGTCTTGAAACATCAAACCAATACCAAGACTGAATTTATTTTTCGAAACCAATAACAACAATGATGATCAGGCTTGGTATTGGTCTAGCTATGCGCTAATTTTGATCCAAGACCAAGACTATCAAGACCAATACCAAGAGTAAGACTACATTTATTTTTCGAGACCAAAACCAAGACTGATCGCAGTCTTGATCTCGCGAAGCCCTGATAATCATAATCCCTACAACCTTTTCCTCTGTTGCAGACTCCAAAGACTCCGGTACAGCTTCGAGCGAAGACGGAGACCGCCCCTCTCACCACCACCCCCGCCTGATGGCCCCTGACACTGGTAGCGAGTGGAGCGAATCGCGCAACGACAGTGGCCCCGACAGCCCCGAAATCTACGACCACCGTCCCCCCCACCCCGCCTACCTGCCCCCCCGCACCTCCGCATCCCCACCCCAACTCTCCACCTCTGCGGCCGCCATCAAACCCAGGATCTGGTCGCTGGCCGACATGGCGAGCAAGGAAAGCGATGCCCCCCACCCCTCGAGGCTCGTGCCCCCCCTCGGGCTGCACTCGTCCCCCTACTCCAGGCCGCACGAGTTCTACCGGGGGTTGTACGGCCCCGTGGCGCAGCTGGAGACCTACCAAAGAACGCTCGTGGCTGCGCACAGCCCGGTGTTCGCCAAGGCTGGCTTGGCTTCTTCGGCTGGATGCAGCTCTGGGCTGCCTGCTTCGTCGAGGATGTCGCCCTCATCGACGTCTTCGCTGTCTTCGGGTTCGGAGACGCCGATAAAGCCTGTGGCGCTGAACAAGGCTTGACCTTTGATGGGTTTCAGGCCGTGATCTACCTCTCGGAATGTGCAAATGCTTGTTGAGGGTGTGTGCGATCTCTGGCTCATCGTGCGTATTACGTGGACAATAAGGGCGCTAACTTATGTACAGTAAATGTGATATATTCCCCCCCTTCCCCTTCCTCCTACTCGTTCTTCTCCTTAGTTTATCTTGGCGTCGAATCCAGAGTTGTAAATACCCCCCCCCCTGACTGTTCGCGAACAGCAGTATAAAAACCTTGTATCTATATGTATGTATTCCAGTGTTAGAGAGCTGTAAGTAAACGTTATTGTAAGATTATACGAGAACCTAGTATCATTGTACTTCATTTCCATCGGACATATCTATTATAAAATATTTCCAACCTATTGGGTCGTGTGTTGACTCTGCAATAAACTGAATCGTTCATTATTTATAACCTTGTTTTATTTTTGGCATGGCATGGATGACAAAAGATCATTCTCGAAACTTGGAAGTCTATAAGAGGAACAAGTCCTAGACTTACGAGGATTGCTTTGCAACTAAGTTGGCGGTCAAAAACACTCAACCCAAACATGAATGAGTTTCTCAATTTGAAATAAAAAAATTGGGATTCTCATAAATATTCGAAATGACCGTTAATATTCTCGATATGAAAATGGACCACGTTTTGTATCGGATGCTAATCAGTTATCCACATTGTCTTAGATTTTTGGCAACATTATCAAAATAGTTACTTGGAATTTGCTACGTTGCGTTATGGGAATCTACGTGACAAATTCTTCTTTCGATAGAACTTAACCTTGAGGCACAACCATCATTAATCAAGACTTCAAGTAGATTGCGATCTACCCATACAGACCAGAAAGAAAATTTGAAAACACCAAACGGTAAGTGAATTCCGAAACACATCACGATGATACAGTCTTCTGCAAGCGGTATAGAAAAAATCTGTGGACTCGTGGACGGTGAGATAGCGTTTTTGTATGCGATGAAAATTCAACATTTCGACTACAAGATTAACTACTCTACTATCGCAAATGGTTGTCCTCTACTGGTGGTCCTTTTCGAAAATTCGTACAATGGAGATGGGTGCCCCATTGTCAGCGAAACTTGATGTCCCAGACCGCACTGAAGGAGATTTCTAGAGTGGGTCGTCTGTGCCCAACGGCAATTTGAACGGCCAACTGCTAGACTTCAGAGGACTAGCGAGAAGTGAGTAAAAAGTTGGATTCAGCGAATAATGCACAAGCATAATTAATTTCAACGTAAACGTAACTTTAATGTACGAGGTATACGGAAAAATGTAAGAAATCTCTCGGATTCAGAACTTTAAGTTCCTGAATTTTTTTTTACAGGCCCTCCTTTCACGGAGATATTGGCACCTAAAAACGCCACAGGAAATCGTTTTTTTTTTCTGAAAAACTTCCAAAGTAATTGATATAATTCGATGAAAATTTGAAATGCGGGATACTAGTTAGAATATACCTTGAAATAGTGTATTTTAAACATATTCAGCTTTCTTTGTCAGGGGTGGAGTCGATTTTATGAAGTAATATACAGAAATCAAAATCAAAAAATATAACAACGTGATCACTAAAGATAAAAATTAGGTATACTCTTTACCACTGAATCATCTATGAAACTAATGGACATTTGACACCTACGATCGTCCATATTGGTGAATAAAGATAACTAGTCAAAGCAGTTAGTAAAACAAAAACTAAGCAGATTTACCACCGTGAAAATACCGCGACAAGCTATATAATTTTTTTCAAGGTCACGAATGTTTTTGTTGTTCGTCGTCTTCGACTCGGGATAATTTTCTATCAACAAAAACCGAGAACAAAAATAATTGGCAATTAATTCTGCTGCGTCGGAGATTCGGTAAGAAAATTGTATAAATTGGAGTTGCTGTTAATATGACCTATTCTGCGTAGATACTGTAGATAGTAACTGATATTTCAGGAACATTCAAAACAGTAATCCGTTATTCTGAGTGACGTTTGTCAATAAATATAAGGCGCTTCATTTTTGAGAGAAAAATTATCACTTATTAATTCCGTCAATAGCAACTAACAAAATAATCACGGTAATCGCCCGTTGCTATAAGCAACGTATACAAAAAAGAGCCTTCTAATTGGTTGAAAATAAATTTATGAAATTTTCACTGTAATTCTGATTCTAATGGCTAAATTTCAAAATTTAAACTCCACTGATTGGTTGTTAAGTAAGGAGACATATTTTCAGAATAATAATCACTACAAATTCGCATTGTTTTACTTTCCAGAAGAGTCTTATAAACCTCTTCTTATGGGACCCAGCTTGGCATTAGAGGGCTCTGTTTGCTATATTCGTCGAAAAGCGTTAAAAATAAAATAAAAATATTTGTAAAGAAACAAGGAACTAAAGTTCAAAATATAATTTTTATTTTTCCTTTTTACTGCATTAGTTTGAAAGTTTGTCTACGAAAATATTTTCTACTGGTTTGTTCTTTCTAGCATTATACTTTGTTTATTTATCTGTCTTGAAACTACTGATTACCAATTTCGAATTGACACATTATCACAAATTTGACCCTAATTACAAAACTCATTCACCAATTTGCAGTATCTTTCTTGAATTCATATATTTTGACACTAAATACGATCCTGAGACCCTTACAGACCAATCTCAAATCTAATTGGACCAAAATGATAAGAATCTTCCGCCATTTTGAAGTCGCCATTTTGGTTTTTCCCTAAAGAAATCATTATTCGTTATCACTTGAATTATGTAGACTTTCAGAATTCAAATCAATCCAACGAAAAAAAGTGGGTCAAATTCAACTTGCTAGATTTCATGATGCGTTGTTATACTTAGTTACAAGTGAAGATGAATTAAAGCCGAGAAAAGCATGTGAAAAATTTAGATCTGTGAATAATTAATCAAGTTCAAGTTAAGTCTTCAATCCATGATATTTCGAGATCCAAAAAATTTTCTGAAAACTTCATACTCGCAGGGGCGGCCCACTCGCCGAGTACGGTCCTGGACGGTCCGCGCTAGGCCCATTTTGCGTGTGTTTATCTCGGCAGGCCAGCCGCCGTAATTTCCATCTCAATCGTTACTTTTAATAGAGCATCCGAATTGTTTCCTTGATTGCAGCAGCGACTGACACGTTCCATCACTTTTCATTTAGTAAGATGAGTCGTTAATTGGGTTTTAGGAAAATCACTGTTTGTTCGTCGCTGAGGGAGATAACGGAAACCGGTTTCATCCCGTTTTCCATTCGATTCCTCATTGTTTCGGGCAGAAGTGGAGTTCTTTGGCATTTCGATAACTGCCAACTGGTGTTGATTGTGTTGGAAGATGAGAAAGGTACGAAAGCGCTGAACGGACAAATAATAGTTATTTATGTATTGAGGGAATTATGAGGGACTTAATTACCGAGGGCCTCTAGCCCGAGGGACAGCAATTGCCAGAGGTTATTAAGGCTCTATAATTCCCGTGGTACATAGATAATTTTATTTTTGACCGATTTCCATAACAATATGTCCATATTTAGAACGCAACAAATGTTTAAATTCATAACCTTTCTGGTATATTTGAATTAGGTAGCGTTGATTGTAGCATTGTTGGTTGTTGCTAGGTTGTCGCTATGTTACATGTTTATAAGCAAACTTTCTTTATCAATCAATGTTTTTCCGTTAAAAACGTGTTTATTTTTTACCACAAATCGACGATCTTTTTCTGATATAATGGAGGATATTATAAAAAAAGCGGAAAAAGCAAGACAATCATTACTTCCATCGAAAAGTGAAGCCCTATATCAAAAAGAATACAACTTATATCTGAAGTGGCTGACACAGAGAAATGTTATGTCAAAAGATGCCAACGAAACTGTCTTTCTGGCATATTTTCAAGAACTGGTAAAGTATTTTCAGTATTTTCTGGTAGATTTGGTAATAATTGTATTTATTCGTTGCAGTCAGAAACGTTTAGCCCAAATTCGTTATGGACTAAATGGTCAATGCTCAAATCGATGGTGACCATATATGAGAAAAGAGATATCACCAAGTTCAACGAACTAGAGGCTTTTTTGAAGCCAATGCAGGAGCAACTATGACAAACTTAAAAAGACACGGAGGTTGGAGAAGTTCCACGGTGGCAGAGGGGTATCTGGAGGACAGTATTGAATTGAGAAATAAAACGGCGCGTATGCTGTCTACTTTGCCATCAGAAGAGGCAGGCACCTCGACTGTAGTGAACAGCAACAGCACCACCCATAAAAAAGAAGAAATTGTTTCCAGCGGCGGAAGTAATTTTCAGGGAACATTTGAAAATTGTACATTTATTATTTGTAATGACGTGAATAAGGAAAATATGTCTTAGTTTTCATTACATATAAACGTTTATAAGCATTTCTTGTATCATTTTCACCTGTAAAAGGTAAGAGGGAGTTTTTGAACCTTAATATCCCAAGGGAGTTATGACCCTCATTATAGATATCGTAACTATGACGATATAAGCTTATAATGTCACTGTCAGAAATAAAATTATAATTGCCAGTTTGAACTGACAATTATCTATAAATGCCAGTTCGAACTGACAATTATACATAAATGTCAGATAGAACAGGCAATTATCTATAAATGCTAGTTCTATCTGGCAATTATGTATAATTGTCAGTTCGAACTGGCATTTATAATTTTATTTTGCTGATGTCCTTTCAGCGCTTTCGTAGAAATGCTTGCCCCAGTGTTTGCTAAAATGCAACAGTTTTAAACTAAACTACGCAACCCTAATTACGCGTCGCACCCCGAAATTTTGCCCCTGTTGAAATTTGAATAACATTTTTCTGTTTTGAACAATTAGAATTCTGTTTGCATAAAATTGCTAAATGATGTTTCTTGAAACTGTGCAAAATGAAGAAGAACAGTTTTTTTTTTCAACTTTAACAGCAGAGGCTTAAAGGTGATCTCATTAACTTGAGCCATCTCCAGAATTGCCTTCTTATCTCTTTTATTTACAGAGTGACCTCAAAATATTAATTTTTTGGTTTTGAAGTCGTAACTTTTTTCCTCTTCAACCGATTTTCAAAATCTCAGGATTATTTCGAAGCTGAAACGTTAGATGAACAGACATGAAGATTAGAATTGACTAAACATAAATATTAAAGATCAAGGATTTCTGCAAGGTGACCCAAATCTAAATCCCCCTCGAAATTACGATTATAAAAGAAAAATATCCACAACGTTGTTTGATCGAAACAAAAATATCACCATCAAAAATACTGTAAGAAAATTGTTGACCCCCTCCCCAACACAATTTTTTTTTGTGGTACAATTTTTGCTGGTCAAACGGTTAGATATATCGGTAAACATATTTCACCTGACCCCGACATTGGGATCGGAGATTAAAATAGTAATTTACGTAACAAGTCCGGAAAATACTGTTTTTTTGGATGAGTGCACAAAATTCTAGGATGAGCGTAGCGAGTCCTGGAAGTCTGCGAGTCCAAAAAAACTGTTTTCGGGCGTGTTGCGTACACAATTTTTTCGGCAACCGTGTAGAATAACAAATCAAAGAAACACATTTCTTTATTAGAACAAAATGTCGAACATTTCAATTCTTATTTATATTAATATTTATATTAAAATTAAAACAATTGTTAATATTGAATGGATTCAATTTGTTTGAAATGCTTGGTATATTTAAGTGCCTTTTGTTGAAGTCAGAACAAGAAGGTAAAGTTTTCGTTTCACATTGATTGTTTTATTAATTTTTGAATGTTAGCTAATTTTATGTCAGATAGCTGTCAGTCGTTATTTTGCTGCTATGGTAATGATCAACTGCATTTATCAAAACCATACTACCAAGATTTTCATATTTACAATGACAACAACGATGTGATTCTTCTCAAAAAAAAATCGTCTGGAAAGTACGTACTTTCCGGACGGTTGCCGAAAAAAAGCCCTTCCCCCTTTGGGGTACTTTGGGTACGGATGAAGGGGAGATTTTCGTGATTATTTTACATATTATTCTCGTGAGTTTCGTACAAAACTACTAAGAATCGCCCTAACTCGGGTACTCTAATTATCATAGTTTGATGTACAGGGCGAGACAAGCGGTATACCCATAGCTGATGTGTTCAACGGAAAAAGTTGGTGAAAGAGATAAAAACAAAATTTCAATGGCGTACGTATAAAACTTTTTTGGGGGTCTAAAAAATTAAATTCTTCGAAAAAATTACAAAACATGATGGAAGACTTTGTATAGGGGGTGAGAAGGTTACCCAGCAATTTTGTTGTGTTCAGATTTTTTTTTTATTTTGAATTTTCTTATGAAGTCTTATATCTTCAGAAAAGAGAGACCTACGAATAATTTTTATCTGTCCTGATCTTTATTTTCACGAGAACGTAATTTTCAACCTGTCTTGTCAGTCACTCATTATGATTCTTGTTACGTTGGTTACGGACCATGCATTTTTTTTTGGTCTGTTTTTTTTTTCGAGAACATGGCGTTTCAATTTGGTTTTCTCACGCACAATTTTTGACTACTACACTTTATAATCTCTGAAGACGATTTTATAATATCGATTTTTTATATTCAAATATTGTTTTGACACTTACGCATGTATTCAATTACATTGTATTGAGACATTCACAAAAATTCAAGAGTAACTGAGTTAGAACATGGTTGTTTTGACCTAATCTAGCTTCTAGCTTCAATTTTATTGTTCTTGAAATATGAAAATTTTCCATACGTTTTGACATCCTGTGGAATCTGAACGATTTATGTGTTTAGGATAAAACAAGATGCTCTACATTTTCGTGTCTCTCAACTTTTCATAAGCTAGGTATCATTTTATTCTAAAATTTAATTCAACTCAAATATTTGATCAGTTTTGACCCAACCTAATGTGATTCAGGTCTTCAAAGCTGTTTTCAGATAAAACAAAAATGTATAATGTTTCCCAGTGAGAGTAAGGGTAAAGGCATAAAAATTGTATTTTTGATTTTTTTTTCAATCTGGTTCAAAATTGATAGATGAGGTCCTCGTTGGATTCCAATTTCCAAGCACATTTTCCGATAAAATATTTCGATATCTTGTCAATTTGTCTTGTTTCTTGGCACCACTGACAACTTTTCTACAAATTCTCGCCAAATATGAGGTCACGTGATGTAAGTCGTAACGAATTTTGAAGTTGTCAGACATGCAGGAACGAACCGGCGCCATTATAAAGTTTTTCAGAAATATCAGTTACATTTTTTTTCATGTGTAGCCAACTTCATGCCGGACACTGTAGATAAAAATTTACTAAACCATGGTTGATACCGATAATATCGTTATATATGTTTCGATTATCGATATTTCTCCAAATATTATCGCCAAACCCTAATTAGCACTTTCATTTTCAGTAAATTCTTCGTCCTTTTGAACATGAACTTATTCCTTCTAATCTTGTATTTCAACGTACAATATTTTTTTATTCAAACAAAAACCTTATACAAGTATAATATTTATAATATAAAATAACTACTTGGTCAATGTTTCTGTTTTTGTTTGCGGGCAAATCCAGGATCAACTCTAAGCATCACTAAAGAGCGACTCTCGTCGAACAATAGACTCCTAGTTCACCTTAATTAGAACTCTCTCATATGGTAATGGCGATGAAAGTTTAATTCGGGATTGTCGCGGTAGCGATATTAGATTTCTGAACAAGGCGTTCGCTAGAGCTCTCTCCTGTGCGAAGATTTGCTAATTGTGCTTCGCAAGCTTAGTACATCAGCAACAAGATCAGGCCTATTAGGCGTTCCGAAATCAGGCAATTTGCATAGAAGAACTTTCACTCCAACATCCGCGTTGATACAAACGAGTAGATACAAGAAATCTGGGGTGCCACCATATATGGGGGTGTCACAAAAAGGTTCAACAAGAGTATTCGCTTTAAATGAAGTTTGAAGTTGATGGCGTGTCATTTGCTAGAATTACTATCTATCAATGTCGGTACTCCACAAGGATCTGTTTTGGACCAACTCTGTTCTTGCCACACTTCAACGAACTGTTAGCAGAACGTCGCTTTGCAAAGACTCGTTCATCCAACGAACATCGAGACTTTGGAACTCATTGTCTATAGGGAGGTGTTCCCCGAGGCATACGATCTCCAGAAATTTAAGAAAAACACCAACTCCTACCTTCTTTCCCTTGGTTCTCACGATGTTCTCTGAACATTACAGGATATCCCTTTTCGTGAGAACCAGAACATATAAAAAAGATTTGGAGATGAAAGTAAGGTACACTTGATACTGCTTCCTCATCTCGAGGTTTGTAATGGGGATCTGATAATCTAGTAGTATCTTCTATAATACGTCGAACCTCACCATGCATAATATGATGATGTTAGACATGATTGATCCAATGAAACCATCAAAATTGTGAAACACACTAAGGAAAAGTACCAATAATAACGAGGTGTCAACCGTCCGGCTGGCAGTTGACATATGGCAGCTATGACACTTGACTTATGATATAAGAAAGTTTCGGTATGCGATGGTTGATGGTGCGCTTTTCAATTATTTGAAATTCTGCAATCTGCTATATTTTCTGTTGAAAATTCAAGTGGTATTGATGAGCATTTGGAAGTTCGTGTGGTCGTGGGCCCATATATAGGTATGTAGAATGTAGCAGCTCCATTGATTTTTATTGAAGTATTGTATTCATACATTATAGATCCAAATGCAAGACCAAAAATACAAAATTATGTTGAAAATGTTGTTGATAGATAAACACAAAAAGATTTCAGAAAAAATTTTCGAATGAATAGGATAACATTTCAAGATATCTTAGAAAGGGTTCAAGATCAATTATCAATACAATGAAATGAAACAGCAAAAATATAATTATATTTGAATTCAAATAATTTCTCCCGCTATGCCGCGTGTGTCACAAGTGTCAATAACCGCTGTTACCATGAAATATTAATCGGTTGTTCGGTTGACATATGAAATGTCACCTATTCAGGATTGACGTTTCATAAGTAACCAACTTTTCAGGAATTTGGCATCAACCAAAGATTATGAAACGAGGAACCAGAATCATGGTCACTATTGGTACTTTTCCTAAGTAATGCAAAAATAAAAATGATATTTTAAATCTCGTACGTTAACTATTCACCTACAAACATCTAGGATGTTTGAAAAAGTAGACTGCGAGTAGAAACCAACTACCTTCTTGGAAAATACCACGCAGAATTGAATTATATCTACTACGAGATTTTAAATCTCATTTTTATTTTTGCGAAATCTTGGACCAACCAGAATAATGAGGAACCAGTGAAACAAAAATCAAATACTATCAGTTTTCTAAACGCCTGCTCTTCTGTGACTAGTTCCGGTTTTCCCCATGGACCCTCCCCACTTATGATTCCGGGTGTATACGTTCCGTATACCTTCTCATAAAATAATTCGAGGATTGCTTTCAATTCGACCTTCTTGGTTTCAGGAGCGCGTGACGTTCCTGAAATCCAAGATTAAATTTTTCTGTGGCCTCTCTTTGTGGTCTCGTGATTAAGGAATGAATTGGGATGAGGATCACGTGTGTAGGAGAAGGGGGGGGGGGTGTTGGCCTGAAAATGAAGTCTCCTCCACGTTTGTTCCAATATTTGAAGAGTATTCAAACATAGAGAAAGTGAAGGGGTTAGTTTGAAAATTTCACATACCCAACATTTTCGACCAATAAAAAGCCTGCATTTTATATAGCTACCATAGCAACTAGAACGATTTCCGGAAATTTTTCTCTCTTCCTTTGAGGAAGGGTGGATGACATTCACATTTACCTAACTTCAAATGCTAATTGCGTTTACAATTGGTGCGCAATCAGTGTAAATATATTCTACCAACTTTACCTCATTGGTTCACAGTTTTCTGTCATGATTATTCAATGTATCCAGACGGTATCGGTAAGTAATGATGAACTAAATTGTTGATTTACAATTTACGATAATATTTCAAAATAGCCGATAAGAATTCGGAAAGTGTTAATGATAATCAAATTCGTGTCATATGATTATTGAAATTGTACATCTTGATTAACGGAATTCACGTTAAATATGATAGAAATAAAACTTAAACAGTCAATCTCGTCATAGTAGATTTCATTTTACTGTTTATACTCAGCCGTACGGTCAACTAACCACTTGTATGCTTGCCTGGCGTCTAGACCAATGAGAAACGAGGTCGAACCTTCCCTATCTCTTCAACACACAGACTTCAATAACATTTCAGTGTGAAATTTTCTTACCGAATGCCACTCTAGCTTCAATTAGAAACTGTAAATTTTTTCTCCAACCCGGAATATTTTCTCTAAAATATTCGTGTTGTCGAAAAAATGTCCAGTCATAATTGAAGCTCAAGTGGTATTATAAGTGAAAATCTACTCTCACGAATATATTGCCGTTCCAAAAATTGAAGCTTGAAGTAACTAATTTTGATAGAAAACAGGCATATGTTAAGATCAAAAATAAGATGAGCAAGTGGTAAATCTACTCAGGTTATTTTTAAATATATCTCATTATTCAGATTTCCCATTTGATGGTGTGTATTATTGGAGATTTATAAGTAGACAGGCACTAATGAGTCAAAATGAAATAGAATGAGTATAAACTCTTCATACTATTTCGAATATTCATGTTTCTAGGTGTCTACAACTGTCAACGTATATAGCAGTAATAAACTCACATCCAAGTAGGCAAGGCGAAGATACTGACTTGAACCTCGTATTGTACATTTCCATACTGCAGAACATAAATATTTGAATATACTCTGGTAAATATACATTTGTGAAGTGGGTCTTTATGGTCCCAAAGACGTACTAAATTGTCTCAGAGCCACAGGGGTGCGTACTATATTAAATCTTGCATTTACTTTAATGCGAAATACGATCGCGAAAAGGAAGCTTTGTATCCGAGGACAAAAAAAATCTTGTAAACGTGTATCTTTAAGCTCAATATTGTTGTTCAATGTCCACCAATGCGACAGGAGCTTGAATACAAAAATGGGACCTACCTCATTGTGAGGTAAAATTAAGACATTTAGACCCAGAAATGCTCGAACCCAATCTCAATACGAGATAATAATATTATGAGGGGAATATGTTTAGGATGATTCTTCCAGAAACAAATCTACCTAATTATATAGTTTACCCTGACTTAATTTATCTTGTACCGTACCTATTAAGACTGCGGAGGGGTATACGAGCTTTTGGCTAATGAGACAGAAATCTATCGTGTGATGAACATCAATTATTCACTCACCCCCTATCATACCTGACTGTTTCGAAAGACAAGAATGTCTCTCATGTTAGAGCATTTGATTAATTATCCCAACATCAGAAGCGTTTCAGTACTAACAATATCTAAAGTGACAAAACACTTGAAAAATTTTACTAATCACATGCATGTGCAACAGTGTCGCACACCATAGGCGTGCTTGAAAGTGAAATAAGGGGATTCAATAATTAACATGAAAATAAAGATTTTCAATTTCACTACGGTGCAAAAAATTGTATGTATTATCTAACGACATTTTTAGAAATTTCATGTTCTCTGTAGGTTTTACATCGTATTTTTCAGACCTCACAAAATTTGATGCTGAAACCTCAGATAATTCGGTTTATATTCTACGATCAGAATTGGTAGACTACATTTCAATCTGGTTGATTTCTTCCAATTCGTGGTTTTATTCTGGATTGTTTCTTTCTTTCGCCGCAAGATGTCGCCTTTTCCAAGTTGCTCTCGATCTGCATATCTATGCTGTTAAATACTTGTGATTGTGCTTTATTTCAATCAGGAATCGCTTCCGGTAGCTTGGCGTGGCATTAGCCAAGAAAGTAGTTATATCTTCGAATTATTGTTGAAAATTGTGAACTTTTCCATTTCGTAAGTGAGCAATATGGAGTCAATTGTTAAAAATGATTCTTGGAATATTGATATGTTTAGGTTTGGGATTACCCAGACGTTCATTCACACCTACGCCAATGCTTTTTGTACAGAATGGCAGATGTTCCTTCATTCAGTCTGTTGACGCCATCCAAAAATGTTTTATTTTAGAGCCGGCGTCAAACAGCCCGTATAAAATTGTATCAGGCGCGAGAAAAAGTTATCGTATATTTTTTTGATTTTTTGTTCGTTCTAAAACAGTCTCAAAGTTGAAATAAATGGCACAACGGCGATAGTTTGACAGTCACGTCAACCGTGAAAACGAACAATTATTATTCGCAGTGAGATGTGTGCGTTGAGGCATACTGGCATGTGAATTTATGTGGTGTGGTGTTCAATGAATGATGTTCAAGAAATAAAAGTGCTCCCATCACTCATTCCTATATGCGATTTGGAATATAAGGAGAGTACTGAAATTGCACCATTTTCTTCATGGTCCACTAAGGAATACGTATCAAATATTTCCCCAATGATTTTCAACGATAGATATAAAAAGAAAGCACACAATAAACTTTCAAAATTGAATTACGTGTTCAAATTGTTCACCACCTTGCTGAAGACATACATTGAATATTCTAGACATTGCATGGGCGCCATTTAAAATTAGATCTGAGGGTATATCGAGACATTCATTTATTTCTCAAAATATCCACATTATCGGAATGGTCTGAAAAAATTTCATTTTTTGGATAACCTCATAACCAAAAATCAATTAGTGTGAGTTCAGGGAAGAGAGCAGGTCCATGAGTTCTTATCCAACCATCCTGCATTATGAAGATTAGCCCTATCTTGTTCATTTATTTTTTGAAATCGAAAAAAGCCTGGTTCATGCTTATACGAATATCGGAAAATTTATTCGAATAAAATGGCCGATGAAAAGAAATATCGCAATAAAGTTGAAATAGTTGAACTTTTGCGGATTTTTTTATATCGTCATGATATCATGATACCGCAGAATGCATAATCAATAATAACAATATCAATTTAATATTTATTATTTTCCGATTCGCATGAATTTTGCGAAATTCGTATAAGCATGAACCAGACTCATTGCGGAGTTTTTATAATACAGATACAGTCTGGCATATAGCAATTAGAATTATGTTCATCATACATTGTAGATGGATTCCGAGGCTCCTTGCGGAATTTATCAGTTTCCTGGGAGCTAGGTTCCTGGTATCGGATGGCTCTAAAAATGCCCCTTCCAGGAACATGAGCCTCTTGCAGAAGAGTGCTGGGCATTCGCAAAGCAAATGTTCTGCAGTTTCAGCGAAGTTCTCGCAGTAGCGGCAACTATCACTCTCTGTTTTGCCCATCTTTTTGAGGTGATACCTCAGAGGGCAGTGTCCAGTGAGGAGTCCTCTGTTACCAGTTTCAAGTCTTTTTTGTCCAACTCAAGAAGTTTTTTAGCTTTCCTTGGCGAAAGGCTCACAAGTCTTTTCGCGTGTTTTTGTCCTGGCACTTCATTTCAGTGAGATCCAAGCCACGACCTGTAATTATAAAATTCGCAAATATTCAACAAAGAAGTGCAATATATTCAGCGAAGAAAAATTTCAAAGGAAGTACTATGATGATAGCTGAAGATCTGATCAAGAGTAGACATGATTTGTTGATTTATGCCAAAGAGAAGTTAGGAAGGGATAAAGTCTGGACGATGGACGGGAACCTGTATACTATGTTTAATGGAAAGAGATTTACATTGAAATCAGAAGAGGCTGTCTTGAAACTATGTGAATAGCCGGGCAAACAAGTGATATTGAATTTTGGTTTTCGTATTTTAATTTCATTTATTGGGGAATAAAAAGCGCGGTATTGTGAGTGGGAAGATGAGAGATATATATGTGGCTTTTCTAAATACTAGGTCATTATTTGGACATTTTTCAGAATTTAAAACACTATTATTGCAGGAAAAATTTGATATTATAGGTGTCACAGAAACTTGGCTATCAGATAGTATAACGAGTGACTCATTGAATATTGATGGATATGAGTTCATTCGAAGAGACAGGGGTTCTAGGGGTGGTGGTGTAGGAATATATCTCAAAAATGTATTGAAATTTGAAGTTCTTGAATATGTGTCATATGAATACTTGGAACAACTATGGGTACAATTCAGATTCAACAAACAAATATACATAGTAGGAACAATCTATCGACCACCGAAAGGTAATCTTAATGATTTTTTCAATACATTGGAGGACTCACTATCAGACTTAACAATATCAAGTGACCGATTCATATGTGGGGGTGATATCAACATAAATTGTTTAGATATGAATAATCAAAATACTGAGACCTTACTGGAAATTGTAGAATCCTTAAATCTACAGCAAATAATTGACTCCCCCACCAGAGTTACTCAAACATCTAATAGTTTACTCGATATAATATTACTTACAAAGGATGAGCATAATATTACTTGGGATACTAGAGATGCATCGAATATTTCGGATCATTACCTCACTACTTGCAAATTGAGTGAAAAAAAAATCGAAGAAACCAAAAAATATGTTACTCTAAGGAATATGAAACGTATAGATAAAACCCTTTTGGAACAATACCTGCTGGATGCACCTTTTGAAAACGCATATTACATTCAAGACATCAACAGTAAGGTGGATCATGTGAATAATATAATTATAAACATATTTGATGTATTGGCACCATTAAGAACAATACCTATTAAAAACCAGAAACCTCCTTGGATTACAGATATCGTTGGAATGATGATCGAACTAAGGGAAAAAGCATTTCGAAGATACAAAAGAACGAAAAACATAAATCATTGGAACTTTTACAAACAGCTTAGAAATCAAGTAAATATCGCCATACGTAACGAGAAAAAAAGTTATCTGGAATTTTGTACCAGAAACAATAACGGCAATAATGTGCTGTGGAAAAGATTACAAAATCTGAATATTTATAACAAAAAAGGTCCTATCTCCCTACCAATATGTCTTGATAACCCATCCAAAATCAACCAACACTTTTTACAGCCTTCATTGAATAGATTAATACCTGATCAAAATCTAATTGATGAATATAATAACAATAAGAAATGTCATTTTGAGGAACTATTTCAATTCAAAACTGTTTCCATAGAAGTAGTTTATGAATCTTTATCGGAAGTGAAGTCATTAGCTTCAGGTCCTGACCTAATCAATTTAGAAATGCTATTACTTTGTTGTCCAACAATACTACCTGTTTTAACAAACATTGTGAACACCTGTTTGCTAGAAAATGTATTTCCCGATATCTGGAAAGTATCAAGAATAACGGCGTTGCCAAAGAAAAGTGAGGTATTGAGTTACAACGATCTCCGACCAGTAAGTATATTGCCATGTATGTCGAAAATAATTGAGAAAATAATGAATAATCAGATAAGACTTCATCTTGAAAAGTATTCCATATTACCATCTGAACAATCAGGGTTTAGATCAGGTTATAGTTGTACGACAGCTTTACTCAATATTGTCGACGATATCTTGAGGGCTACAGATGCAGGAAAAACAACAGTCCTGATACTTTTAGATTACTCTAAGGCATTTGATACTATCGACCATCAGATTTTACTTTCCATCCTTCATTTTGTAGGTTTTTCGGCCAATGCAATTAAACTTATGGCTAATTATTTAGGAAATCGGTGTCAGTTTGTGGAGACAAATACCGGGCAGTCTGCAAGGGAAAATGTGACTTGTGGTGTTCCCCAGGGATCTATCCTCGGTCCACTGTTATTCAGTATATACACCAGTAATTTTTTATCAAGTATAAAAACATGTAAATCTCATTTTTATGCTGATGACACACAGATGTATCACTCATTTATTCCTGATGATTGGTTGATGGCGCAACAAGCAATTATTGAAGATTTGGACCAGCTAGTGAGGATGTCCACATTGCATTCCTTGAAAATCAATGCAACGAAATCGAATGTTATGATTTTTGGAAAAAACAAACAACACATAAAATCTGTTATGGAAATCCAAATTCAAGGTGAAGAATTGGCTTTTGTCGAAAGTGTGAAGAATTTGGGTTTGTTTCTAGATACAGATTTACGTTTCAGAAGGCATATCAATTATTGTCTTAAAAAAGCATACTGCTCTTTGAAAATGCTATATCCTCATAGACATTTGCTTTCACCTCCAGTCAAAAGGATGTTGAGTGATACATTGGTCCTTAGTAATTTCAATTTTTGTGATGCATTATACGGACCTTGTCTGGATCGAAGGGATATAAATCGTGTAGAGAAAGTGCAGAAATCCTGTCTCAGATTCATCTATGGTATTCGAAAATATGATCCAGTATCGCATATGCTGAAACCCTCAAAGTGGTTGACAATGCAAGATCGACGGAAGCTTCACTTTTTGGTTCTCTCACATTCGATAATTCATAAACAGACTCCTCCATATCTTTACAATAAAATAACATATAGGACTGATATACATAATCTGAATTTACGGCATAGGGGTCGCATCTCTGTTCCACCTCATAGAACCACCATATTTCGAAGGAGCTTCACGTATAATATTTACCAAATGTTCAATGAGGTACAACCTACACTCAAGCAAATGAAGACGCTAACCTTTAAAAGGAGAATCAGAGAAAATCTTTTGGCCACATGTATGTAACTCATCCCTACCGCAGACAGCAGTAGTTTTTCTTTTGTTTTGTTTTTCTCAAGTTACGCGAACAATTTCATAGTGTTGTTCTTATTTTGGGGCTGGACTAGAACTTTTGCAAATTGTTTCCAGCTCCATTTTGCATTACATCTAATTTTGGGTTGGAAATGTTATATTATGTTTTTTTATTGTAATGCAAATAAATATTATTATTATTATTATTATTATTTCATTTCATCCGCTTCCCAACGTCGAACCTCTTCTCTCAAGTGAGCCTTGGAGAGTCCACAGAAGGATACTGGGCCGAGAAAAGGTGTATTTGCTTCTTCTTTGGCAAGACAGTCTGCTTCCTTGTTGCTTTCAACTACTTCAAGGCCTGGTTGTTCGCTGCCAGTTGTCTTGGGGATTGTTGATACTTTATAGTCCCAAGTCAGCTTAGACTCCCAAGTTTATAAGCTTTTAGTGCTGCTTGGCTATCCGATAGAATATAGATTTTCGCCCTTCGATTGTCCCTTTCGAGGCACTCCTGGGCACATATCTCAATAGCATGTACTTCTGCTTGAAAGATGGATGGTGTGTTACCAAGAAGTTTTGAGAGCCTGAAATTTGGCCCTGTAACTCCCACTCTAGCCCTTTCATTCATCTTGGATCCATCAGTATACCACATTGATGCTTCCCTTCCCAGTTGAAGTCGTACCTAATTGGCATGATATCTATCGGTTAAGACATGGATTCTATAGGAAAATATTTTCAGTCATCCATAGTTTAGTGTTATTCTTCATATTACAGTATTGGCAGGGAAGGACTAGATGATATGCTTGCAGCCTTTTTTATGTTTACTGATACATCCAAATGTGGTCATTAGGAAAGTTAATACATCATTCGTGTAGGATGGTGTAGGTATTGCAGTTTCCTCAAAGTACAGAATGAAACATCAGGATCTCACGGAATAGAAAGGAAACATAAGAATATTGGGTATGCAAAACAAGCAGAATTAATTGTTCAAGTGATGAAGATTCCGGTGTGGACAAAAGTGGTATATATATATCTGACAAAACAAGCAGAATTAATTGTTCAAGTGATGAAGATTCCGGTGTGGACAAAAGTGGTATATATATATCTGACCTCGTAATTTTATGTCAACCAACTTTCATCAATAATGTTGCCTCAATCATCATCGTCGTTACCTATCACGATGATGCCCTACCGTTTCAAAAAGGAGTTCGAATAAATTTCATTGTCATGGCCTCTACTAGATGATTGAAACGTCAAGATTTCTGATGCGTATCGGATTAGCATCTCTACTGCGTGGCTGGCGAACAAATCAATTTAATTGTGCCTTCGTTTGTTTTTCATTCCTCGCGTATGGCATGTACTCATCGCGGCAGCAGCAAAAACTGAAATAACTGTCTTTATTGTTGATGTATGCGACAGGGACGAGCATATGTATAACTTACTCAGTCCTCATCTTCCAAGCCGGACTTTCCTAATGGAAGCTGAGTTCCGGTGGTCTCCACATATCAGAGTTACAGAGTGGCCCAGAAAATATTCCAGCTCGAAAGGTTGTGCCATTTTTTGGAAATAGTTCTGATTTTCAGTAGGTGGATGAACAGCTTCTTGGTTACCTCTTAATGAAGTTGTATCGTTCGACTAATGTGAAGCCTTGAGCCTTGTAAGTGACTGGGGAGGAAAAAAAAGACAACAAACGTTGGACGTTGCTGAAAATATAATATTTAATCCACAAAACTTGACGTGAGCAAGTAGAATGACAGTTGAAGTTGATCCACTGCGATTAGTGCAGATCTGATATGAATCTCTTCTATACTGGCTTTATGCACTAAGAAGGGTTCCTATATAGCTTTCTATCTCAGAGCGAAGTTCATTTATAAGGTAGTAAAAATATTTCCATTGAACTATAGAATGAAATTGTGGATCACACTTCCTAGAGAGATTTTTCTCAATTCTCAAATAGTATATTATGATACAAGTTTCATAAGACGCTATTTTGTCGCACGCGTTGTTTGGAGTACGACGAACGAAGCGAAGAGTGCTCCAAGTGAACAAGTGCGACAACGTGTCTTATAAAACGTGTGTCATATGCAATTTTTTCTATTTCGAATTGATTTGAAGAAAAAAATGGATTTAATATCGATAAATAACAGAAACATCTTCGATTGGTAACAATGATGACATTGAAGTAATTAAAATTTGACGCACAAGCGTAAAGCCCAGTTCACAGTTGAGCGATTTTGATTATTGCAATACCAGCGGTAAAAAATTCAATGTTGTTATTGTTTTCATTGGTCAATTTAAATCAAATTACACTCTGATGAATTGAAATTTACCAATTGAAACATTGAATTTTTCACTGCTAATATCACCAAATCCAAATCGCTCAGAAGTAAACTGGGCCTAACACTTCTGACTTTCATTTGACAGTTCGATTGTACCAATCTCCGATTAATAAAAAATGCGTATCGGAATAGAGGGTATTTCGACACGCATTTGCGTTGCACAATGACTTCATTATACAACCAAAATAGAAAAACACATTTATTTGAAAATTTATCGAAAACTGGGATGAAAAAATTTAAAGAAATGTCAATAAAATGTTTGATACAAAAATATTTCTATTAAGAAGAATTTTGATATATTTTTGAAACAATTATGACACCAAATTTCGGAAAAATTCACAGTTTGGAGTGAAATCTGGAATAAAAAAAATTACATAAATTTCAAAAAAAAAATCAATTCGAAAAAATACATTCATGACAATAAAAGTTGTTAGTGAAGCCAACAGTAGATAATATTTTGTGAATATTCGCAAGCTATTTCTATATTTTATTCTAAATCTGAAATATGTGAATTTGCCACGTGTTCAGCTGCGTGATGAGTTCTTAATTGGTTAAAATGAAATCAATTTTTTATTTATATTAAAACAATCAAATTAGAATTGTGGAGGATACAAAGACTTGGTAGGTGAATTTCTACAAAATATTATTCAAAATATTCCTGTTAATTTTTCTAATCATTTATTGTCATCTCACAGATTTATTGAAACCTCGTACCTAGCTATAAAATGTCATAATGAACAACTTTTCCGAATAATTTTGTTTTCGAATTTTCGAATTACTCGCCGAAGACAAATACCTAGCGATGTTTGTAAAAATCCATTAGTATTGTAAGGTATAATAAATTTCACACATTATGCGTATGATTTCTGCCGGACAGTGAGTAATTTTCTCCTCTGAGACTTTTCTTATAGGATTGGATCACTTATAGGGGAAAACTAACAATTCCCAAGGCTGGTCTCGATGATTCTAGAGATATTAGAGAATTCATCCGTTCGTTGTCGATGACAGACGGTGACCTATACCTACCTGGTATCCAACGAAACGCATTTGTTATTAGTCGCATAATGACGACTGCTAGAAAGGCCGCTCGATGAATTTTTCATGCATCTAAAAACTATGTCTCGATCTGGGAGTCGACCGTCGATGATGTTGTCATCGAATCGGGCCCAATTTGGCCCTATAAGGCCACACCGGCATAATGAAGATATACCAACTTTCTTATAAATCGATCTATATGCAGCGATTTATGGAGTCAGTTTTTGCGTAAGGTCTATAGCGTCGCCCACGCTCGAGTTTTACGTCCAATGCGGCCGTTCTTGGAACTGATGCCGGTGAATATTCACAAAAAAGATGTCGCCAAATACCGAGGTTTTTTTTTTTTTTTCGAAAATCGACGATGTTTGGAGCACAGACGTTCCACTTGTCCATCGCATACCATTTCCGTCGATTGAAACACGTTGAAATATGGAATGAATTAATAGTAACATAGTATATCAATAAGATACGAGCTTTATAAGACGCTATTTTGTCGCACGCGTTTTGGAGTACGACGAACGAAGCGAGCGTTCCAAGTGAACAAGTTTGACAACGTGTCTTATAAAACGTGTGTCATATGCAATTTTTTCTATTTTGAATTGATTTGAAGAAAAAATTAATTTAATATATATAAATAACAGAAACATTTTCGATTGGTAACAATGATGACATTGAAATAATTCGATTCTGACGCACAAGCCTAAAGCCCAGTTTACAGTCGAGCGATTTTGATTATTGCAATACCAGCGGTGAAATAGCTATTTGTATTACTAGGGAGGAAAGTGCCACTTTTCCTCCCGCAGGATGTAGTTTACTGCACGACGCGAAGCAGAGGACAGTAAACATCCAAGGGAGGAAAAGGCACTTTACTCCCATGTAATACATATGATTTTTCCTCCTACCCACTAAATAAACCTTTTTCTACAAGCGCAGCTCTTAGAAAAAAAATGATCAATCACTCAATAGCAATCCGAAATGTATAAGCTATCTAAATGTCCAATAATTCAAATCACTAACAAGAAAAAAGTAAAATAACGTTCTTGAAAAAAAAAAAAGTTGCAATTGCCAGGAGCTGAACCCGGGACCTTCGGAATTCTGAACTCAAAAAACGTATATCTAAGATTACTGAAGTTGAAATTTGTATTGAAGAACTACGTTGAAGTAACATTAATGTTTGATTTTTACCAAAAAACAGGATATACAGGATGTTCTAGAAATTATTGAAACAATATGAATATAATGAATTCACAAGTTTCATCGTTTGCAACTTACTTGAAATGAGGGGGAGGAAAAATATGAGTTTCCTCCCTGATTTGAGGGAGGAAAGTGTGTACTTTCTATAGGGGTAGGAGGAAAAATTTAATGTTGTTAATGTTTTCATTGGTCAATTTGAATCAAATTACACTCTGAATTGAAATTTACCAATTGAAACATTGAATTTTTCACTGCTAATATCACCAAATCCAAATCGCTCAGAAGTAAACTGGGCCTAACTGTTCTGACTTTCATTTGACAGTTCGATTGTACCAATCTCCGAATAATAAAAAAATGCGTATCGAAATAGAGGCTATTTCGACACGCATTTGCGTTGCACAATGACTTCATTATACAACCAACATAGAAAAAAAATATTTTTAACATCGATAAATAACAGAAATATCTTCGATTGGTAACAATAATGACATTGAATTATTCAAAATCTGACGCACAAGCGTAAGCCCAGTTTACAGTTGAGCGATTTTGATTATTGCAATACCAGCGGTGAAAAATTCAATGTTGTTATTGTTTTTATTGGTTGATTTAAATCAAATTACACTCTGAATTGAAATTTACCAATTAAAACATTGAGTTTTTCACTGCTAATATCACCAAATCGCTCAGAAGTAAACTGGGCCTAAAACTCTTCTGACTTTCATTTGACAGTTCGATTATTCCATTCTCCTAACAGAGGCTATTTCGATACGCATTTGCGTTTCAAAATGACTTTAGATATATATACATATTTTTAAAACTCAAATGAATCTTGCTTTCAAAAGGTATTTCTGCTACTGATTCATATAGGTATAATATTTTTTTGATTTATACTGGAGATGTTGATCGCCACCAATTTTGAATCGAATCGAATTCACTCGAATTCATGGATATTGATGGGAAATTCATAACAACGGAGTCACTGCACTCATTTTCACTATCACTGATCATTGTGAAAATCTTTTGTAAGGACGTGAAAGAATCCCAACTTCTGAAATATGACGGATTATAAATAAAATCGCATGCGTTCAGAGCGACGGTATATTCTTATATGACTTCATCTCAATAAAAATTAACATCAATACGAGCTAGACACTCACAATTTGTGTCCATTCAGCATCTTTCGAAAAACATAAACATATCAATTGGAAATATACAAAATGAATAGTGAAGCCATCTGAAGAGTTTATATATAGACCTCAACCAAAAGAAAAGGATTGAAAATAATATTGTAATCAGAATGTCGATATAGGTATGCTTAATATTTTATATAATGGTATAAATAGAATTGCATCATATTAGGTATCGATTTTGAATCGATTTGAACCATAGACACAAAACTCGCCCGCCATATTGGAACTGATTGTGGACCAGGATTATCGACATCTACCAAGTTTAAAGTTAATCAGATGACTAGAAGTGGGTCAAAATTTAGTTGCAAGACTTGACTTGCACTAACACACAAGCTGAATAAAATCTTGTAAAAAATGTTCATCAAAGAAGTCCAACCTATAGTACATTATCAGAAACTGGAAAGGCGAATTAGGAACTTCAGGAAAAAAATTAGTACCACTGCTCCATGCAAAAGTTGTTTCTCTACTTTTTTTCTTCCATCAGTGAAGATCTATGTTTCCTCAACACAATATCCAGTCTCATCCTATAATTCCTATATAGTAGAACTAGAAGAGCCTATAACGAGGCCTATAACCTCTATAACTTGAATAGAGATAAGAAGATAGGGACAACGTTTCTAAAATGAGATTACAAGAACATCTCATTTAAAAAAAATCTAAATTCCTGAATGGACCACACTTGAATAAATTCCTGAATATGTCAATCATGATGGTGAAAGGAATTTATCCAACACACTGAAAGACATAAATGGCACCTTATCGTCGGATGATCTGAATCATTTCTTGCTAATGACGATTTGTTGATGAATTTTGATTGCGATTATATACCTAATTGATACATTGGCAGAGATCTTCCTCGGAATGTGCGTCATTAAATTTTTTCGAAAATTAGAATAAATAATTGATCCTAAATTTGCATCCGCATATTCTCTTCCTCAGATTCCAGTTCAGGCTATACAATAATACTTTCAAGTATGCAACAAAGTATACCGAAATACCGACGATAATTTTGATGATGACGTGAAAGCCGCGACAAATTCGCTTATTCATCAGTTTTATCATCAACACCACGGTCCATTCCCAACCCAATAACTCAAACTCTTGAAACCAAGCCGCTTTGACATCCGATCTCATAAAGAAAGTCTGTGTTATCTATTGGCGCGATAAAAAAATTAAAAGAATATCAAACATCGTAAATTCTGGCAGGCCGCACGTGTTAACTATATCTTCATTTCAAATGCTACTGTGGATTAAAGATTCCGGATGGTGTTGTTGTTTTTCCACATCGGAAAATATACTGGTGTTTTCTTTGGTAGAGACCGAATGTTTATCCGTAGATGACACATTTATAAGTGGTAAGTGACGGTATTTACAAACGAGTTCATTCGGGAAAGTCGATAGATTTATTGGATGGATGAAGCAGCAGAAATTATCAAAGTTTATTTGATCAAAGCTATAAATGTATAATGCACAGGATATTCTGAAATGGGTGGGTTTTTTGGCGTGAGGTGGTAGACCGAAATGGATAATTTTCATCCTTTAATAGGTCCATCAGAAGAAGCTGAACTGCATTTTCACAGATATCTATTCGATATAACCAAACCAACCATCCCAATCCTCACAGCTTCACACACATAAAAACAAATTCTCAAATGAAAACGATATATTCGTTCAACGTCAAATTCTTGTTTTGAAAAAGCGCATTCTTCTTCTGAAATAATTTATTTGAAATGAATTTATTGAATATGTCAATTGTAGAAAATTATTTCACTGGAATATTCATTTGGTATAACAAAATGTACTCAATTCAAGAAATTCAAAGTATCCAGAAAAAATAAAGAAGTTCTTGAAAAATACATCACGGAATGTCTTCTTTCAAAATAACATATGTAACACTTTCTTCGATAACGAGATTGACAAGACAATTAATCTCTGAATAAGTAAATCTCTGTGAAAGTTTCTTTGGATTGACCATCACATTTTCTTGAATATAATTGCGATTCCTTCGAGCCTAGAATGTCACCAAACGGTGTGTGTTGTTTCGGTGCTCTTGTCGTGCATCCATCATTGTTCAACCAGTTCAACCTATTTTTTTGGCATAGAAATATTGGCTTACCATGAAAGAATAACTATAAGGTCTTAGGAGATATCTGAGGAGATAATTACCACTTTTAGAGGTAAGTTACATGCCTATATCTTGTCGACGTTCATTCTTGGGTAGGTATTATTGTGTATCCAATCAATTAACGTAGCTATATCATCTCGAAAATTGATAATTCGTGAAAAACTTGAATAACCAGGATCGGCATAGTGAGTGAAAATTGGGGTTAGGTAGGTACCTATGTGCGGATGAACGTTTAAATTTGTCCAAACACTGATTGAACAGTGGAAAAGAGCTTCTTGAACTTGTAGACATCTTAGGTATTTTGATACTGCATATTATACCTAACATATTTTTATATTTGTTTACCTAATTTCGATCCAAGGAAAATGAATTCAGTAGTAAGAATGTGAACTCAGATTTGAAAAAATATAATAACCATACATTGTGCTAAGTCATAGTATCTCTCACATTGTACCTACATGGAGTTGTGAATGATATATTTTATATTTTTTAGTAGTTTGAAACCAGAGGAATATAACTTTATTGCGAGGTAAACTGGTGGACAAGTTCAGAAATAATCTCTACGAATAGGGGAAAAGGTTGTTAAGAAGAAGGTCTGCAAGTGATGATATGATTGATGAGAGCCCCAATAAGAGAACGGAAGTTGAGGATGATTCTCATTTCAAGAAATCGATATAATTCCTCTAATTTGATAAAATTCTTGATACAAAACAATCTACAGCTAAAACTGAAAATCTGATTCTTTTTGTTCAAGAAAAATGCGAGTCATTGAGAGATTATGATTGTCTTGATTTGAATATATTGTGTTTCTCAATCTGAAATATTGTATTATTCTCACGAAGAACTCCATTCATTTACGATTCAAGAAATCTATAACATTGGTATGAGTGTATTTAGTTGGAAACATAATAGTCTTGAATTGAGCAGACATTTATTCCATCAGTATATATAAACAAGCCATAGGGCCACTTTATAAAAAACTTTAAGACTTAAGATTTATCACCTAACATTTAATACTTATCACTTATGACAGATGAATCATGGAAATATCATTGGTTGTGTTATAAAACCATTTAAGACTTATGATTTTACACCTAAGACTTAAGAAGATGACCAACTTCCAACTTAAGAAATGGATGATAAATGATCATAAATGAAAATAGGAGATGCGCATGTTCGAGCAACGAAAAGTGACATACTGTTTCCCGCGATATTTGAATTTTGGGTTATATTTTCGAATATTATTTGTTGGTGTGGATAGTCTGTAATTATTTGGTTGCATTTATCAATTTTTTTATAATAGTGATAAAACCATGGGCATCATTTACTTCATGTAGTTTGCTCATGATTTTTGGATTGAAATACAAAGTTAAACCCATACATAGGAAAAAGAATACCCATTTCAACTCCATTTTTATTTGAACATGATGATGGATAATATGGATATTGAACAGTTTTCTATTTTGAAATCGATGTCATCAATAATAACTCCAAATTATAGCTATTTATCAGATCAGAGGGATGCTCTTATGCAGCAAATTGCTTATGTTGATGGACTGACTACTATGTACACATGTCATCATAGAGGAAACCAGCGATGTACTGTGGAAAATTTACTGTAAAATTTGATTGGCATGGAATCTCCATGGAATTTTATGAAAAATGGAATATGCCAAACTGTATTGGTGCCCTTGATGGAAAGCATATTCACATACAAAATACAAAACATGATGGAACAGGATACTTTTCCTACAAGAAGACTTTCAAGCATAGTATTGATCGAGGTATTGATGGCTATCTGTGATGCATCTCATAAATTCATCTTCATTGATGTAGGCTGTCCAGGATCAAATCATGATTCATGATGGAAATGTATTCCGTAATTCAATTTTCCATTTCTACCTTCAGTTTTCTAAGATATATTTGGCCAATTGTTTTCCAGGCAGTTTTCCTGGCGAATTTATTTTAGAATAACTACTTTTTGTTTATCATAAATATGTCTGAATTCTTCAACTTGTTGAATTTATAGAGCATATCGTCCATGACACAAATAATATTTGAATAAAATTGAAGAAAATTCTAACAAAAACAATAATAATAGATGTAGGTTAGAACTTGACAACGTCAAAATTATTTGTTCCATGTCAAATATTCCTAAATCTTAAGTTTTTTTATAACAGAATGAACAGATCAGCTCTTAAGTCTTAAATGTTAGGTGATAAATCTTAAATGTTAAAAGTTTTTATAAAGTCACCCATACTCTTGAATCAAAGCATATCAAATCAAATTAAGTAATTCTTTTTATGTGTGCAGTATTTTGCATCAAGCTCGCCCATTTCGATATACCGGAGTGATATTTTTAATAGACGGTAGCGGAATCTCCCTACACCACTTTCAACTTATCTGGCCGGTCATTAAGGACGATCTTGCTTTAGACCTTCGAGAGTGTTTCGATACAGTCACAGTCGACCGGATTTTTCGTTAATGGATCAGGTAGGATGTTTTCAGATGAAATAGCGAGAATTTCTCGGAATGGACGCCGGGACACGCTACGATTTATGTTTCCTCTATAGTCATTCGACTCTTTCGACCGACCTTGGCAAGCGGTTCTTCTCAACTGAGAAAATGTCAGGTATAATAAACTCTGAGATTCAAATGAGCATTTTGGTTCTTCTTTAGTCTCATCAAGGCTCAATAGCGAGGATAGATAGAATTGACCCATTCCCAGAATAGAAAGTTATCATGGCGGATATTGACATTTGACAAGATTTAGGGAAAAATCTGGGGAAAAACTTGACACTTGAGAGTTGAGAAAATAAGTGTTCCATGTCAGAATTGAATTAAAATGGACACGAATCCAAATTCCAGAATATCGATATAGATAATATCTCTTAGAATTAAAAGACACAAAGAAAGAGGATATTATTCTAGAATTTGGATTTGTTCACATTTTATTTCAATTTTGACATGGAACACTTATTTTGTCAACTGTCAAGTGTCAAATTTTTCCCTAGATTTTTCCCTAAATCTGTCAAATATCAAAATCCGCCATGATAACTTTCTATTCTGAGAAGGGTCAATTGAAGTTGAAGAGCGCTAACTTGGGTTTCTCTAGTTTTTAGAAATGTAACTTTTCATTGTACTTCTTTGAAAGCGCACGGAAAAATTTTGAGAATAACTACGGAAATAAATCATAGGTGCCAAACACTGTATTTTCAGCGTTGTTTATCCTCTGTCAATCAAATTCATGCCAACAAAATGAACTCAATCAAATGAAAAACTCAAAGTCGGTCGACCACACAATATAATAAAATAATGAACAAGTGCGTTTCGGCTCAACAGCCATCATCAGAAACAGTAAGTAATCTGTAATAGGATAAATAATACTAAATAACAAATTGGTGTGCCTAAATACTTACAATCAAATTCAAAGGAGAAGGTATAAACCATATCAATGCCAAAAATCTGATAGCCGGAAATCAATCATATATCAAATATACATATTGTTTAAATTTGCTTAGCCACCAAAAGAAACCAAATATCACAATCAAAGGGGAGTTGTGATATTTTAAAAAGGGCCATAGTTTCAAATATATATTTTTTCGACAACAAAGTCTTGAGTAGTTCAATGAAAAAAAAAATGCAGTGGTGTCCCAGGAAGCGAATTGAAGAAGTTATTTTTCCCGGATGACTGTAAATGCATGTTATGTTTTTTTCTTTGCAATATTCCTTTGTTCTCAGTATTTTCAAAATAATAATCACTACAAATTCGCATTGTTTGAAAATTTATCACACGCGCACGGAAAATCCCTATTTTCGGACTTATGATGCCTTAACAGACGGAATAGGGTTTTTATCTGAATCCTAAATTCATATAGCTATGAGTGGATCATATCAATAGTAATAAAACATGTATGCTATATTATATAAAAATGTATCACGTCATAAAAACTTTCAATCAATCTATTACGGAGTTATCTTTGAGAACATCTCTGAATGTTAATTCATCATTTTCTCCGCAATGCCTTTTTCAACAAAACGTTTACTAATCCGTATAATTCGTATTCACATCGAAGTGTTCCACTGATGATGATAATGATGATACGTCATTAGCATTGAATAAATGAGGAACGTTGATCGTGTTTTGACATGCAGATCGACATTGTTGTGAAACTTTTGAAAAAGTGGATCATGTGTGGATAAGATGAATCCTATTATGTTAGATGAGAATACGAACGTTTCCTGCATTTGTTTTGAAACGCAACCGATCTAATTAGTGAAAGAAGAATCAGAAGGTAGCGCATATATTATTTTTTTTTAATAATCTCTCCCAGTTGAATGTATAATCCGCTTGAAGAAATAGAAAGGGTTTTTTTCGTGTTATATAGTGTGAAAGGAAGTTGCTGGTATGATATTTTGATATCGGATTATGTAAATTCGATGTTTCATTTACTCATATAGAGTGTTCCACTTGAAAACCGATACACATCCATTTAAAATTAGAAATTGTTGTATTGGAAACAGCTCAGTAGCAAATTTTCAAGCCGAAAATGAAATATCACTGGTTGATTGGTGAAGGCTGATAAATGATATCATTGTTTATAATCAATCTTTATACTTTTCCAATAATTACACATTTTCGCAGTCTCTAACAGACCACTATTGCCATTTCGAAACGATAAATGATAGAAGAGCTGGTTAAGTTAGAAAAAAAGTTGCTCTTTTTAGTGATCAATGAAACCATGTTTCCAAATCGTTCTCAAGAAATACGGGGAAAACCAAAATAGCCTTGTAGTCAATGAAAGCTTTTTCTAATTCACCATCATGAGTATCTTTGGCATGCCCGACATTCCACCGTATGTCCTCTAACACCAAAGTCCAAAGTATTCATTCCATTTCAACGGTTCCTCTTCAATAAATTTATAACGACTTAGGAATGCTGATGAATGGATGCGTGGAGTGACTCGAAGTGTTTACAGGGACTTCTCTCAAAAGTGCCGCCAAAAGCCGTGGCGCTTCTATCGGTTCCATCTATAGACATTTGGTCAAAATTGTCGTTCATCTTATTTCTACGGTACGGTGAACATATCCAACATTTTCAGGACGTTATCTTTTGTGTCATAGATCATGAAGAATTTATAGCTATCGCTTTTTTAATACACGTTATTTTTAAAAATTACAGATTATTCACTATAACGGTCTTACGAAAGCGTATAGAGCGGACATGCTATACTTTTTTTATTCGAGTTGTAACTCGAAAGTAACAACTCGAAATTAGTGTTAGTTTCGGGTTATCTCGAAATTAGTACAAATTTTGTGTAAAAACTCGAAATTAAGGGAGATGCATTGCTAACTCACGTATATTTTGAACCCCTCATTAACTTTTCATTTTGTTTTTTTTATTCAATAAATGGTTTTTCTATTTTGGTTGTATAATGAAGTCATTGTGCAACGCAAATGCGTGTCGAAATACCCTCTATTCCGATACGCATTTTTTATTAATCGGAGATTGGTACAATCGAACTGTCAAATGAAAGTCAGAAGAGTTAGGCCCAGCTTACTTCTGAGCGATTTGGATTTGATGATATAAGCAGTGAAAAACTCAATGTTTTAATTGGTAAATTTCAATTCAGGGAGTAATTTCATTTAAATTGACCAATAAAAACAACAACAACATTAAATTTTTCACCGCTGGTGTCGCAAAAATCGAAATCGCTCAACTGTAAACTGGGCTTTACGCTTGTGCGTCAGATTTTAAATATATCAATGTCATCATTGTTACCAATCGAAGATGTTTCTGTTATTTATCGATATTAAATCGATTTTTTTCTTCAAATCAATTCAAAATAGAAAAAATTGCATATGACACACGTTTTATAAGACACGTTGTCGCACTTGTTCACTTGGAGCACTCTTCAGTCGCTTCGCTAGTCGTACTCCAAACAACGCGTGCGACAAAATAGCGTCTTATAAAACTTGTATCATAATATACTGTAATGGAAGTCGGCAAAGTTTTGAAGAAGTATCACCGATATCAAAATATCCTCCTGTATTGGATATTCCAGATAGCTCTCGATTGTTCATGAAAGATCTAGCACAGAAAAGGATGGAATATCCTGGAAGCTATCAGATGGAGAGAGATGACAGGAAAGTGACAGTTCGAGAAGGTTCTAGAACAACTCAACCACGATATATATATACAGGGCCAGATAATGGCAGAAGTTAGTTGAATGCGACGTTGCGTTACGTTCATAACCTCCAAAATAAATAGTTGTTATAATTTAGTCTGTCATAAGTTTTAGTGTTTGTTCAAATAAATTAGTTATATCAGTTTAAACCCAGTCGTCGTTCACTTCTACCCACGAAGATCGTAACAATACTATTTATGTAATTTTTACTGTATAGATTTCTTACATGTAGGTGAATAGAAAAACAGTTGTAGATCTAAAAAACAGTTATGGGCACTAATTATATTCCCATTTCAAATGGAACACCCCATATATTTTGTTACTATTGAATGGAGTAAATTTTTCTGATTACAAATATACAGGGTAGCACGGCAACTCATTAACGAATTTTCTACCGGTTGGCTAGATGTATGGTTTTTATATCCACGATTTCAAATGATTTTGAACTATACAGGGTTTTCCAAAAAAATATCAATGTTATGTTTTTTATTCAAAAGGGATACCCTGTATTTTATAGCATTTTCAGATTCTCATTGAAGGGCTGATTTCATCGACCTATCACACTTGGAGTCTAGTAGGAATGATAACAGAAATGAAGGAGGGAAATCGTGAATTTATGAATTTAGGAGTTGTAACACGAAATTAAGAAAAAAATATCGCATTTCCGCTCTATACGCTTTCGTATACGGTTCTGAATTTTTTTTCCATCGTTTCATCAATCTATATCTCCGTGACGAATCTCTCGTTTCTATTCGATACATCAAGAGTTGGTTGTCCTTGTAGCTTCAGCGGATATTTTCAGAAAATCCAAACACAAATATATTTTGTCACGAAATGATGCGTCACCTAAAACAAGCATCATTTCACGGTGAGTTGAGCGATGAATGGGAGGCGGACACTTTGATACGCTTCTTTGAACAGCACTTCTCAACTAATAAAACTGCAGTTGAAGCAGATAAATATTTGGATTCTACAAAGGCAGTCGACACCGGTTCTGGACGCTTATTAACGACAATCATAGGCGTAGACAATAACTCTCTTACAATTCGATGGCATTCTATGCATCAAAAACGATGTTAACCCTTCAATGGGTGTGCGGACTCTGAATCCGCATCCATAAACATTCCCATATTTTCGACCAGATCCACCTTTCATTCCAAAACGGCTGCTCTATCAGATGATATGACGAAGCGGAGTGAGACTCCGCATTCACTTTTCCATGTTAAAAGCAATATAGTCCATTTTCAACACTTTCCCCTACAATTATGACTCAAAAAACTACAATTTTCGACTGTATAGTGAGTGCGGACTCTCAGTCCGCATATTCCCAAAACGTTTCATTTGCCACCTACATCGTAGGGACTTTGAATGCGATGAAGTAGCGAGTGTTTGACGATTGTTTTGGTAGGTACGCCTCTGTTTTCTAGCGCCGCGACGGCCGTAGCCGGATGAAGCGAGGCACCTACAAACGCTCAGTCATTTATCATCGCCAATTGGCATCAAAGAGGGCGGCTATTCGTCCTCTGGAAATGATAACGTGATAGGCGACAGGAAGCAGTTGACGAATGTCTGCCTGATTATTTTTCACGAGAACATATTGATGCGACGTCCCATAAAGGTAAAATGCGAGTGAAGTAATCAATATTGATATTGATGAAAAAGTGTTCGTAATCATTCAAGGTCTGTTTTCATCTCCATCGATATAGAAAACTGATAAAGGACGAGACTGATTTGAGAAGAATAATCCAACATTTTTGGTAGATATCATCTTGAATTTTAATTAACGTAGGTACTTGGTTATATTCATTATTATTCAAGAGCTATACGTGAAAGTTCCTTGTATTATAAACACTTCTTTCAAATTAAACCAAATTCGTATCTATACCAACATTCTTGGTCACCCTGCATCTATTTATAATATTCTGTCCGTATGATCAGAGAAAAGAATAATTGTGTTATCACATCTGATTAACTAGACAATAATTTATCTGAAAGCACAACTCCTGTGTGTGAAATGTTGAACGAACAATCCTCAATTACTTACTGGTAACTTCTTGGTAAGCAAATGTCTCAATCTTAATGTTTTCGTTTATGCATATAATATCCTAATTGTTCGCTTAATACGCTCAATGCACAAAGGAGCATTCATTCATTGTTTAGCAAAATGCAACGCATAATATATTATTGTTGCAATGCAACATTCAGTTTGAACATTTGATAAAACACGGTATGCCAGATCTTGAGTCATCAAGTTTATGTTTGATTAAAGTATCTGAAGCCATTAATATTTATCCAACTGGGTTTTTATATTTCTTATTTCAGTTTTATTGACCAATATATGATATAACCAATACATTCTCTTTTTGTTTGAGGAATGGTTAAAACGGTTATCGTACTTAGGAATTGATAGAATTCAAAATAATAATAAAATCTTCTTCAAAGGGAGAATTCAAAACGTTTTTGAAAATTAGGTAGGAAATTATGGAATTATTAGCATAAGTCAAATTGATGCAAAAACTAAATGAAATGTTCTTTCATCTACAATCATAGAAATAGTTATTATAATAATTTGTTAACGTCTTTTGACACTGAGTTCTACAAATCCTATTTATAAATAAATTACATACATTTGTTTGGGTAATATACATCAGTACATGGAATTTAATCTAGTAAAATCAGAAATGAAAATCGGAACATTGGGCCAACATTTTCAAGATGTTATCCTTATTGGATGGATCACATTACGAACAGTTGAAAGATACGTGATGAAAGTCTTGTATTTGAAAGAAAATAAAAATAATGCGTCTCTCTCTTCTCTCTCAATATCTCATCTATATATTAACTTGTTTCCCTTGTCTCTCTCAGCTCTTTTTTTTTGCATCATCGTCAACTATACAGGGTGGACCAAATTCGAGGCGTAACATGGCGATCTAGTAAACCGTAAGAGATACAGAATCGGTTAAATTGTGGCAAAGTTGCGTAATTTTGTGCTTAATGGTATGCTGTCGAGAAAATCGGAAATTTCACACTACTTCCGGAGATATCCGAAAAAACTGAAATTTCGTGAAATCGTTTTTCCTAGTGTTATTCGAAGAAATTCCTCAAAATGAATGGCAGTTCATCTTTGCCTCTTTTTCTTTCCTACAAGATGACGTTGTCACATTTGCAGTCCGACGTTTTGTCTTCGGCCCACCACCATCAACTTTATTTTTTCATATACGGACCTGGACGGACCCTATTGAAATTATTGCATCTTTCCAGCTCTCTTTCATTTCATTTAATGACTCACATTCAACTATTATTGATAACCAAATAGTATTAAATCAAATGTTCGAAAATATTACCATCTTGTTGAATTCACTTGCGGAAAATAAAAAACATTCAATGAAATCGGATCATTATAGCAACAATTTTGGAAATTCTCGAAAGATGTACCTTTTATCAACAAGTATACCTTTTTCAGATACTTGGGTATATAAATCTAAACTGATTTACTCACATTTACTTGAATTTACTTCAATGCAAACTAGAATATTTGAAGCGCTCTCAATAACGAGTGCAACGAAAACAAACCTATAACAAGGGCAATGTGTGAGAGAGAGATGGAAAGATACATTTATTTTAATAAGCAATTTTTCTCATATATACTAATTTTTTCGATAGTTATGATATGTCATTATCATCAGGGTACGGAAAGAAAACCAAATCAAAAATAAAAAATCCAGGTCCGTATTTGAAAAAATAAAGTTGTTGGTGGTGGGCCGAAAACGATACGTCGGACTGCAAAGGTGACAACGTCATCTTGTAGAAAAGAAAAAGTGGCAATGATGAACCGCCATTCATTTTGTAAATTTTCTTCAAATAACACCAGGAAAAAATCAAAACGATTTCCGATTTTCTCGACAGCATTTCAATAAGCTCAAAATTACGCAACTTTGCCACAATTTAACCGACCCTGTATCTCTTACGGTTTAAGAGATCCCTATATGTTACGCCTCGAATTTGGTCCATCCTGTACAGTATCGTAATTATTGCTCATTGTTTCGGGAACCCATCGAGTGAACACAATCAAGCAAGAGGAAGGCTGCAGACCGGTAGTTGAACAAGGCGATAATGCCCGGACACTACAAGGCAGTTAAAAGGTACGAAGAAGAGCACGTGGGTCGAGGTATGTCACATCCTGTTGAGGGATCTCGCAAACAGAAGGTATGTCTTGATGACTTGCAGATACCTGCGAGAAAGTGGGCGGAGAGTGTTTTACGCTCAGCAAAAACAATGAGTACTTGATGTTGAAGCCAGTGATATTGTTTATACAGGATCTGATCAACACCGCTCATACAGGATGTTTGGAAATTGATGATGCAACAGTAAAAAAACTTCGGTGTAATTTTAATCGAATGGATTTCAGATCAAACTCCGACGAATACAACACCTGAATATCAAATTTGAGTGTTGAGTGGTGTTAATTTCGATCTTAGTAGTGAAAAATTGAAATTAATATCAAGTTACACCGTGTCATATCACGATGGAATCAAGGCGGTGTATGAGTCATCTAATTTGGTGGCAATAATAATTCTTTGAGTTTGTATCCTGCAGAGATCCAATTTGATATGAATTAATAAAAATATTGCATGTAGGCAACTGAATGGTGTGAATTTCATGCGTTCATCTGTTCGATCTTAGAACCTTAGAACTTTTGCCAATAGAAGACTGACTCCTACCGTATCTGATTTCAATATTGGGCTAGATATATTAGATGATTTTGATACAGATCAGTATCAATTGGTCTAGTCCCTAGTACCACTGATCAGTATAAATAAGCCTGAACAGTTCATTAACATCCGAATTGTCCGGACCGGGGTACAAGCCGGACCGGGGTACAAGCTTACTTTTAATATCTTCAGGACCCGTTGATATTATTCTATGTGTGTAAGTTGCCAAATGCAACTTCCAGCGACTCTCCATGTTCAACCAATTGAGTTCAATCAGTTTTTGACTCACATGATCATATTTTCTAAGCCCAAAGATAAAGCGTATACAGTAATTTTGAACTTTTTGTATTTTATTCTTGTATGTCGAATCTAGGAAAGGTCCATAAAGAAAATCGCAGTATGTGAATTGAGATAATACCAAGCTCTCTGACAGCTGTTTCCGTAATTTAAAGTTGAGTATCTCCCTATTGGAAAATAAAGTCTTCAAAGTTGTATAAGTTCTTTTCAGCAAATTGTTTATATGGGATTTAAAGCTGAGAGTATCATCTAATATCAAACCAAGATTCTTTGCTGAATGCACAATGTTCAGGTGATTCCCATCAATGATAACTGATAAGTTTGAATTAATATATTCGTAATGATTGCGAAGAGAGAAAATAAGAACCTTAGATTTATTTGAGTTCAGTTTTAGATTGTGCGACAAACTTTTAGAGAAAATTATATCAAGGTCGTGATTGAGCTTAAGTTGTGTTTGTTGTAAATTGTCAAAAGGAAATTTGATATAAATTTGTGTATCATCAGCATATGCACATACATTACAGTTACTTATAGATTTCAAAATATCAGAAGTATAAATTACAAACAATAATGGACCGAGAATGCTACCTTGTGGTACCCCTGTGGTGATATTGACATATCCAGAGTGTTTACCGTTCGACAAGATTTTTTGTTTTCTATCACTGAAATATGAAGTCAATAAAGATAATGCGTCCTGAGAAAAACCATATAGCAAACCAACTTGGCGAAAAGAAGTTTATGATTAATGGTGTCAAACGCTCTAGAAAAATCTAGAAGCACAAGCACCGAACTATATTTTTTATCTAGACCCGCGATAATATCATCCAATACCAAGTGAATCCGAAGTACCAAGATTCTTTTGAAATCCTGTTTGACATGAAGGAATAATATTCATAGCAACAACATACTCTGTGATTTGGGCAGCCATTAGTTTCTCCAAAATCTTTGAAAGACATGGTAGAATACTTATAATTCTCAAATCTGAATATGAAGATGGTTTGGATATTTTTGGCAAAGGTCGTCCGAGAGAGATTTTCCACAACGAAGGCACAGTTTTAGTTTCAATGGAATAGTTGATTAGATGTGTAATGAAGAGGTCAATGAAAGGACTGCAATATGAAATCATGTTGATAGATAAATCATCGATACCATACGCCGTAGATTTAATATCGATAAGTGAATTATGGATTTGTTGGACAGTTGCCATCTTGAAATCGAAGTTTTCATTACCCTGAACGATAGTATTATTTTCATAAAAATTAATAGCATCTTCACATATTTCGTCAGATGTTCCAGACCAAATCTGGGAAAAAAAATCATTAATATCATTTGGATCGCAAAGATCATCAGGAATTGAGTTGTTTTTATTTGAAACTACTTTGAAATTTCTCAACGTTTTCCAAACACGTTTACTGTCATTATTTCTACAAAACATATCAATATAAGATATGGTGTTCATCCACACCAGAAATGTATTCGCATCACTCAATATTAAAACGTACCGAAGAGAATTTAGTGTAGGTAGGATTCAGCATCGAGAAAATCAGAGAATGTGCATCACACCACTGCGGTGTCAAATCGCACGTTCGGGCTTCTAGTAGTCCTTGACAATTTCTTCTGGCACTGCACTATGTGTCTCTAACTGTTTTGTTCTTAATTCTTCACGTACTATTGCAGGTGACTATTGGTGGTTTATTGCTATACACTTGTGGTAGATACCTGAGCACTGATGTGTTTCACTACACTGTCGGATATTGTTCTCTTGAAATATTTCGTATACAAAAATATTCCAATGCAGCAGATGAGTATAGCGAAGATAGTGATGATTGTACCGGCAATAATAAATGCTGAGGTGAGATGAGCATCGGCAATTCCTTGGTTGGCTTTGTTGATTTGATTCACTTGGATCTCGTGTGAATTATCTTCTTTATGTATTCTGGTTTCCCATGCTGGTAATTTGATCGAGAGAATCACTTAATAATGTCTTTATGTTTAACACATTCAACACACCCTAATAGCACAATCAAGTCCCATGGATGTCCTTCGGACATCCTGTTAGGACATTCGGGACGTCCATAGAACGTTCAAATTTGATACCGCGGACGTCCATAGTACGTCTGTGGGACGCACAAATGTCCCACTTGGGGACCAACTAGGGACGTCCTTTCGGGATATCCTTAGGACGTCATCGAAGGACCTAATTTCAAGAACCGAGAAATAAAAAAGCAGCTGCCAGTGATATCAGGCAGTCGCGGTCGCCCATCCAAACCCCAGCCGCGCGTATTGTTGCTTGACCTCTGTGATTGTATCTTCTCCTGCGTTGTTTGGTGGCTGCTGACTGCTTGGTTATTATTGAGAATAATTATATGAGATACTAATAATAATGATCTTAATAAAATTCTATAACTCGATCATATTAGGTTTCTGGCTCGCAATTTGGCATATTTTTCATTTCAACAATTGAAATATTTTTGTCCAATGATGGAGTATTTGAGAAGACAATGTAATTATTTATGTCGCTTTTTCGAAGTTGGGAAGTTCCAATCAATCAAATACATGCGGGAACTGGGAAGTGAGATCAACAGCTGAAAATACCGAAATCCGAACCACTTCTAGACGTAATGAATTCTGACAGGATGAGTATCGAATTCGTGCGAGGATGAGAATGGCGAGAACCCCACATCAAATGTGATTTCGCATTTTTAAAATTCATATTCCTTTCTTGATACGTTTTTCTTTTTCTTTCTAGAACAAGATTGGTACCTATAGATCGAGTTAGTGATATTCTGAAATGAGTATATTCGAACAGTGTCAGAATATTTTGATATACGATTCTGCATCTATCTATTCTTCGAGAATATTTTGGGATTTTTGGATATATTTTGAAATGAGAACAAAACATTGTCAGAATATTTATGTGTGTCTGTGTCCATATAGAATGTTGTTTATAGGACGTCCTCACAGGAACATTAAAAGTAATATACCAATTGGGAAGTCCATTGGACGTTGATATTAGGACATTTGAAAATATGTACTCTACGGGATGTCCTACGGACATCAACGCAGGGACAATGTATTATATGTACCGATTGGGACGTCCTTAGGATGTTTTACTTATGATTTTTGTATCAATGTACTAACTGGGACATCCCATGGACGTCCTCACAGGGACATTTTGAGATATGTACTGATTGGGACGTCCTATGGACGAGAATTTCATGTCCGGGACGTTCGGACATAAATGGTACCAAATAGGGACGTCCCTAGGACCTTGTGTGCTATTAGGGCATAGTCTTGATTACTTGGTTATTGAAGTGGCAGGATCGCCATGTAGTGTTGGTTTTGGAGCATGCAGATTTGCATGTTCAATCAAAGACGGTTGTCGATCGAATCTAAATATATTTCCCAAATTATTATAATAATCGAATTTGCTGAGTGGAGGTGCAATGCTCTTATTTGTACTTTGTTCGGTCGTTGGCATATATCGACCTAGTTTGAATAGTTATTTTCAAATTATGCTGAGTAGCACTACAATGCATAAAAAACACCACCAAAGTGTTCATTCTGCTAAATTCAGCACTAACACTAGTGTTACTGACAACTGGGTTTTATTATTAAAAACACCTATGGGAAAGGTCACATAACACCTACACGGGTGAATAAAATAAAATAAAATCAGGACCTCAGGGGACACCAGACGGTGTTAGCTGGCGTTAACTGGTGATGTGAGCTGGTGTATTTTTGTTTTCACTGTGCATAATGTGGCCAGCACGAACTCCCGATTTGAGTCTGTTGGAGTTACATCTGTGAGAAAGCTTCGAAGGACAAATTTGACGTTAATAGAAATGATTGGACGTCTTTCGCTATGGATGATATATTACATGATGTTTGGACAAAAATTACTCCAAGGCCAAAACAATTTGGATTCGTGTGGAGCACATTGAATGTCACTATTATCATTTATATTATCTACAAACAGCGTTAAAAGACCATTAACCAAATTTAGTAGGATATAAAACCGGCATAAATCAAGCTAATCGTATTGTCCGTGATATAATTTTTAATGGCCCCTCCTTTTTCTGATCTGTTCATAAGCGAGTAATCCATCCTCAGGAAAAGGGTTCATTTCCAGAAGCATAATTTTCCTAACAGCCACATACAGATATTTTCCGATTCCTCATCAGATTTTGCGAGGTTTATAGTACGGTCATTAAATAATAAAATTCAACAATCAGTTTAAATTGGTTATATATCATAATCGTCACTTCATGATGTTCTAAGGAGAGGTACTGTCAAAACGATAAACATATCTATGAAGCGGTGATGTTATTGATGAATGTGGTCACTAATTCATGAACCACCGCAAGATGTCGCTATTTTCAAGTGTCTTTCGAAACGCGACTCAGTGCGGTGAAATATGCGTTGAGGAAAAAAAAATCTACATGCTTCTCGAGTTATCTTTTCTGAAATAACAATTCTATTCGTAAAAAACCAAAGACAACATTTTTAGTTTCCCCTGTATAACTCGGGAGGGGCGAGGGTCCCTGCAGAATTTTTCTGACCAACCTACTACACACCAGATAATCTATTACGCGGTTTAGAATATAGCAATGTTACGAAATCTTTTGTGGATATTTTGTATGACTGTTTTGCATGAATGTCAAAAATGTCAAAAAAGAAGAAAATAACCTGAGTAAAAGATGTGATCTACACAAATACAGTACGAGAAATAGTGAAAGCATCCACCAGCCATACTCACGATTGAGCATTGGTCAGGACTCTCACATATACCAAGGAATCAAGTGTTATAACCGATTTATAAATATATTCCCGCACTTAAGCTCAGCGAGTTCAAATGTGGTGAAGGATAATTTGACCCGTTATTTAATAAATCAATCCTTTTACTCCATTGAAGAGTTTTTAGACGCTACATTGTAGAGAATTTTAATCCAATTGTATTTTTCGTGTATTTTTCATACATTCCAGAGTTTTAAGACGCTACATTGTAGAGAATTTCAATCTAATTGTATGCATATTTTTCATATTTTAAATTGTATATTTCAGAATTGTTTTTTGCTTGTGACTAGTTTTGCATGTATCTATGTATTCTCTCATATGTATATATGTAAACTCTTTAGTGATGAATAAATTCTATTTCTATTTGTGGCTGAATTCGTGAGCTTGTTGGCATGAACTTCCCCTGAAAAAGTTCTCAATTCGTATTAGGAAAGTTTTGCTGACCATCACAGGATATCCCTTGTCGTGAGAACTAGAACATAAAAAAAATTCCTCAATGAGATATTCATTCATGCGTGCATATCTGAACAACTCCTCACGTCTAATATCTCGATGACTTATCGTATAGAAACAACATCTCCACGAACCCACATCAGTTAATTCCACATAATTCACTAGGGTGAGTGGTGCGGTCAGCTAACCATGATCAACGTGCTTGACTTGTCACGGCCAGCTAGATCATTTTTCAATGTTAGACCAGCGACAAGACTTCTTGCTCCGTGGCGACGCCTGTTGGACTTTTTGTTATTTATTAATGTATAGAGGGAAGGCTTCCAGAACGATATGCAAATGGGCGAGAACAACACGCATTCCGCTCTCTAAATGTCCCCAACTCTTGATATCAATTCAAAAAGGAAATCGAATCGGCTATGGGACATTTTTCAAAGATCTACCTGAAGAACGTTGCTGGGATTTCTGCTCCAGAAAGATAAGATTATAGCTATAGTACTGAATCCACTTTGTTTAGTTATGAAAACACAAGCTTTTTCCTCCTCTAAACTAGCAAGCAAGTCATTCAACTCGAATATCAACGATGTGAAATGTGATGTGCAACAAGGTTGTGCACTATAGGTATTTTTTTTTCACTGATAGACGATTTGACTAATAACATTTATCATAAGTCCAAAATGCCACATTTGTTGCAACAGAACCGGTCACCCTGTGTATACTTAAGTCGATCAACGTGTGTCTGCCAATGCATAGTTTTCATAACCGATTTCATTGTATCAAAAATATTATGTAAATACAGTCGTTTAAATTCATATGGAAATATCATACCAGAAATGTTAGTCAATACCGCATTTTTTCAAATTAAATTAATTAGGCATTGTGTGTAAATATATTTATGTGGTGCACAGCCACATGAAGATTGTTGATTTTGAACATTAATATTCATGGAAGCTTTCAATTGTTCGGTATTTACCTTGTTAACAAACTTGATTTATTTGTACAGTATACCTTTTGCATCTGTTTTGTCCATATTTATCATGCCGACATGTTGGGAACATTTTATTTATACATGAAACGTTGAGCTAGCTAGATTCGTATCTAAATATGAAATGTTCCTAGTAGTGATAATATCAAGTCTTCTCAGTCTTCTCAGTCTTCTCAGTCTTCTCAGTCTTCTCAGTCTTCTCAGTCTTCTCAGTCTTCTCAGTCTTCTCAGTCTTCTCAGTCTTATCAGTCTTCTCAGTCTTCTCAGTCTTCTCAGTCTTCTCAGTCTTCTCAGTCTTCTCAGTCTTCTCAGTCTTCTCAGTCTTCTCAGTCTTCTCAGTCTTCTCAGTCTTCTCAGTCTTCTCAGTCTTCTCAGTCTTCTCAGTCTTCTCAGTCTTCTCAGTCTTCTCAGTCTTCTCAGTCTTCTCAGTCTTCTCAGTCTTCTCAGTCTTCTCAGTCTTCTCAGTCTTCTCAGTCTTCTCAGTCTTCTCAGTCTTCTCAGTCTTCTCAGTCTTCTCAGTCTTCTCAGTCTTCTCAGTCTTCTCAGTCTTCTCAGTCTTCTCAGTCTTCTCAGTCTTCTCAGTCTTCTCAGTCTTCTCAGTCTTCTCAGTCTTCTCAGTCTTCTCAGTCTTCTCAGTCTTCTCAGTCTTCTCAGTCTTCTCAGTCTTCTCAGTCTTCTCAGTCTTCTCAGTCTTCTCAGTCTTCTCAGTCTTCTCAGTCTTCTCAGTCTTCTCAGTCTTCTCAGTCTTCTCAGTCTTCTCAGTCTTCTCAGTCTTCTCAGTCTTCTCAGTCTTCTCAGTCTTCTCAGTCTTCTCAGTCTTCTTAGTCTTCTCAGTCTTCTCAGTGTCCTCCAGTATTCTATTTTATCATATCTCTGTTATCTCCTAGGATTTCTTATATTGTTTCGTCTAGTATTTCTCGTATATATATCGAATTGATCATGGCTCATACACGCCTATGATTCTCGGGATCATTTCGGCTACGGTCCGTGAACTTTTTTTTTTCTGCGGCGCGATACCTTCTCACTTTGGGAAGTCCGAGGAATCCTTTTGTGCGAAATACAAAACAAAATTCCAGACAAATGCGGTGTGAACTTATGTCCGCAGATAAGGCACCTCTCCAAGGCATGCGAGAAAAAACAATGAATTGAACGTTCGAGACCAGTTTGCAGTCCGCGCTTAGTTGTAAATAGCTGGATTGACAAGTAATTAATTTCCTTATCAAATTAGCGGAAACAATCGGTCGTTAATTTAAATTCGTGACAACTGGGTCTCTGAAGTGCATTACTGGTTTCTGCATTTGACGAAGGAAAGTGTGAGGAATGCCTTTTTATATTCACCGAACTGGATAGAATAATATTTCATAATCCTCACTCACTTCATCAAAAGCAAAAGAAAGAACCATTTATTCTTATGATCTCTTTGAATACAGGATTAGTCAAAATATTTTGGGTTCTATTTTGATATTAGCTGAACCATTAGAGAACATTTCAAATACAAGACTTATCTAGCACATGAATTATTTTAGTTACTGAATATTCTTGCAAACGTAATAATGTCGAATAGATGATAAAAATACCTTTCAAATGAGGTAATATTAGCCCCTATTTTCCATTTAAAAATTAAATCTGATGATGGGGATGAATTCAGGGATGGAATTTATGCAATGCAGAATGTCATTCCGAAATCTAAAATCGACCTGTCTCGGGATTTTTCATTAATATGATCAACAATTCAAATACTGAATTTATTTCACCTGGAATGGATGATGAACTGACTGATATAACATTTTAAGGATTGAAGATTCTCAAATTTTCTCAACTTTAACGTCCCGAATATCAATAACTAAGCACATGAGAGCCTCATTTTCACTCCTTTTTGTTCTTGAAATCATTAGAGCTACCACCTGTGGAGCGTTTTCAAATGAAACCCCCTGTATATTGTTTGATATTGAAAATCAAATTACACCATAAGCGCAGACCATATCTGGCCTTGACGACTGAGTACGTACTTGTATAGTTGTACTACAACACTTGGTTGCAAGTCATAAAGAAAAGATGACAGGACCGATGCTTTCGCTGATAATTTTTTTCAGCTGAAAATTCATGCCCACCAGCTATAACGATCATATGCAGCAAGAAACGAGTGCACATTCCGAGAAATATTAATGATATGCCATTGTTAGAAGTGTATTGTATTTTGATCACACGATAGTTTTTACATCTGTGTCTTCGAGTAGATACATGTAGAACAAACAATTAAATATATTACATATAATTACTCTTCTACGCTTCGATGGAATCTAAGGTGAGATCCGCAAAGGCATCAAGAATGAGGTACGAAATGCATAACTGGGGTTTGAATCCGCCAAAACAGCTTCAATTCCGCTAATTGATAGATTTTATAAAGAATGTCCTACTGAAATATCGAAATTTGAGGTCATCAATTCTGGTGGAATCAGAAGCATCTCTAAAATGTCTCAGCTACTATGTACTTATATCTTTTGAATTATAAAACGGGATATTTCATATAGGTTGTTGTTCCAATAAGATTTGGTAGGTCTATATAATGATAATGCACTGAATACTTCGATGAAATCTATCAATAAAACTATAAAATTTAACATTTTCAACGTGTTTGAAGTTGTTCCATTGTTCAAAGTTGGTGATCTTTTCATACCAGCAAATTACCAACCTATCTCAATGTACCCTATTGTGGACTCATTTATGGAAACAAGAATTTAAAGCTAGTTGGACATGATGATAATATATTATGATAAAAATTTTATAAGACGCTATTTTGTCGTACGCGAAAGAATTCCTGAGTCTATGTCATCGTGAATCAAACATAGTATATTACACAACAAGTGTGGAAAGTGACATATTTCACACGAGTAGTCGTTTAGCACGAGCCGCGTAGCGGTGAGTGCGGAAACGTAACGAGTGAAGGAAATGCACTTTCCAACGAGTTTTGTACACTATTTTTCCTACGACTCCGAATACTTCTCTGACAATTCCTCATTATGTGAATTATTGATTGATTAAGTTAGTTCAGTTTGGACTAATTTTATTAATATTGACACCAGCGTACATAAACAAACTTGACACCATACACCTGCTAGCGCCAGTGCAACCAGGAATACAGAACCATACACACATAAAAAACAAATTCTCAAATGAAAACGATATATTTGTTCAACGTCCAATTCTTGTTTTGAAAAAGCGCATTCTTCTTCTGAAATAATTTATTTGAAATGAATTTATTGAATATGTCAATTGTAGAAAATTATTTCACTGGAATATTCATTTGGTATAACAAAATGTTCTCAATTCAAGAAATTCAAAGTATCCAGAAAAAATAATTAAGTTCTTGAAAAATATATCACGGAATGTCTTCTTTCGAAATAACATTCAACATTTAATCTCTGAATGAGTAAATCTCTGAGAAAGTTTCTTTGGATTGACCATAACATTTTCTTTCAAACGGTGTGAGTGTGTTGTTTCGGTGCTCTTGTCGTGCATCCATCATTGTTCAACCAGTTCAACCTATTTTATTGGCATAGAAATATTGGCTTACCATTAAAGAAAAACTAAGGTCTATAGAGGTAAGTTACATGCCTATATCTTATCGACGTTCATTCTTGGGTAGGTATTATTGTGTATCCAATCAATTAACGTAGCTATATCATCTCGAAAACTGATAATTCGTGAAAAACTTGAATAACCAGGATCGGCATAGTGAGTGAAAATTGGGGTTAGGTACCTATGTGCGGATGAACGTTTAAATTTGTCCAAACACTGATTGAACAGTGGAAAAGAGCTTCTTGAACTTGTAGACATCTTAGGTATTTTGATACTGCATATTATACCTAACATATTTTTATATTTGTTTACCTAATTTCGATCCAAGGAAAATGAATTCAGTAGTAAGAATGTGAACCCAGATTTGAAGAAATATAATAACCATACATTGTGCTGAGTCAGATTATCTCTCACATTGTACCTACATGGAGTTGTGAATGATATATTTTATATTTTTCAGTCGTTTGAAACCAGAGGAATACAACTTTATTGCGAGGTAAACTGGTGGACAAGTTCAGAAATAATCTCTACGAATAGGGGGAAAGGTTGTCAAGAAGAAGGTCTGCAAGTGATGATATGATTGATGAGAGCCCCAATAAGAGAACGGAAGTTGAGGATGATTCTCATTTCAAGAAATCGATATAATTCCTCTAATTTGATAAAATTCTTGATACAAAACAATCTACAGCTAAAACTGAAAATCTGATTCTTTTTGTTCAAGAAAAATGCGAGTCATTGAGAGATTATGATTGTCTTGATTTGAATATATTGTGTTCCCAATCTGAAATATTGCATTATTCTCACGAAGAACTCCATTCATTTACGATTCAAGAAATCTATAACATTGGTATGAGTGTATTTAGTTGTAAACATGATAGACTTGAATTGAGCAGACATTTATTCCAGTATATATGAACAAGCCATACTCTTGAATCAAAGCATATCAAATCAAGTAATTCTTTTTATGTGTGTAGAAGTACGTAGTGCGCAAGCGCGTACGAGTTGGTGCGTCCTTGACTCCTTGCAAACATTTGTGATACCAAAGAATCTTCTCATTGGTGATACTGTGATATCAAGCTGATGCAAGCAGCAAGCCGCGCATAAAACTGTAGCCGTACTCTTTTGAATGATCTCACTCTCTGTCATCAACATCGAAATAGTTCCAGCAAAGAGTATAGATTCCAGTTTTGAAATGAATTGAGAGGTTATGTATCAGACACATTGAAATTAATAAATAAAGAATTCTCGTTATAATTCGAAACAAGACAGAAATTTCAATAAATAATATGAATTTGATTTGAGAACGCTTATATATTGACAGTGAGTACCTTCACAATATATCTAATTATTTCTATATCAATTCAGGCGACCGTTGTGATATTTCTCATATCAACACTTGTGCTTTTTTCTTTCAAATAAACAATACCATGGTGATATGAGCTACTTTCTGAACAACAAAACAGTATGATTATTTACGTTTTCATAGGTGGTCGTAGGAAAAATATTAAATGGCATCTCATTTGGTTCAAGATTTGTATTGATTAAAATTGGTATAGATAATCTTGGTTCAAGACTTTGGTTGGGGCTTTGTAAAAATGGGTTATCGACATTAAAGCATTCCTAATTCTGATTCATGTTAACATATCTGCAATATACATCGCTCACAGATACTTTGGATCAAGCGAGAATAGAGTTGGCCCGAGAATGGAACCTCGAGGCACGCCGCGAGAAAGAAGATTTGACGTTGAGCGGATTCGGTGTTATTCTTAACACACATATGGTAATGACACCAGTTCATCCATCGCGAAATCATTCTCATTATTTTTTACTGTTAGCCACGTAACAAGTGAGTCCCAAGATCATCGCGTGTGATTACCTCGCATTTTCATAAGTTCGACAAAAAGGGATATCTCTTCGCATCTGGAGAGTTCGAGAAAACGGTGGCAGTTTTGAATATGCATATGTCATAAATAATTTTGTTGGAGCAGGCATGGACATCGAATCGCTCTCATCCGTTCTTTTTTTTTTCTTCAATTAATATCTTTATCCTCAAGTATTGTTTCATTAGAATCAAAAGTGACAATTTGTTTGACATTTTGATCCGAGTGAAACATGCTTTTTTTTCTGCAACCAAAATAAATAAATAATATTTTTTTATGTTCTGGTTCTCACGATAAGGTATATCCTATAATGTTCAGAGAACAAGGGAAAGAAGGAGTTGGTGTACTTCTTAAATTTCTGTAGATGGTATGCCTCGGGGAACACCTCCCTAGGCAATGAGTTCCAAAGTCTCGATGTTCGTTGGATGAACGAGTATTTGGAAAAGGACGTTCTGCAGGTCTCTAAAGTGACCACGGAGGGGTGTGAAGACTGGACTTGACCGGTTAATCTCGAAGAGACTGCTAATGTAGGAACGATTGTTGATATTTCAGAAGAGCATCGCCCATGAAAATATCTATTAAATAGAGATAAATCACCAACTTTTTTACGATGTTCCAGAGATGTGATCGAGTTTGTAAGCGCGAGGCATCACCGATCCATGTTTTTGGGATGCACTTTTGGCAATGAACGTGATGGTAACGCCAAGTATCGAAATAGATGACTTCAATGGTGTGGTTACTCTTGACTGAATTATATGTTGAGCACAGTGAGATCGGCTTTTCTAGAGAAAAGACATGCTTGTGTTTTGTTTGCATTGAATTCTACCAGGTTATTAGATCCCCACCATATTTATTTTGTTAACATTTCTTCCTCGTTCATTTCTGGTTTGACAAGCCGATATAGGAGCCTTGGAAGAGATAGCGGTATGGAGGGTACTAATCATCCGCGAAGCTGTGAATAGGACTTGAAGTTGCTTCAAACAAATCGTTGATGTGAAGTAGAAATAGGGTTGGTGCTAAAATTGATCCCTGCGGAACACCATCAGCGTTTATGAGTAGGAATTTTATCTCCTAGACACTGAAAGTTTTGCTTAGCAACATACATATCAATCATTTTTATTGTGTCATTAAGACAGATGTCAACTTCTAGAACAAATTTCAGAACAAAAATGGACGACTTTTGAGTCGGTTGCAGAAAAATGATGTAATTTTGGTTGCATATAAGGCATCTTTGTTGCATAGTAGCAGCACTGATCTATAAGTAGGTATACAATATTCGCATAGATAGATCAGTACAGGGCCTCTCAAAATTCATACCTCTGTGGTCGGCATACTCGAACTATATTCCTTCCCCTCACACCTATTCAAACAGATATTGAATCAATTCCATCCCGGCTTATGAGCAACAAAAGCGACATGGCACAAACTAAGCGTTAAATTGAAAAAGGTGGCAAATGCCCAACCAGCCAATGCAAACAATGAGATTGACATTAGAACTGTGTTTAGAGCAGTTTAGGGGTAGGAAGAACAATCTGCTTAATGCGAGTAAACTCTTAGACAAACACTAGAAATAGGTACCGGATGTATACACCGCACGAACAAAATTAGGAGTTCTTTTAGGAAGTAGGTTTTTCTCAATGATTTCTATAAATAAATTGATTCGAATTTGATAATAACTGAGATCCTCATGGTTAAGCTCGAAAAACGCGCACCCTGTATACGTGGTCACCCAATGTATAAAATAATCATTGTAGTAATAAGTGTGTACCTACTGTTTCATTTCTTCTTCCTAACAGAACTTGATTTACTTGGCTACAATTTCTCTAACTTATTCATTCATTCCTGGTGAGTAACTTCACAGTTTTAGAAATTCATTTTCAATTCATGTTTCGATGATTTTTTTCATTGCCCTAATATATTTGATCTATTACTGTTGCCAAAAGTCAGTTTCAGATGGTTTGTCCCTAAAACGCTTATCCTTCACAAGATGATACTACGGATAATTGATTCGATCAATATGATACACTAGGTAGTATTTCAAGATCACCCAGTATATCCCAATTCATCTCTAGAAGTGTACAATAATTCTGAATTTTTTTGCCATGTGATCTCATCAATTATAATGTTGATTGATAAACGGTAAAATAGGTGATAGCATATATGCTTCTCAGAATTTGGCATTCTTCAGATAAAAAATGAAATAATATTTATATTAAATCAATGATTTTTGGGTCTCAAGCAGACTAGAAATAATTGTAGACTACTAATACATGTGATCCAATTTTTCAAAATTAGGTAAAAAAAATTATTCAATAATAAGACATAATTATGAGAAGATATCCAGAACAGAGAGAGGTATATTGTTAGACTATTTCACGGAGTACAAGAAGCATTCATTATAAACTATAATTATTTTTTGAGGAACTGTCAAACTTCACTTCAATATCCATGATTACATCGGTGAAAACCTATTTTTTTTTCTGGTTTGTGATTGATCAGATTACGTGATAATCTTGATAAAAGTTGAATAGTCGATATAATTATTAAAATGGTAGAATCTCGGGTAGAGTAGAATACATGAAATCATTTGTTACTGCACCATATAAATATAGCATGCGGTAACTAACTTTTATCGACTAGTCGATTTCTGTGTTCGAAATAATGTCCACGAATGTTTATAGTACGTGTGATTCAGTCGGGATTTGGGATATATGCGCAGATGTGCTTTTGTTGTTCCTTATGCAAACAATTCGACAGGCCCCGTACTCGAAAAGATTTAGTACTTTGTATACCGGAGTTATGCGGTGAAATAACAGATAGATCTATAGTTTGAGGTGAAATACCAGGACAAACTTTTAAGTTTGCATGTTAGTTCTGTATTTCTCATATACAGTGTTATCGGTATGGTCACCGATATAACAGAAATTTTGAAGTTTGGTCACAGAACTAAGCCAGGCAGATAAAAATTATAATTAGGATATAAATTTCAAATTATTGTTATTTTATGTTAACGTTCGATTCTACAATTTCTAAAATACATTCAAATAGTGATACATAAATATATCAATATGAGAATGCGAATCAGTAAACACTATTTTCAAGTGTACATTCACGAATTGGTGGAGTCTACATCTGATAGTGAATTTGTAATTTTAGTCCTTGACAAAAAGTTTTATAATAACTCAGTTTATCTAATTTGATAAATGATTCATCAATACTCAATCACCCATTCAAGCATCTGATTTAGATTAGTATTTCATAAGACTCTCGAAGATCGATATAAGTAGTATTCTCAGGGTATTATGATGGATACTGATGCATCATTCGCGAAATTGAAATAATGAAAATTGCGTGAATCTCTTTAGTGATTTTTGGACATATATATCGCAGAGATATCGAAATGGATTTAATTACGAAAAGAGGTGAGACAAGTTCCAAATTTATCTGAATGTATCACACGTAAAGTTCAGTGGTATACAGTGAAGTTGATCGAAATTTACATCCCCTCTAAAATAGATGATATTTTCAGCATCACTGCTATCGATAGAAGCTACAAGAAAATCTCTAGGGATTGAACATATAAACTATAAACCAGAACCGAAAGATTCATTCTTCTTATGTCGACTTTTGTTTTTCTTTCTTGGTTTAATGCAACTCATGCCATTATTGTTTTTGGGGACAGCAGCTAATGTGAGTAAAACTCGATAATGTTCTGAAATGATAACTGTAGGTACCCAATCAACAAAATGAAACGAAATATCAGATTGGTTGCAGAATTCAAAAAAATTAGAAATCAAAAAAGTGAAAAATAACAATGCGATAATAATACCTATTTCATTCTTTATAGAATGGTACACTATTTTCGCAAAATTATTCAAAATTGCTATTACCTATTTCATTGATTACAATTTATATAAATATCAATGACAATATTTCATTTTAATGTGGAATATTCAGACTTTCCAACACAAAATAAGAATTATTGTGTTTTCATACGTTATACATGTGATTTTCCTTTCAAGTACTGGTTCTACAAATTCAGGAATACTACCATAGAAGAAAACAGCAACGCTGAAGACAGAACAGAACTCCAAAGTCTTTACCAGTCATGCTCTTTGGTTGCTCAAAGTTTACCATCTGTAGTTTTCATGTCCATAATGGGTTTATATGGACATAAATTCAATCAAAAATCTCTAACAGTTGCGACATTGATTTGTTTGATTGCTATTTTTACTGCATTTACCGCATTCACGCAAGTTGACACAGATACATGTAAGTAAAAAAGTAATATGAACAATAATTCAGCAAATCTGATATTGCTACTATGACTATATCAAAGGAAACCCAATTCTTGTTTTAAGAGAGAAGAACATACTCATATTTAAGTATTTTTCTTTTTCGTCAATCTAAAAAGAAACAACATTATGTGGACTATTCAATCTTCTATATTATGAAACTCTAATCAAAACAAAAACATAACAATCACGTTTCTGGGACACAGTATAGCAGACACCTGGTGTGAAATATCTTGAAAGCTCGTGGGTTTTTTAGATATTCTAATAGCTATCTCAATATTTTTCTACTGCTTCTCAACTGGCTTTTACGTTATTTCATGAAAAATTATTGATATAAAAACAAGATCTTTGTTTTCAAGTTTATATATTTCAACAATGCAAATTTTCCACGAAATCATAGATGTTATTGGGATGAGGTTCTACAATATTCAATGTGCTTTTACTTAGAATTATAAATTCATTTAGGTTCCTCTCAGATCCAGAATTCCTTCAAAGTTTCCATAACAAAAAACTGCTATACATTCAATGGGTTTCTAACATAACAAGTGTATCTCAATTTTTTCAGGGCAAACTGGATTTTTCATCACCACAATGTTGCTTCTTGTTATGAATAGTGGTAAGTCGAATGTTCATTGTGATCCTCAAACCTCGACTCAAACACACATGTACAATGATGAAAACCTTATTTCATAACATCAACATTATGAAGTGATGTCTTCAAACTACCAAGAGGACATCGAAGTCATAAAATCATTGTTTCAGCTGCAGTAGCATCATACCAGTTATCATCATACGCCATCATAGCAAAGTTCCCCAACAGCTACATGCAACCATTCCTCTTTGGCCAAGGTGGGATCATCATTGCTGACATCCTCCAAGTCATCTCCATCTCAGTAACTGACCACCAACCCACCGCAGCTGTGATATATTTCACCTCTGGCGTTTTATTGATAGTCACGACCCTAGTACTACTGTTGGTAGCTGAATTCACTGAACCATACAAAGTGTACGTGTCACAAGCAAAAGTAAGTGGTCAGACAGGGGGCCAAAAGATGAGCTGGGGCGAGAGCAAAGTGGTGCTGAAGGAGATCTGGCCATCGCTAGTGCTCTTGGTGACCTTGATTTTGACACTAGGCTGCATACATCCAGCTGTTGACACTTTGGTGGTTTCTGAATATGACGGCGAAGGAACGATATGGACTAGTGAGTACCTACTCATATTTAGGTAGCAAGAATAGGTTCTTCATTGCTTGATTTTTTCAGAGAAGTACTTTGTACCTGTGATAACTTTCCTCATGGCCGATGCTGTTGGAATTGTGGGAAGAATTTGTTCCGCTAGTTTCAGAATAACGGTAAAAACTTGATTTTGTGTTACAACTAATTCCTCAAAAAATGTTTTCTGTTCTAGAAATCGAACCAACTCATCTGGGTAACAGGCGGATTCCTTCGATTTATCGTTTCCTTGGTATTCGTTATATTTTGTAACGCTCAGCCCAGACACCTACCTGTTATATTCAAGCATGACTGGGAGTATATTTTGTATGTCATAGTTTTCTCGTTCACCAACGGCTTTCTATTCAACAGTGCCATTTTAAGCTTAGAGGAGTAAGTATTCTTCACATCGTGAGATGCTGTTACCAAATGTATGGTCTCAATTATTTGTCACCCAAAAATTAGTGGGTTGTTGTGATGATGAATGATCGATGCAATATTCTTTTTCAGGTTATCAGGAAATAAGACAGAAATTTCTCTCAAGCTGTGCAGTATCATCATAGGAGTGGCATCTTCTATTTTCAGTGCCAATGGAATACTTGTAGTGAAGCTGTTATAAAACAACGCCACACATGATCCAGAAGAAAAGTGGAGAGCTCATGTTTTTTGGCTAAGTGATCAATAAAAAATGAAAAGCATAATCGATAATTGAGTTCATCAAGTCTTATTTGGACAAAACAAGATTATTCTGTGATATGATATAGATAAAAGGTGGACTTTTCACTGTATATACATGATCCAACGACTCTATTAAAAAATGATCAGCTCTTTTGGAATGAATTAGTTTCCGTTATTCCTTCCTTGTAAACTTGTATTCCCTTCCCTCACACTGGAAGATTGCTAGAATTTATTAAATTCCAAAAAAGCTGAGAAGTGAGGAAGAAAGCAGCTGTCGTTAATATACTGTCGGAGAGGCGAATCATAGTTTCCAGAATTGAAATGATGAAAAATTTAAATGCATGGAATAGATAGCTGAAATCATGATTCAATATTGAGAAACTGGCCGAAACATCGAATCATCCTGTATGTCATAATTTCTCTTTTTCCATTAAGTTTTCCATTAAGTTTTCAGTTATCAATCTCAGGATTCATATAGGTTTTTGCTATCTCATGATTGAGATATCACATCTGTTTGCTGAGTGTATTGTATATGTATAGATGTTGACTGATGTCTGGAGTTTTGGGAAGATGAGTCATCTAATGTGGTATTTACTAAGTATCTGGAGATACATTGCCACAACGAAAAATTATGACGCCTTACTTCAAATACCTTCTCGAATCCTATAATATAGATATAAACTATCTTTCAAGTATCTTATATGTCGATCTCAGATATCAATGTGTATTCAAAATCCTCACTGATTGATTATTTATTCCATTCCGAGATATTTTTTGGAATGACAACATTTTCAATGTAATCATTGATTGGGTTAGGCTGATTGGTAGTTTTCTGGCTGATATAGTTCAATACAACTACAACATGGACTTGGTAGCAAGAAAAGGTGAGACAAATTAACATAACTTCATCACATGTTGGATTCTTCATAAATCTACCTACCTTGATTAATCTTACTTTCAGAGTCACTGATGGGATCTTTAGAAGTTACAAAAAAATCCCACCACGGTGTTAACGATCTGACCTCTAAGCCAGAATCGAAGGATTCCTTCTACCTATGCCATATTTTGTTTTTCTTCATGGGGTTCATGGTACACATAAAAACAAATTCTCAAATGAAAACGATATATTTGTTCAACGTCCAATTCTTGTTTTGAAAAAGCGCATTCTTCTTCTGAAATAATTTATTTGAAATGAATTTATTGAATATGTCAATTGTAGAAAATTATTTTACTGGAATATTCATTTGATATAACAAAATGTTCTCAATTCAAGAAATTAAAAGTATCCAGAAAAAATAATTAAGTTCTTGAAAAATATATCACGGAATGTCTTCTTTCAAAATAACATTCAACATTTAATCTCTGAATGAGTAAATCTCTGAGAAAGTTTCTTTGGATTGACCATAATATTTTCTTGAATATAATTGCGATCCCTTCGAGCCGAGAATGTTGCCAAACGGTGTGAGTGTGTTGTTTCGGTGCTCTTGTCGTGCATCCATCATTGTTCAACCAGTTCAACCTATTTTATTGGCATAGAAATATTGGCTTACCATGAAAGAAAAACTAGGGTCTTAGGAGATATCTGAGGATATAATTACCACTTTTAGAGGTAAGTTACATGCCTATATCTTATCGACGTTCATTCTTGGGTAGGTATTATTGTGTATCCAATCAATTAACGTAGCTATATCATCTCGAAAACTGATAATTCGTGAAGAACTTGAATAACCAGGATCGTCATAGTGAGTGAAAATTGGGGTTAGGTACCTATGTGCGGATGAACGTTTAAATTTGTCCAAACACTGATTGAACAGAGGAAAAGAGCTTCTTGAACTTGTATTAGACATCTCAGGTATTTTTTTACCTAATTTCGATCCAAGGAAAATGAATTCAGTAGTAAGAATGTGAACCCAGATTTGAAGAAATATAATAACCATACATTGTGTTGAGTCAGATTATCTCTCACATTGTACCTACATGGAGTTGTGAATGATATATTTTATATTTTTCAATAGTTTGAAACCAGAGGAATACAACTTTATTGCGAGGTAAACTGGTTGACGAGTTCAGAAGTAATCTCTACGAATAGAGGGAAAGGTTGTCAAGAAGAAGGTCTGCAAGTGATGATGTGATTGATGAGAGCCCCAATAAGAGAACGGAAGTTGAGGATGATTCTCATTTCAAGAAATCGATATAATTCCTCTAATTTGATAAAATTCTTGATACAAAACAATTTACAGCTAAAACTGAAAATCTGATTCTTTTTGTTCAAGAAAAATGCGAGTTATTGAGAGATTATGATTGTCTTGATTTGAATATATTGTGTTTTCAATCTGAAATATTGTATTATTCTCACGAAGAACTCCGTTCATTTACGATTCAAGAAATCTATAACATTGGTATAAGTGTATATAGTTGGAAACATAATAGTCTTGAATTGAGCAGACATTTATTCCAGTATATATAAACAAGCCATACTCTTGAATCAAAGCATATCAAATCAAATCAAGTAATTCTTTTTATGTGTGATAGTCATGCCAATGTCTTTCCTCGGATCAGCAGCTAATGTAAGTTTTGAATTTTGATATTCTATCAAAATCACGCATTATTATGGTAATATAATATAGGGAAAGATGTAGATCTGTGTTATATTGGATGATAGGTATAGCTGTCAATCACTGTCAAGCCAGGAAAATTATCACTTATTAATTTTTCTCTTAGATCACGTGTCTGCAAAAATTTTCGGATAATTTAGGTTGTGGTCATAGCAACTTGTCGAAATCAAGGCATCTGATTGGCTCAATACAGCAGGTAAAAAAATTTCGCAGTAATTTTCCGTTGCTATATAAGCAACTTATACAAAAAGGAACCAACCAAAATCCAGCAGATTATTCTCTATCAAAAACAATTGCATAACAAAAAATGGTCGTTGTCGTTAGAACAGCAGTTGAAAAAATAATTTTTTCGGCAACCGTCCGGAAAGTACGTACTTTCCAGACGATTTTTTTTTTGAGAAATTGGCATTTTTCAATCACATCGTTGTTGTCATTGTAAATATGAAAATCTTGGTAGTATGGTTTTGATAAATGCAGTTGATCATTACCATAGCAGCAAAATAACGACTGACAGCTATCTGACATAAAATTAGCTAACATTCAAAAATTATCAGATGAAAACAATCAATGTGAAACGGAAACTTTACCTTCTTGTTCTGACTTCAACAAAAGGCACTTAAATATACCAAGCATTTCAAACAAATTGAATCCATTCAATATTAACAATTGTTCTAATTTTAATATAAATATTAATATAAATTAGAATTGAAATGTTCGAAATTTTGTTCTAATAAAGAAATGTGTTTCTTTGATTTGTTATTCTACACGGTTGCCGAAAAAATTGTGTACGCAACACGCCCGAAAACAGTTTTTTTGGACTCGCAGACTTCCAGGACTCGCTACGCTCGTCCTAGAATTTTGTCCACTCATCCAAAAAAACAGTATTTTCCGGACTTGTTACGTAAATTACTATTGCAATAGGTATGTGATACTTCACCAATATATACTTCTCATTTCAAGTACTGGTTCTACAAATTCAGAAATACGACACTGGAAACCTATAGCGCCAAAGACAGAACTGAGCTTCAGACTCTCTACCAATCATGCTCTGTGGTTGCCCAAAATCTACCATCTATAGTGTTCACATCCATACTGAGTCTGTATGGACACAAATTCCATCCAAAATCTCTGACAGCGGCGACATTGGTTTGTCTTATTACCATTTTTACTACGTTTGCCATTTTCACACATATCGATACCGACTCATGTAAGTGAGATATCTTTAGAGTTTGTCTTGAAAACCTAAGAAAGGTGTTGCTGAGCTTTCCCAAAACAATTTCAAGTAATAGAACCCCCCCTTCTGTTTCAGGGCAAACTGGTTTTTTCATCACCTCAATGTTACTTCTTGTGATGAATAGTGGTGGGTGGCGAGATGTTTCTTCAGGACTACGTCCTGAACATTGTGAATTTCTGTTCCAGCTGCTGTGACAACTTTTCAGATCACCTCAATAGTCATCATAGCAAAGTTCCCCAACAGCTACATGGAACCATTCCTGCTGGGTCGATGCGGAATCATCATATCTGATATTCAACAGCAGCTGTGATATACTTCACAGCTGGTGCGCTATTGATAGCAACGACCCTGGTGCTGCTACTGTTGATGGCTAAATTCACTGAACCCTACAAAGTCTACGTATTGAACGCTGAAATGAAGGGTCAGACGGGTACCCAGAAGATGAGCTGGAGTGAGAGCAGGGAGGTGATAAAAGGGATCTGGCCGTCACTAGTACTCCTGGCGTTCTTAATTTTGACAAATTCTTGTGTACATCCTGCGGTTGACTCTTTGGTGGTTTCGGAATTTGACGGCGACAAAACGTTATGGACTGGTGAGTATCTACTCAAGAGTGCTTCGGGTGTTTCTATGACCTGATTTTTTCAGAAAAGTACTTCGTACGAGACTTCGTACCTGTGATAACTTTTCTTCTCGCTGATGGTGCAGGACTTGTTGGAAGAATATGTTCTTCCAGCTTCAGAATAACGGTATAAAATCTAACATGTTTCAGGATAATATATCTATCACGTGGTTTTTGTTGAAGAGATCGAACCAAATTCTCTGGGTTGGATTTGGCATTGTGAGGACTTTCATTTGTGTGACATTCGTCATGTTTTGTAACGCTCAACCTAGACACCTTCCTGTAGTATTCGACCGTGACTGGCAGTATATTACATACGTCGTACTTCTCTCATTTTCCAATGGATTCCTCTTCAATATTGCTTTCATGAGTGTAGATGGGTAAATAAGAATTAGCTAACTATTTTTTTATGATTTAATCTGCAAAATTAATTATTTTGACTTTTAATATTGAAAGTCAAACTTCCTGTGTATTCGCTTCAGACAATTTCAATAGTATGGATTTTTTATGACTTGGAATACGATGACTGGTTCACGAAATACTGAATATTCCACTCTGGTTGACGTATAAATCAAAATATTTTCAGAAAGGGCCTCCGAACAAACTACATCGGAAATATATTTGAACAAAAATCGAACAAATCAAATTTTGGAAAAGGAAACAGATAATGAAGTTATTGCCGATTTTGAAATGTCCATCATGCTGGGCATTCTCATATCGGCCACCCTGTGTATAACATTTTTCATAATCACCTCAGGTATTGTGAGAATTTTTTTTTAGGTTATCTGGGAATAAATCAGAAGTATCTCTCAAACTGTGCACCATCGTCTTAACAGTGAGTTCTTCTGTTTTCAGTGCTATTGGAATACTCACGGTGAAACTACTATGAAACAAAGGAAAACATAATTCCAAATTCACATCTGCCATACTTTTCATGAATATTAAGTAAAAGTTAATATGTGGTATATAGGGGTTAATGTTCAGATACATTATATCATGCTGGACAAAAGATCATTCTTTTCCCAGTACCTGAGATAATAAGCAAATTAAATGTCTAGCTGAAAATACTATACCAACAATTTTTTTGTCTTCTTATAAATTGATCCACTATAAGTAGTGCTACATTTCTGAGTTACAGTGTGTTGAAATCAAACAAAGAAAATTTGTTTCTCTCCTCTATCTCAGAAAACTTCATCCTGGGAAAAGATCATTTTTGAAATTTTTATGTGTACTTGCAATAAAAAACAATATTTTCAGAAATATTGTAAAAAAATCTTATTTTTTGTTGAATTTCAATATCAGATATAAAGCGGTTAGTTGAAATAATCCTGAAGAGATCAAAAAACATATCAATGGAGTGATATTCACTTTCATTTACTGTACTTGTGAGAACAGCAAGTTGAGTTTTCAAAACTAGTATACATGAAATTCTATTTATACAAGATATTCAACATAACGAGTTCAATATGGTGGGCTGTATCAAACAGGAAAGTATACTTTTCTTTTGTTCTTGAAGAAAAATTAACATAATATCCTATATAGGTACGACTGATAGCTATAGTTTTTACGTTTTCAGTAAGTTTGTTCTATTTTTGGTTCTACCAAATCATATTTAAAGGTTGAAAAGTCCACTTGATGATGGGATGTATATGTTATGATTGGATCTATATGGAGTTCGACATATCATTGTGGTTGTTAGGAATATCAGTATATTTTGTTTCTATTCTAAGTTCTATGTGAACAAAATTGTTGGATTGAGGAATTGTCATATAATTTTCCAAAACGTCAAATAAAAAGCACGTTTAAAGTTCCTTTGAGTTAACTATTGTCCATCTCATAAACAACAGTGGTGGAGAAACTTTTACATGTCTGGTGTCATTCAGTAATTAATTATAGAAATGCAAACATTATACCACAAATTTGAGCCTGACAATAGGGACCAGCACGAAAATCCTAAGAGTAAATATACGAGGATAATGCATGTAGGCAAACAAAAAGTCTGGAATAGTGAGAAAAGCAAACAATATCAGATCCCCGACTTATGCTCACACCTTTGTCGATTGTCTTACGAGGGAAATGAGGGTTATACGAATGAATATGATGGGTATACGAAGAAGCCTTGAGAGACAAAAACAAGTTGGCATTTATTGAACGCACCTATTTAATATGTCAAAGAAATTTGAAGAATTTCTTATTTCAATTCATAACCATTATTTTGTACGAGTTAGACTCAATTCCAAATGATATATGAGGTTTCATTGGAATCTAAAGGATATGAGAGAAAAAGTAAAGCTATACAAAGTCCAGAACGACCATCATATGATTTTTCCTACCTTCTATGTGAAATAATGTAATTTCGTGTGATCATCAAGACTCATTCACGAACTGAAGTCAATATTGTGAACAGGCAACTGAGGAAACTATCTAACTTCCCCTCGTATGTGTACACACTTGGAAATCTCGGGTTCATAGCCAACCTCTGGGATACGCTGTTTATTTAGAGCTGACAGTTGTTTGAATCCTTGATGATGGATCTACTGATGTGGCTATACTCCCTTTTGGGAACAATGAATCGAAATGTGCGACTTTGATTTGCTGCAATTCCTATCAGAAAACAGACCTCTACAACCGAGCGAACATCAATCCGTACACCCTTCTGAAATGTGAATGGTATTTGCAGACATTATTTCATGAACAAGCACATCATGGGAAAAGATGATGAGTTGTCTTTCGGAAAGTTATATCAACGAAATTATTTCTAGCAATATTTCATCAACTTGGCCGGAATTATAATCATCCTATCAGTAGGTAACGAGTTTTTTAAAAACGATTTCCCAGAGGGGAATTTATCAACTAGTAACATAGTGTAGACTTTTTTCTATACGGACTCATATTGAAACAATTATCGTAAATGCGAATGAACACTATTTGGACAGATAAATAAATAAAAAATGATTTTTTCTAAATATTTTGAAAAGCAAGAGAATTGTCTTTTATCATAAAAATGAACACAAAATTCTGCAACTTCCCTTCAATTCAAAATTTTTCGTATGTCTTAGGATTTACGAGATCTCAATGATGTTCGTCGTATTCGAATTATGAATCACAGATTGTGAATCAGTTTGAATTCAAAATTGACATGATTTTGGTAATTTCGGGGTCGAAAATCACGATTTTATGTTTTTTCAAAATTCACACAATCAAAATGGCGGCTCCAAGATGGCGAACATGTTTGTGATCATGGTTCCGATTCGATTCAAAATTGTTTTGTGGGTGTTCCAGGGTTCGGAGACCAAGAATTGTTTGCTAAAATTTCTGAAATCAAGATGGCGGCACCAAGATGGCGGCACCAAGATGGCGGACAAAATATAATAATTCATAGAAAACCTGTACGAAAACAGACTCACTCTGTTTGCTTCCGTCGCGACGCGTGTGTCAAGATGGCGGCCCTAAGATGGCGGACAAAATATAATAATTCATAGAAAACCTGTACGAAAACAGACTCACTCTGTTTGCTGCCGTCGCGACGCGTGTGTCAAGATGGCGGCCCTAAGATGGCGGACAAAATATAATAATTCATAGAAAACCTGTACGAAAACAGACTCACTCTGTTTGCTGCCGTCGCGACGCGTGTGTCAAGATGGCGGCCCTAAGATGGCGGACAAAATATAATAATTCATAGAAAACCTGTACGAAAACAGACTCACTCTGTTTGCTGCCGTCGCGACGCGTGTTCTACACATGTAGAGCAGAACGACGGTTGTTCAGCGTTGTTCGACGTAAAACATGGCATCGCCAGCTCTGTCCCAAATGCTTGTTTATGGTTTATTTGCCCATCGGGCGTCCCTTTTAAAGGACGTCGATTCCGCACCATTTCGCGGTGCGTCTCGTTCGACGTCGAAAACAATAAATTTAGACGGCGAAAGGAGGCTAGACAGGATCAGGCTGCAATTATAACTCGAATGCGCTTGTTTCAAAACAGAAAATAGTCTATCAATAAAAAATATCAAACATAGTTTAACTACCAGCAGAAAACAACTACTTTCCTGGACAGAACATTGAATTATATCTGTTCGTAGTCCATGCAACGATTCACACTGTGAATGCAGATCGCAAATGTTTCTTCAACTCACATTGTCGGACAGTCAAAAGATACGAAAAAGTGATTCTATTTCTCCATCTAAAATAATTATCTTAAAACTCGACTCAAAATGAAAGAAATGAAGTGTTAGAAAAGTGTGTTTGAAAAAGTGTGTGTTTGAAAAGTCTTTGAAATGTGTTTTTAACCGCCAACTTAGTTGCAAAGCAACCCTCAAAGTCTCAACGAGACTTGTATGAGTCTGGAAGATGTGGGGACCTTATAGCTTTTCAAGTGTCATCCGAAGCACTAAAGCTAAAACTAGGTATGTATTTGAGATTTTCAACATAGAATTATTAATTCGCGATAGTTTTCCGATGAAAAAATATAGCTTTCCCGAAAAGATCAGTCATTCCAATAAATAAAAAAAGGAGAATATAATTTGCAATGTCTAAATTATCTAATATTAGTCAACAAAATCTCTTGATATCACACATTACAAATAGCAGGAAATAAAAATCCATATATGATACTGATGCCGAACTTGATAAAGCAACTAGGTGATAAAAATGAACAATGGATTCAGATTTCCAGATCATAGTATTGACTAGGTAATTCTTTATAAATATTCGAATTTATACGTGTCCAAAATACTTCCTACTGATACTCCTGTTGCCTCTGGTAACTGTTTTGTTGTTTCAAAATTAAACATACCATGCATGAATCAAATGGTTGGCAATAAGTTTAAAACCTCAGCAAAAAATCCTAGATCTCAGATCATTAAATATACTTTTTCTATTTTGGTTGTATAATGAAATCATTATGAAACGCAAATGCGTACCTAACGAAATAACCTCTGTTTCGATACGCATTTTCTATTATTCGTAGATTGGTAAAATCGAACTGTCAAATGAATGTCAGAAGGTTTTAGTCCCAGCGTACTTCTGAGCGATTTGGATTTGGCGATACTAGTTGTGAAAAACTTAATGTTTCTATTGGTAAATTTCAAATCAGAGTGTAATTTGATTTAAATTGACCAATGAAAACAATAACAATGTTGCATTTTTTACCGCTGGTATCGCAAAAATCAAAACCGCTCAACAGTAAACTGGGATATTTTGAATATTTCAATGTAATCATTGTTACCAATCGAAGATCTTTCAGTTATTTATCGATAATAAATCAATGTTTTTCAATAAAAGACTTCTAATTAATGCAAAATAGATAAAATTGTATATGACACACGTTGTCGCACCTTTTTCCTTGGAACAACGCGTTCGACTTCTTTTCATCATAGCAAATCATTTTTTTCGGCAACCGTCCGGAAAGTACGTACTTTCCAGACGATTTTTTTATGATTTTTTTTTGATAAAGTGGCATTTTTCCGGCCTAGTCCGGGAAGTACGTACTTCCCGGACTAGGCCGGGAAGAATCACATCGTTGTTGTCATTGTAAATATGAAAATCTTGGTAGTATGGTTTTGATAAATGCAGTTGATCATTACCATAGCAGCAAAATAACGACTGACAGCTATCTGACATAAAATTAGCTAACATTTCAATTTTTAAAAGAAATGTGTTTCTTTGATTTGTTATTCTACACGGTTGCCGAAAAAATTGTGTACGCAACACGCCCGAAAACAGTTTTTTTGGACTCGCAGGCTTCCAGGACTCGCTACGCTCGTCCTAGGATTTTGTCCACTCATCCAAAAAACAGTATTTTCCGGACTTGTTACGTAAATTACTATTTCAGTGCTGACAGCAACATTTCTATTATCGTTTACATCTATGAAGATGCAACACTCTGTGAACCGCAAAGGATCAGAAATAAGAAAGATTCGCCTCATGCCAATGGAAATGATGACAGCAATCCGTAATATCAAAGTCCCAAACAACGTCCAAAACAAACAACAACAAAACCTCGATATATCTCTAATAGAAAACTTCATCATCGATCGAACATCGAAAACAAACTCATCAAAGAGGCGGTCAAATGGACCAAACAGACTTATTTCCGTTCAAGCCAAGCCGATTGATCTGCAGACAAGTGTTTACCAGGGTCAATACCGACCGAGGTTCAATTAGAAGTCTGCATTTGCACTGCACTCGTTATGATTTCATATTGGGCAATATCTATATTATACGGTGGAGTTCTTATACACAGGGTGTTTCAGACTTTTATGGATAAGGGGACATTAGAATCATCATGAAAATTTTGCATCTTGATGGGTAAATTGATTATACTCTATCGAACTAGGAAGAAATAAGAAATTCATTGATTTCCTTATTTTTTGTGAATATATAACATTGCATTCAATGGATTCGTAGAAAGCTGAAATTGAGGATGTAGTTTACCAATAACCTGTTCATTTGTTTGGTCTATTGAAATTAATTCTCTCTCATACAGGTTCCTCCCAAACTTATGATTTCACCTATACCTACAAAAATGAAAAGTGAATTTATTTTCAAATGATATATCATGATGTTCCAATAGGTACTTCGATGTATTTGAATTTTCAAATTCTTTTCACGTATACTTTTATTGTTTCAATTAGTGTTTTTGGTTATTTCAAAACTATTAACACACAATTCATTATAGGTAAATGAGAATATATTACATGACAATTAATCTTTTTCATCAATTTCAAGGTTTACTCATAATAAAAAATGAAAATTAAGTTTTCTTGTATTTTTTTATGATATCTTTCCATACGAAGTAGAAGTCGAGGTTTCAATATGGCCCAAAAAAAGGCCATAAGAAGTATATTGGGCTTTTCAAGAACAGACTCCTGTAAGCCCTTGTTTATAAGGTTGAAAATACTAACCCTACCCTGCCTCCTTATATTTGAATTATGTGTTTCTGTTTTTATCAACAAGGAACTCTTTGCTCGCAATAGTGATATCCATGATGCATATACTCGATCAAGGAACGATTTCTATATACCACATAGCAGGACAAATATTATGATTAATACACCAAATATTTTAGGACCTAGAACTTTCAATAACTTACCTGAAAATCTGAAAAATGAAAAAAAATTATCCTCTTTTAAAAAAAATTTGAAATCATTTCTCATAGAAAAATGTTTTTATTCACTCAACGAATATTTCGATGTATGATCATCCAACCACCTACTAAAAATTAGATATGTAATGTATTGTTATTTTATTTTTTTTACATATATGTAATGTTTGTGTTTCACATCTGATTCGTCATTTATCTAGCTTATAGTTTTATAAATGTAACAACCTTCAACCTGACTATTCCTATACTTTTGTAAAGTCCAAAGGAAAAATAAAGTTATTATTAAATGAAGAAAATGAGCACTGATAAAATAACAAAACTGATATTTATTTGTAAACAATCTTATTTTTCGATTGAAAATTGGGCTTTTCTATAATTCAAATGTGTAAACAATCGAAAATATACAGGGCTATTCAAATTCGAGTCTTTGCATGTGGATTTCGATAACGGTAAGAGATAGAGGGTTAGTTAAATGGGGGCAAAGTAGCGTATTTCAGAGGTTAATTTTATGGATGAAAAAAATCTGACCTAGCTTCTTCAGTTCTGGAGTTATACAGGAAAAATTGAAAAAAAAATGTTGAAATTTTACTGGTAATAGTTCAATATTTCCAAAACACTATGTAATTCAGATGAAAATACTACGTCAGTATAATACATGACTCTTGGCATTCGAAAAATTCAAGAAAAAGTACAGGTCCGTATTTGAAAATTGATAGTTGAAGGTGGCCCAATCTATACGATACCCTGTATATAATTTTAATTCAGATATTTGGAAAAGCTACATAAAGTTGCTATGGCAAAGTGGTAAAATTTTGAAAAAATCTCTGTAGAATAAAAAGATATAGGCAAAAGAAGAATTTCGAAATTCTTAATTTTTCCTGTATACCTCCAGAACTGAAGTAGCTAGGTCAGATTTTTTTCATCCATAAAATTAACCTCTGAAATACGCTACTTTGCCCCCATTTAACCAACCCTCTATCTCTTACCGTTATCGAAATCCCCATGCATGACTCGAATTTGAATAGCCCTGTATATATTTTGCTTGAGAAAAAACAGCATATTTCAAACACAAAAAAGAATATTTCCACCAAGTTTAACGGAAAATATTTTTGTTTGAGATAAAAATGTTTAATAAAAAAGAACGCGGTTTTCAGCATTTTTCTCGTTATAATTTTGAGGTTGTTGAAAAATAAGTTCTCTAGAGTTTTCTATCATCTACAACTTTCGCAACCAACTTCTTTTTCCACAAAACACTTTCGAAAAACACCTCGATTTACTAATAATTTGCCATAAATTTTCCAATCCACATACATCTGAGAATTTCCCAGCAAATCGGTTTGGCTCAGCTCAGCATTTCCACAATTCGTTTCATTTCGTATACAGGGTGTATCTAAATAACACCGAAAAAATTAAAGGGGTGATTCTGTGATGAGAATTAATGTGAGTGTTTGGTATAAAATTTTTTGAAAAAACCCTCCCCGGAAAAGTTACACCCCTTCAAAAATTAAAAAAAAATGTTTTTTTTTTATTTTCCCTGTATATCAAGCTAAAGACACGAAACTTGGTAAACATTATCTGTCAATGAGAGTACACTTTTTGAAATTTTTTCAACCCTGAAGTATGCTTAGAAGGGGTTGATTATTGTAAAGTTGTAAGAAAAAATATGTTAGGGGTTGAAATAATCAACCCCTTCTAAGCATACTTCAGGGTTGAAAAAATTTCAAAAAGTGTACTCTTATTGACAGATAATGTTTACCAAGTTTCGTGTCTTTAGCTTGATATACAGGGAAAATAAAAAAGAAAAACCATTTTTTTTTTAAATTTTCGAAGGGGTGTAACTTTTCCGGGGAGGGTTTTTTCAAAAAATTTTATACCAAACACTCACATTAATTTTCATCACAGAATCACCCCTTTAATTTTTTCGGTGTTATTTGGATACACCCTGTATATACCGAACGAAAATTCGTTTCTGGTCGGTATTCGTTAATTTCGCATTCCACACACCTCGTCCAGGTATGTCCAAATATTTGACGAACCCGTCATAACTGGAGCGGGAGAGGAAAACAAAAGAGCACCGTCTGACAGCCATTCCTCATCGCTCGCAATCCCGGCGTGCCGAGCATTTTTCGAGAAAAATTCAATATCAGAGGAATTGGATTTAGTCAATAGCCCGGTACAGTGCCGGTCCACACCTTGTCGATTATGAAGCTGAGATGGGAAGGGAACAACATAGGCGGCCGTGGATTTCATCCCGAAGGAATAACCTCACCACACCCCAGTGGAACCAACATCATTAAATAGCATCATCATCACCATCATCATCATATACAGAGGTGTGCACAAAAAACGGCCAGAGCTGTAACTTCTGAATCATTCGAGATCGGGTAGCAACTATATGTATTGTTCATTTTTTATTTTTACCAATTAATGGACACATTGTTCAAACATTAAAACATATTGAGGACAATTTTTTGACATTCTGATCCGGAAAAACTACTGGTGTATGTAAAATGATACCCTGAATCTGAAAATGGAAAAATATACCATTTGAAAATCAAAAGTTGGGGTCACTTCCGGTTAGACCGGAAGTGATGGAATACAATTTTTCTCTTCAAAAAATGAACAATATCATATAGTTGCTACCCACCAAATTTCAAATTTCGATCTCGAATGATTCAGAAGTTACAGCTCTGGCCGATTTTGGTGCACACCTCTGTATACATGTGTCACACATAAAGTTCGCTTCATATGGAAGTTTTTTTTATTAATAGATATAAAGATAATTTTACTTCGCAGTTAGTTTGTGCTTGAAAAATGAGTAAAATACAGCATCTTTACTTTTTTCATGTGCTACTCTAAACCTGACAAAAAATCTTTTTTTTTTTAATTTCGAAAAATGCTAGAAAAAAAAGTTGCTCAGTTTCCAATTTTATACATTTGTTCAAAATTTGGACTCTCTACTGTCACTTCGACTACTACTAAGTGAACATTTTATTTAGATTTGATCAGTACCTACTATTTTCATCCCGAGATATAGGTTCTCTAATCTGTGCCGAGATGTTGCATTAGTATTGTATTGTTTAAAATCACGAAATTTTATATCATGTCTGGTACAAATCGCTTGAACGAAAGTCTTTTGAATAGTTATGAAAACTGTAGGTCATTTTGTTTAGTTTACAGAATAGTATGATATTTTGGGTTTGTTTGTAACTGAATTATTAAATTGAACAAACTAGATGAAAATCTATTAAAAAAAGAAATACGAGTGTAATAAGAAAGAAGAGAAATTCGTTTATTCTATTACTGACATATTATCAACGTCCATACATTGAAAATCCATATCAGTTTAACAATGAAATGAAAAAACTAGATGAACTTTGCAACAACAAAGACGAATTTCTGGAGATTCATTTTTTTATTTTCTGGTAATAGGCCAATGTGGGTATTTCCTGGGCAAGATATGATATTGAAGTATCATATTCATCAAAATTATGAAATTTGAATCATATTTCGTTCGAATCGAAAGAGCGAAAGATTCGAAATATAAAAAAAAATTGAAAAAATGTCGAAGTGACAGTAGAGAGTCCAAATTTGGAACAAATGTATAAAACTGGAAACCGAGCAACTTTTTTATCTGGCATTTTTCGAAATTAAAAAAAAATGATTTTTTGAGGATTTTCGAAAAATATGTCAAATTCGACAGGTTTGAAGTAGCACATTGAAGAAGGAAAGATGCTGTATTTCACTCATTTTTCAAGCACAAACTAACTGAGAAGTCAAATTTTCTTTATAGGTACCTATTAATAAAAAATACTTCCATATGTCGCGAACTTTATGTTTGACACTGTATACTTCATTGTCAAAGATACAAAATCTCATAGACAAAGCATGGTAAAAGGTTACAAAAAATAATAACCCATGAATAAATATTACAAGAAGTACAGTTACATATCAAATAAAAGTAATATGAATAATATCCACATCAGGTTGATGATTACTAATAAGAGATTAAATTGTAAAAAATGTAAATAAAGCATGGATAGTCATACATCAAACAAAAATAACATGAATTACAGCCACAGGTTGATCAATACTAATAATAGATTAAAAAGTGAAAAACTTAAATGAATCATGAACGGAATGAATGTTACACAATCATTGTTATATCTGCTCACGATAGTTGATCATCATAATATTCTTGTAAGTAATAGTAGGCCTTCTCCAGTAGCAAGGATTTAATTTTATTCCGAAAAGAAGATAAGGGTTTGATCTTTTTTATTCGAGTAGGTAAATTATTGAATATTAATATCTTCAAATCTTCAATATCACTATATTCTTTAAACTTTGTCACTACTCACTATACAATTGTTACTGTAACACCTTCAAAAGTCAGTTCCTCACAGCGTGCATACACCATTTTGGTACCTATTGGTCTCTATATGACTGTCCTTCAACCACCTAGATCCAGATCAGAAAATAAACTAAATGAATAGGAAACAAAGACAAAATGGCATCGAAATTTCGTAAAATTCTTTTGGAAACACTCTGATACAACATAGTCCAGGGTGGTAAAGAAACAATCACAGAAGATATTGGATACAGTTCAATTAATATTGGGACAACCCCTGCCAAATAATCTTATATTACATCAATTAGTGCACAAGGCAAACACTTTTAACTAAAGTATGATAATTTCAATTTAATATTAGTTCTTATATTTTGACAGATACTCATCTTTGACAGTATTAAAACATACACAGGCTCAACCTGGTTACCCTGAAAACCAATGGGTATTAGTGATAGATCGCTCTTATGCAAACTCATCTAGAATGATACTTCCTTGTTCAAGCAATTCCAGTTCCATATTCAGAGTTAAAAACATATGCTGATCACCTTAAATCTTACACAGTTGACTGCTAGGCAATTAAGTAGGTTCAATATTCCATATTGCCTCACAGAGTTCGTTAATGCAGTCAATCCGGTATAAACGGCCCCGTAGTCGTTCCTTGAGGAACCCCAATTCTGGAATGCACTACCCTTTAATTCAGCACGTTCTCTCTCTTTATGCTCATCTATGTACGCCTATGCATGTAAACATTCAACATCAGCTGTCAATATTAAAGTTCATCTTGTCATGACTGATGTGCAGTGTACAACGCTTCATTTGAATAGCATCTGGGATATATGAGGTTGGTAATCGTTCCACGCTGTGTGAATCATATCTAGATTTGAGATGCAAAATTGAAGGGGAGGGAGACATGAAGTATCTGATAATGAAAACGGTGAGAGATTGATGAAAAGGATCCCGCTTTATATTTCAATTTCTAACTGATGCTGGTACATTTCTTGAGGATGACATCATTTAAATATTGATCATTCTGAACTATCTCAATGATTTGTCTGGGGCAAAGTATGTTGTAGTTGTTAATTGGTTATCTGTGTTATTTACGCGTAGATTATTAATATCCCGTCAATCATATCGGATTGAATCTCTTGAGGAATACAAACAGCGCCTCTCCAAATGGCAAATACCGATAAATATACTCTAGTTGGATTGGTTTCCTGGTTGAGCGTAAAATTTTTATTAACAGGACGTTCCTATTATAACGGTTTATGATTTAATTATGGCTTTCATGGATTTTATCGTCTCTCTATTATGTTGCAGTATTGTCGTATGGTTTATTAGCTGCCCCAGCTCTTTATCTAACACAATCGGGGCATAACATTGATGGATTAGTTATGGGAAAATGTGTGCAATAAACCGATTTTATTGCACTGGAAATCAATCAGGCGAATATTATATTTGAGGTGGTCAAATGAACATCGTGTTGTGTTTATGAAACTTTGAATAATCTGTATAACCTACTCTGAGATTCCGAACCACTTCTAGTCAGAACTAATACTCATCCTGTTCAAATATTGGCATCAGATCCACTGTTCAATTAAAAAAAAATTACATGCTCAAATGTACTAGGTTCAAATGAACACTTGACAGTGGTTTTCACGTTTCACAAAAATATCTATAGGGTCATACAAAATTTTTTTTAAACTACAGATTACAGTATGTACTTCGAAAGTTGAGATATTTAGGACAAGTAAAGTTTTTTATGAAAACTGACCAAACAGTAGCATGTATAACCCATTTTATATCATTGAAGTCATCCATTTCGATGCTTGGCGTTACTATCAGCAATACCCTTTCTTGGGAAAATCACGTGAGGTACATTGCCAGAAGTGCATCCCAAAAACTTGGTTTTCTGTTTCGAGCCAAGGGCTATTTCACTCCCAGTCAGCTGCTTATGATCTATAAGGCACAGATCCGACCTGTCCTGGAATACTGTTCCCATATTTGGAGTGCGGCACCTAAACATATCCTGAAACTATTGGATTCTGTCCGAAAAAGGGCAATTTGTCTCGTCGGTGATGCCTCGCTTACAAACTCGATCACTTCTCTGGAACACCGTAGGAAAGTTGGCGATTTATCTCTATTTTATAGATACTTCGAGATTAACCCGCCAAGTTCAGTCTTCACACCGCCTCGTGGTTACTTTAGAGACCTGCTGAACGTTCCTTTCCAAAAAGACTCTATCATCCAACGAACACCGAGACTTTGAAACTCATTGCCTATAGGGAGGTGTTCCCCGAGACATACGATCTCCAAAAATTTAAGAAGAACACCAACTCCTATACCTTCTTTCCCTTGGTTCTCACGATGTTCTCTGAACATTACAGGATATCCCTTCTCGTGAGAACCAGAACATGAAAAAAATCAATTTGTTGGGACAGCGAACATAATGAGCATGTGCCAATTCTTCGTATGACATATCCAGTAGTAATACCAAGTGATTGAATTATGGCGATAAGTCTGTAGATTTATTCTATAAGAAACTGAGTTGCTTCAAGCATTGAGTTATGAAATAAAAAAACAGAGAGATAAATCCAATCTCTACTAGAATTTTGTCACAAGTTTGTGATATTGATAACCCGAACTTGACTAGAACTTCTGATTGGTTCATTTGGCAAGTGCGTGCAATAGTCGAAATTATACCGTTTTGGCCTAGAATTGCCACTAATTCAGGCATCATTTACTATATTGTTCCGCACGATCCAAAATGGATATATTTCAGCGAATTTCTGCAAATCCGAGTGAACCTGAAATCGGACATCAATTTTCCGCTCTGACACTGGTAATACAAAGTTTACAATACAAGCGAAATATTGACGATTCCCGGCTTTATTAAATTTCCCGATAACGAATCGAGTGTGAAAAGCTGATAAAGGTGACGGGTAATAAACTATACGCGTGCCAGAGTGATTGGTGCTTATCAGCAGATATGCACAGGATGCCTTCGATGTTCTATCAACAATGCCAGAGAATTTAATTAATTTCGAAACACAGCGATATCCAAAATCGAGAAGAATCTGATAGTAATAGAGTCTCTAGAGTATGAACATAATGTGGACGGCCAACAAAACTTATTGGATAACGAAGAGAAATAATTCGAACGTGAAACTAAAGAAATGTGTATACATATCAACGATGGCGCTTACAAGAGAGAAAATATTGTTTGAAAATCTCTAGAGTTGCAAGGTGATAGTGAAGGTTCGGATTCCTATCGTTCAACATGTATATGAATATTTAGTTTATGAGAGAATATTTTAATGCAAAATTGGCTGAAATGAGTTTCACGAATAAGACTGAGAAGGAAGATGAAATAGAATATAGAAACATAAAATATGACATCTAGTGACTGGTGGGTATGAATTTTCACGTATTTCAATTATTACTGGAAATTTTCACGACAACACCAATATTTTGAAAATTCTTCCACAAAATATTCGTGTTTAAGAAAAAATATACAGTTGTTAATGTACACTTTTCAATTGAAGCTTGAAGCGAAATATTATTGAAGTCACAGCGTTGAATAGGGAAGGTTCGACCCATGCTTCTCACATACATTGCGAATGGAAGTGATTAGTAAACCGGACGGCTGTGTATAAACAGTATACACTTGAACAGTTGTCGAGATTGACTGCTTTTCTTATTTCTATTATATTTACCGTGAGTTCAAGATGTTCAATTTCAATAATCGCAGGATACGAATTTGATTCTCATTAACACCAGGAAGTTTTTATTGTCAGCCTTCACCGGTCCACTTATAGCCACGAAATACGTCTCTTGACTATTTCGAGCAATAATGATACCTAATTTGTAAAATTTGCATGAATACAGAACAGGATTAACAGTAAAACTCAAAATTCATTGTAGATTAGCTTCAGCAGCAGCTGAGGTAGAGGTGGTTGAAATACAGGGTCACTCACGGTCGATGGTACCTTAGACGTTTACGGAGAACGGGACGTAGGATTATTCTGAAAATTTGGTTTATTGGGTAATCAGTTTTGTTCTATCGATCTAAAATATTTTCAGCGTTGGGGCGTTGCCGCTTCTATGAAAAAGTAGCAACAACTTTGTTATTTCAAAAGGAACACCGTGTGTTTTATTTCATTTTTAGATTCTTCCTGAAGAGCTGATTTCGTCGATCTATCATACTTGGGGTATAGCGAGAAATATTACTGAGATATAGGGTGTGAAAAATCGAGATTTTTCAAGTTTAGGAGTTTTTTGTGTCAAAACTAATCATTTCTGCTCAAAACGGTATTAGTACTAATTAACCAAAATGATTTGTAGAATCACCATCATTAGTTTCACTTTCATCGAAAGAATATTGTTGAAAATACGAAATATTCCGGTGATTTCGCAAAACCGTTTTGTAGTAACTCCAAAAAAACTAGTATGATTTCGCAACTAAGTTTTGTTATTTGTCAACAAAGCTATTGCACAAATTGACAAGATTCATTCGACTAAATGTACTTTTGTTAATTTAACTGAATAAGGTTAGTGGATCGAGCTGAGCAACAAGTTGTAGTTATTTTTGTTTGAAGGTGGCTGACAATGTCTCGAGTTGTGAAGAAAAGTTTCGGACTTCCATTGTCTAAAGGTATGAAGATTTGAATCCTGAGAAAAGAAAAGGTGAGTTATGCTGAAAAAACGAAATAAGTGATGAATAAAAATTAACTATTTTATCGAATCAAGAAGATTCGAGTATCAAAAAATCAGGTTAGTATTAGTGTTAGTATATATGAAGTCGAAAAATGTAGATTTAAATGGGAGTTTAACTAGTCGATGAGCCTGAAAATAAGAAAAAATTGAATTAGAAATCAATAGCCTGAAAAAAGAAAAGTTGAATTAGAAATCAATAGCCTGAAAAAAGAAAAGAAAAGTTGAATTGGAAATCAATAGCCTGAAAAAAGAAAAGTTGAATTAAAAATTAAAATAAAATGAATGAATAAAGAATTAAAATTATGAGAAAGATTCAAATCGAGTTTGTCACGACGTTTCGATTGTGTGTATCTACAATCGTCAGTTCTCACCTGAAGACGATTGTAGATACACACAATCGAAACGTCGTGACAAACTCGATTTGAATCTTTCTCATAATTTTAATTCTTTATTCATTCATTTTATTTTAATTTTTAATTCAACTTTTCTTTTTTCAGGCTATTGATTTCCAATTCAACTTTTCTTTTCTTTTTTCAGGCTATTGATTTCTAATTCAACTTTTCTTTTTTCAGGCTATTGATTTCTAATTCAATTTTTTCTTATTTTCAGGCTCATCGACTAGTTAAACTCCCATTTAAATCTACATTTTTCGACTTCATATATACTAACACTAATACTAACCTGATTTTTTGATACTCGAATCTTCTTGATTCGATAAAATAGTTAATTTTTATTCATCACTTATTTCGTTTTTTCAGCATAACTCATCTTTTCTTTTCTCAGGATTCAAATCTTCATACCTTTAGACAATGGAAGTCCGAAACTTTTCTTCACAAGTTGTAGTTAATTTTAACTACCCAGTTTTTACTGTGTAGGGACATTCAAGCCGTTATGAGCAAAAATAAATAGTTTCGACAAAAAAAATTCCTGAAGTTGAAAAATCTCGAATTTTCACACCCTAGAACCCCAGTATGATAGATCGACGAAATTCGAGAATGTGACAAAATACAGGGTGTTTCATTTGAAATAACAAAGTTGTCCAGAAACGTCTAAGGTACCATCGACCGTGAGAGACCCTGTATATCCTGTATATCATATAATAATGGACTTGAGGCAATGAAAAATCCCTCCCCCTGTACATACACCAGTGAATAAATGTACACAACGCGTCCTGGCAGCTTAATTAAATGGGAAGCGTGTCGATACGTTCGCTCAACGATAAGGCCCCAATGTCGCATCTTTCGACAAAATTATGACGTCCTACCAGCCCATGAATACAAAGTAACCGATAAAAATATTTACCCCAGCGTCGCGACGCGTCGTTCGGCCCCATATAAGCTGTTCTAGCTGCAAATTTTATTCTGGTCCGACATTGCTTCGTGCTTGCTCCCAACCACCGAACAGGGGTTCCATCGATTTCACCGGATTTCGTACAAAACGGGGGTAGGTTTTTGATCTATCTATATGTGTCCAATTTTCGATATACTTTAGCGCGATATCTCAGTTGTCTTTGGAGATGAAGTTTGTGGTTTTCACATTATCTCCCTATTTTTACTACTTCAAACTTCAAACTACACAAAACACACTTCTGAAAATCACATTAAAGAGAAACAGGCGTTATTCCACGCAAATGCTGTATGAAGAAACAAACATACTAAATATTAAACTATTATACTCTCACCAATGTTTGAAAAGGATGCACAAAACAAAACACAATTACAATCAGAAAAACTCTCGAATAACAAGATCCACTACAAATATGGACCTCAATATTGAATTCTTCAGAAAATCAATAACAAAGAGATCATTCTTTTTTTATGGACCTAAATTTTACAATTCATTACCAGTAAACATCAAAACAATCTCAAATACTGGAAAATTCGAAGCTGAAACAAAAAATTTTATTCGTAATGCTCCTAATATATTTTACGACATTTTAAAGCTATAATAAAATGTATATACGTATTTATTAACATACACTGAGTATAAATAATAGACATGATTATTATGAACCATTATGAAACTAACTAGCCCGCCACACAGGGGTCGACTGCTCCTTTCGTGAATACCCTGGAAAATACATATACATGTAGACATTTGTCATTTATCATTGTATTAATTACCCACAATGAACATTTTGTACATTGGCATAGGAAAATCCTATGATGGAGTATAAAAGCAAGACAGGCAACCTTGCCTAGGCTAGAATACTCGATTCATGGGTTTTCCTTATTATTACTACGACATTGTATTTACAAAATTGTACTTTCTTATGAAATAAACTTACTTACTTACTTAATTTTTTGTGAAGTATTGCTGTTTTTGAGATACAGGGCTGAATTGAAAATATTGCATTTTGGGACCCTTTCTGTATAAAAGTAACAGATGCATCTCATACATCTCTTTACGTAGAATCCAGTGGCGTAGTCACATTTTCGTACTGAGCTGTAATTATTCAGATATAACCTGAAGGTATGTATTTTCATGGAACACCCTGTATATTTTTCAATATATGGAACATTCTTGGCGCTATTTAAAAATATATATGATATACCTCGTGATTTATACTATATTATAAATATTAGCCCTGTATGTTGATAATAATTTCAAGATTTTATATACTTAGTTGGTAAAGAAAAATATCACTTCTAAAATAGATCCTTTGGCATAATAATCAAATACAACCCTCATTTATATAGGGTAATATAAAAATTATTTCAAATATTAAAATATATTCCATTTGAAAAAACATATAACTTCGAGGTATATATCTGAATATTGAAAGCTCAAATCTATATGAACCCTGTATTTATTGATCTACTGCTATTATTGCACCAATTTTCCAATAAAATATGTAATACTAGCCTGGTTTAGTAAGGCTTCACCCAAGCTATTCAGGTCTACACGCGTTTGATATAAGATTTGATTTAATCCTGAAACTTTTCGAAAAAAAATTTCTGAAAAAATTTCTGAAAAAATGTGTTGTCTGTATTTTTAACCACTTATAAAATTGATATGACAAACAAGTCTTCTAACGGTCTCTTTTTAACAAAAACAATTTATTCTGCTCATAAAATGATAAAAATAGTATATTATGATACAAGTTTTATAAGACGCTATTTTGTCGCACGCGTTGTTTGGAGTACGACGAGCGAAGCGAGGAGTGCTCCAAGTGAACAAGTGCGACAACGTGTCTTATAAAACGTGTGTCATATGCAATTTTTTCTATTTTAAATTAATTTTAAATTAAAATGGATTTAATATCGATAAATAACAGAAACATTTTCGATTGGTAACAATGATGACATTGAAATAATTAAAATCTGACGCACAAGCGTAAAGCCCAGTTTACAGTTGAGCGATTTTGATAATTTCAATACCAGCGGTGAAAAATTCAATGTTGTTATTGTTTTTATTGATCAATTTAAATCAAATTACACTCTGAATTTAAATTTACCAATGAAAACATTGAGTTTTTGACTGCTAGTATCACCGAATCCAAAATCGCTCAGAAGTAAAAGCTGAGCCTAACTCTTCTGACTTCCATTTGACAGTTCGATTGTACCAATCTCCGAATAATAAAAAATGCGTATAGAAATAGAGGCTATTTCGACACGCATTTGCGTTGCACAATGACTTCATTATACAACCAAAATAGAAAAAAGTCTTTGAATTAATGACTATACCATAACCAAAACTCTTCTGTGTTTATGGAATATATAAAATAGTAATATTCCATATTTCCATCAACCCACACATGAACATTTTAGGTTAGGTATATCGCGCTACACAAAGTTTATACAACGGTTTGGAACGCTCTGCATCTGTTTGAGTGGAGGCAGATCAAATGCAGCTATAGATCTGGGGAAACTCTTTTCCTTAGAAATGCTTGTATTCCATAATACATGCACCTTCACCCCCAATATAGGTACGGGAATATCACATTCCAAATCGAGTTCCTCGAAACATTACACTATGGGCGAGAAGAAGGATAAATCGGAGTCAACCTGGCACACCGTTTCATAAAAAAATACAGAGATTGTCGATCTTGTCCCGTTTCTGCCGGATGATCCAATATATCCAGAGGGCGTCCATGGGATGGTTCATCAAGGCTGACACGATCCCACTCAGCAAACAGACTGTCACCGCTCATAAACAAGCTCCGCTCGATGTTTGGATCGTAGGCAGCGATCAGAAGCTCATGTAAGTTTCATGTGACGTTTGCACACAAGATGGCGGACACATCAAAGACACTGCGGCCGGCGTTTCGAGATCGTGATGCAATCAAAAGGGCCGAAACGCCTTCGTCGCGGCTCCAAAGGGAAATATTGATGTAGGGTGTACAGGGGGTTTAATTAAGGTCGAAGTCGATTGATACTATATATAGGATGTTTGGATTGTGTGTGTGTGTGTATGCTGGGGTGCTTTGTTTGATGCGCAGCAAATACATCGAAGACTAATATCGTGAAATTGGGTGGAAAAATAGTGGGTTCTGTTGCGATTCTAGGAAAACTTAATTCACATAAAAAAATAGAAATATGAGAATGTTACTATAATATTGTGGTTCCCGCTATTGACGAGGGATACTATATGTATGGTCTAAAATAATAGTATTCGAAAGTAGTAACATCTAAAAAATTATTATGATTATATTGATTTCATTTGCTATCTTTGCTATTATTGTAGATCTCTTCACCATAATTTATATACAGTGTCACACATAAAATTCGCGACATATGGAAGTTTTTTTTATTAATAGATATAAAGATTTGACTATACGCAGTTATAGTTTGTATCTTTACATTATTCATGTGCTACTCTAAACCTGTCAAATTTTACATTTTTTTCGAAAATCCTCTAAAAATCAGTTTTTTTTTAAATTTCAAAAAATGCCAGAGAAGAAAGTTGCTCAGTTTCCAATTTTGTGCATTTGTTTCAAATTTGGACTCTCTACTGTCACTTCGACTTTTTTTCGTTTTTTTTAATTTTTCGAATCTTTCGCTCTATCGATTCGAACGAAACATGATTCAAATTTCATAATTTTGATGAATATGAGACTTCAATATCCTATCTTGCCCAAGAAATACCCACATTGGCCTGCTACCAGAAAATAAAAAAATGCATCTCCAGAAATTCGTCTTTGTTGTTGCAAAGTTCATCTAGTTTTTTCATTTCAATGTTAAACTGATGTGGATTTTCAATGTATGGACGTTAATATGTCAGTTATCGAATAAACGAGTTTCTCTTTATTCTTACTACACTCGTATTCCTTTTTTTAATAGATTTTCATCCAGTTTGATTATTTTTCTGACCAATAATTCAGTTACAAACCCGAAATATCATACTTTTCAGTGAACTAAACAATGACCTACAGTTTCATAACTATTCAAAATACTTTCGTTCTAGCGATTTGTACTAGACATGATATGAAATTTCATGATTTTAAACAATACAAGACTAATGCAACATCTTGGGATGAAAATATAGTAGGTACTGATCAAATCGAAATAAAATTTTCAGTTAGTAGTAGTCGAAGTGACAGTAGAGAGTCCAAATTTGGAACAAATGTATACAATTGGGAACTGAGCAACTTTTTTCTCTGGCATTTTTCGAAATTTGAAAAAAAAAAAGATTTTTTGAGGATTTTCGAAAAAAATGTCAAATTTGACAGGTTTAGAGTAGCACATGAAAAAAGTGAAGATGATGTATTATACTCATTTTTCAAGCACAAACTAATTGCGGACTCAAATTTTCTTTATATCTATTAATAAAAAAAACTTTCATATGTCGCGAACTTTATATGTGACACTGTATATATATGAGTCATCCAAAATGATAATACATATACTATTATAGTTAAATTTAATAAGTAACCATCAAGATTGATATAGGATGGTGAAACAGCTTTCTATTAACAAGCACTAGAAAAAACTGTAGACTACTTGTTGCCTACTTGACTTCAAACTGTGAAATTGTTTCCTGAGGTTATCAGAGATGGTGCCATATACCTTGAGTTGGCAAAGCAGAAACTGTGCATCTATCGTTTCTTCATCAGTATGATCTGTTCTTGGAGAAAAAAGCTGAGAATAAGAGTCAAAATATCGATAGGTAATTATTTCAGTTCTATTGAAAATATAGTAATTTAATGTCAGATGAAAACCACAGAAATATATAAGAAACAGAAATCTACCTTGATAATCGATCTCACCGCCATCTCCATTCGAGTCGTGGAATGATTACCTCACTTCTCAAATGGTCTACAAGTTTTTCGCAGAAACAATTGGAGAACCGTTACACCATCCTATACTAACTACTACACTATTATTATGATTATCTACCTTATATTATGGTGAAAATTTCTATACAAACTCTACTGTATCTTTTGTTTCAGGGAAAACCAACACAAATTTTGATAGTAATTATACCTGAAGTGAATAAAATTCCAGAACAATCCGTATACGAATTATTTCCTATCAGAATAGTGATTTATAGAGCTGAAAATGTTGTTGCAAACATTATTATAAATAATTACTATGTCAATATCGAGTGATCTACTATATAAATTATTCTTGTAGCTATAATGGACACACATTGTAAATAGAATTTACAAAAACTTTTTACTATTTTTTTTTCCTTTTTATTCAACGATACTCGAGAAACTTGGATTCTGAAAAATTCGATAGAGGAATTTTATTGAAACATCTGAAAGCAGTCTCCTCATAAGCGAATGCGAATAAGGTGAATCATCAATGTTTGCAGTACCACTGGCTTATTCAAGAAGCATACATCCTTCTGCTGTTTCTGCAGATGATGGTTATGTGTGGAAAAAGTGTTGATTGAAAACTGTGGTGACAGTCACGATGCTGCCTTCAATGATAGTTGTTGATGAATACCTACACAATGGACAATAAGCCCATGTACCAAGGAATGCTGAGAGTTGTCCATCAGTTGACAAGATCATTTATTATGCCATAAGATTTTTTTCAACATCTCGAAGATCCTTATACGGTTTCGAATTGCCCACTCTTATATCGTCGGTCTTGTTGATGATGCCACTGTGGGTTGTTGGAAAAGTCACTGCTCAAAAGAGGCTGATAGATATAGATATTATTGTGTTATAAATATACAATGCTAAATAACTTTGATTAATCATTATTTTATTGAAGAAACTCATAATATCAGCCATATTATTATCTATTATAAGTACGTTGAAGTGTGTCTAGTGAATTAAATGAACCCAAATCAAATAAATATTGATGAGATTATTCATGCAATAACAACGTATCGCGTATTGTAAAGATAGACATATGTTTGATTAAAGAATTAATGAAGTTCACAGGGCTAATAATTGACAATATTAAATGAAGCTTTACTTATCAGGAAGTGATTGACGTCATTGTTGCCACGACTAAGCCAAAAATTACATGATACGGAAATATTGGTAGTGATTGGGGATTTAGATTATTTGAGCTTAACTATATCGAGATATTATATATATTATGATGAATAATGTTGGCATTGACAGATACATACACATTTGATTCGATCATGAATGGAAATACTTTCTTAGTGTAACTGGAGTAGGTACTCAACGTCTTCAAGAATTCAATTCAATTCGCCAATTTGTTGATGGAAGTATATTCATTTTTAGATCTAATATTTCAAAAAGGAGCAGTATCCTATGGGTGGTACTTTTACAGCTATGATAATTAATCGATTTTCTTGAAAAAGGTGTTGAAGATAATGCCTATAAAGATGCTGATATATATTGTGACATCTGATAACACCTCATATCTTTCAGTGCTCAGGCCATCAGGCATGGAAATATACTCAGGATTCGTTGCCAGAAGATAAGTTCCTTCCTATTACTTAACCCACCATCACATTAGCCATTTCTTGTCGATGTTATCATCCTCAGACAACCACGTCACACCCAAGTGAACCAAGAAGACATGCATCTACTATGATAGCGGAGGTGGTGCATTCACAGTGGCGTATCGAATTCAAAGTCGAGACATGAACTGATTCTGACAAAAAAAAACTAATGAAGGCGGACCTCCCGATGAAATCCTCAATATCTATGTTCGGTATTGTCATCAACAACACCCTATTATGAGATGATCCATGTGAGAGGTCCATTGCTTAAACTACTTCACAAAAAATCATGATCTACCAAGTACCGATTTGACCTGTCATCATGAAGTATTTGGACCTGAATTATATTCACAGGAGAGCTACTGATCTAGTTGATGATCTTGCACGAACGAACTCGTTGATCATGACCTGTCTAGAACATCGCTGAAATGTAGGTAATCTCTTCCAGTTCCATATTCTCAAGAAAAAGTCCAATACCTATATCCTCTCCCCATATCCTTTTACTGGTTTGCACCAATTGAAGAACAAAATGAACTGAAGAATGATGGATTTGAGAAGAGACCAGCAGCTAGAAAGGGCTATTAAGAAATTATATAAACGCATCTACATCAGACAATCTATACTTACACTGAGGTATAATAAAATATGAACATTTCAAGTGACACAATAAGCTTAAGCAACTGAATACAGATACGGATTCTTGAAACAAAAGTACAATATTCGGTGGCGAAGGAAAAATACTTAAAATTCAGTTGGAACAAGGCTAATCCTGATAGGACGGAGCGCCACTGACTATCCACTGGCCACATCTATCAAGAGACCACCAAGTAGCCCACCATAAAATTATACTAAATCGTGCGGCCGTCTGGCCACCATTCATGGAAATATATGGGAATCCGTGTAGATATGAGACTATTGTTAGCGGATTACCAAGAGGTGCTACCAGTCTTGTACGATATAGCTGTGTTAAACAGTCGAGATAGTTACTCTCTGCGTTCTTCGTGTCGTTTCTCATCCTTTGAGGACGGGAAATGGTTATCTGGTATATAGGACTGGCTCAGGAATTAGAATGTCTCTGGGGAATATGCTGTAGGACGCTTTCCAAATTGGGGATTAACTCTGAAGAATTATGAATTTTGACAATGGTACAATTTGTTTGGCTACAAAAAATCTATCCTATTAGCCTGTTCAGAATGGATTTGAGTTTTCTTAGGAACAGATCCATCGTATACGGGGTGTTCAGGAGAACTGTGGAAAGTGAGCCAGTGAAAATTTGTTATCCAATTGAAACTCATTTTAGAAATGATTCCTCACTGCTTACATTTTGTTTTGTTACTCATAAGGAGGTTGAATATTCTTCCCTACTGACATTTGTTGAATTTTATTTTTGAAGCTTGACAAGCAAGAATCTGTGAATGATTTTTTTCTCACTTCATCACTGACCTACCCACTACTGAAGCGCATTTCAGTTTTTGAGTACTAAACATGATGACCCGTGTCGGATTGATAATAATCGAACAACATTCATATTGAATAGTATCTTGCTATTTTTTTTCTTTCATATTGATTGAATTATCTGTTACTCGTGGGTTCAGAGAAATTAATTTATTTTGGTTTTATTAAACCTAGGTGATGGGACTGTTTTTTCTGGAAATCTGCCAAGCATACTCCAGCTTTTCTATTGTCAAAATTTTCTTTCTATACCTTATTGTTAAGTTAACTCCTGGACTCAGTTCTAAAACTATACCAATTCAATTACTTTTGCTTTTGATTTGTTAAGAAGTTAGAAAGCCGTCTTTTTATAGTCGCCTTATCAAAATTACATATTTTCCACAAAGCATTAGATATTTTTCAATCAGTTTCCTGAGTCCATGTGTGTAAGTATATAGGAGTGATATTCGCATCGTCTATTTCCAATCTCGATTGAATTTTCTTGAACAACTCGAGCAAAATTGAAAGGATTCTGGGATTGCTTTTATCGGCTATTTCAGATAGTAACAAGTTTCAGAAGCGTTTTCCAAAAACCTGCAGTTGAATGGTTTTTTTCTTTTTCAGTCACAATTCAGTAGGTACTCACATCGTTTCCAACGATGTTAATGAATAAAAAATAACACTAAACTATTTGCAACAATTACTGAAACGATGGCGACGAGATAAGCATCATTTATTTGTTGTTAATTACGAAAAGCTTTTAAGATGGTCTCCGGAGTGGTTGTTGGGGCCATACGAACTAACCATTTCGACCTGATCAGGATGTAATATATAACGTTGGTGAAGATTCTGATGACGATAACGATGATATTCTTGTTGGAATGTTTATCTATGGGCAGATGACGTTTCAGCTCGAAAGTGTTTATTAAAAACAAGCATGACCAATTATTCAGCTCCTACCAGTGGCATCCACAATTTTTTGTTATTGAAGGGAAACTGTGAGTGCTATAAATGCTCATTGATCAGCATCAGTTTTGCTCTCAATATTGGCAAGATAATTGAGAGGTTGTAGTTGTAATTTAACTGGATTTTTTCTCTACATAATTGATGTATGTATGTTCTTTTTTATTTATAGCGGGTTCAGAATTTGAGAGAAAGAGTGATGTAGTCAGAATCTATCAATGTCAAAATTGGATTGATACAGATAAATTCATTGTTAACGATATTTTTATCATTTGGCTATACGAAAGAATCTATGCAAATTCGGATACCTATGAATATTAGAATTTTACTATATTATTGGAAGCTATAGGTATATACATATAGACATCAGGAAAGACATAAGGTGAGTTCCACAACTTTTTGATCGTGTTTTGAATTTTTTTCTCAAGTAGCAATTATTACAGCAACTGATACATTTTCATGATTGAAAACGGTAAATGGATAATGTTTTGTTCCATAACGGATACCTACGCCACTGACAGTCACCAAAGCCAGGTAGTCCTTTTTTGTCATTAGACCTGTACAATTAGGTGTTCCGTCCCAGCTGTTCAATTCCCTGTATAAATCATAGACTAATCGTTGTCTAAACAAGCTTCAAATGGTTATATACCTACTATTTGTGCTACTGAAATGATAATCTATCGTTAACTCCCGAATCAGAATTCGTCATGGTTCCAAATGTGATTCATGAGCTATAGAAATATTCCAGATTGAGAATTAGATGATGAAGCGAAAAATAACTGTTGTTCAATATTTAACATTTTTATACCTATAGGTGTAGAGATTTTTGCCTCAAATAAGTAGGTGATTAGGATTCAGAGGAATGCAGTGTCATTCGGATTTTGTCAAAAATAACTCCAATTGTTAATATAGTGAATGGAATAGTAATATCTTGTGTCCATTTCATCAAATAACGATACTCACTAGTCCTCAGTTTCAATATTGTTATTCGAAATTTAATCGCAAACTTGGTTGCAAAACAACTCTCAAATTCTATTTAAGACTTGCATGAGTTAGGAAGACCTAAGAGCTTTTTATGAGTAAGTCGAAAAACTACTTTCGTATTTAAGTATTATAAATTTTCTCAAGAATGAGAATATTTTCATGATCGAGTAATTTGTTATTGAATAATTCAATCGGAATTATAAAAACTAAAATTATACTTCTCCATAGCAACTTATGTTGGTTTTCTAAGTTCAGTGAAATTCAATTAATTCAAGTGAATTTGGCGATATTTTTGATTTGAAATTTCGAAATAATAATATATAAAAAAGATTTCTAAAACACGGGATTGTTGAGCTCAAAATAAAAGAGGTTTTGCGAAAAAAATAATCAGAAAATATTGACATGATTTATTCCTCTGTTTTTCTAATACTTAAGTAGTAGAAACAAAGAAAATAGATTCTTCAAAATTTTTTCGATGTAGGTACCTGAAAGTCTGTAAACACTGAAATTTTCCAATGACACTTGGAATGGTACTTTGAATGTGCAACTTTTTTCCAATCAACCTAATTCGTATGTCCTCCCGCATTTTCGAGATCCCCATGCCTTCTTATCTTAATCACGCTGTATAAAGTTTCCAAAATTAACATCCAGAAATGTCCTTCACAATAAACCTATCATAATGACATATCTTATAAGACCTCACATCTAAACGACATATGCCCAGCTAGATGCGCTGCTCTACATAATAATACAGGAGAAACAGAAACAACATTTCGGCCCAGGCATGTACAGGTGTATTCCAAACATTAGCATCTCAAAAGACTATTCAAATAAACCCAGATGTCGTTAAGATACCGCTATTGGTCAGTGGGAGGTAGTGTTCCTTTGTTTTTGGTTTAGGAGGTCCACGGATGGAGTTGGCACGGCGTCTTTGTACACTCGGTGTTTTCCCCATGAAACACGATATTAAACATTTCCAGATTCGAGTGATAAGCCCAGAATTTGGGCCATGTAAAACATATTGTCTGATTTCCATCTGACATCTAGGCTGTAGCAAGCAAAGCTTTTTTCCCATATGGTCATTTGTTTCTTGTAGGTACCAAGTATTTATATTCAGGGCACACACAGAGTCACTGATAGGCAAAGTGACATCATAAAACAGGAATACAATACGTAGGTACTAAAATAAATGGCATCTTCTTCAGTTCCATGAATATGAAATAAGTGATCTCACATCTATATGAAAGGAGGTCACAAAGCAGATGCCAGTTGAAACCTATTTGCAGACTCCTTTTATCTTGATATGAATATTTCTTACATATCGTCATTGTCACCTCCAATCAAAATTATTTATCATTTTCTTAATCAGAGAGATAATTTTGTTGTATCACTATTTTACCAAAGAGCTGTGGGTGAAAGATAAGCATCGAAATATTTCAGAGAACACCTTAACATATCAGTTAATGAGTTTAACACCTTCCATGCGATATATACACAAATCAAGCGACATGCAAATGAGAAGTCGTCTAATCAGAGAAAGTCATTGTTGATGGTGGACAGTTACAAAAGTAGATAAGAACATCATTTCGCAGATGTCCATTGTCACTGACTCCATCTGATTTGAATAATGTCGAAAAATCTGATATCGATATCACATCACAATCTTAATTGGGGAATTCTTCAACTTATCCTTGAATCAATCAATATCTGCTTGTGACAATTGGAATGCCTTATGAAATCAAGGAGCAATTGCAATTGCAGTAAAGGTAATGCAAATGAAGACGATGATGATTTCACTGATGGAATCAAAGAAGAAAGTTGAGAATCAGAAACGTATAAACATGGATTTGAACTGTATATACACGAACTATCAAGCAATAAGATCTGATTTGGTAACAAAGTGTATCTGCCAATGCGAAGAGAATGTAGTTTTGAAATATCCTTTGTTGCAAGAGTTTCACATAGAAATATCGAAAACGGCATTCTGTTACACATGATCACCGATCGTCTTTTTGATGGCATTAAAGAATAAAAACATTCCCTCCCCATCTGTTGACGAGTTTAACACCTTTCACCGAAACAGCTAAGGCAAACCAACCCACCGACACGTAAATAAGCCATCATCTAATCAGGGAAAGCCATGAAACTCATGGAACAGTAGCGACGCAGATAAAAACGCCATTAACTGCTGTTTTCCATTTTGCAGATGGCGGCTACCCGATGTCCATCTAATTTAATTAATGTCGATCCAACCAGCTCTCAATGGAGATGCAATGAAATAATGGGATAGGAGAAGACCGGAAAAGTGGCTATTAGACGGTGAGATCTCCTTATTTAGTGGCCGATAGTGATAATGCTTCCGCCATTAGTCAGCTGGCGTTTGTAACGAGACCAGGACTGCGTGCTTGTCCAGTGGATTTATGCAGAAGTTTTCAGTTTTGAAGCGCTAGAAGTTCAGCCACTGGTTTTCAATACAACCATTCACTGTCAGTTTGTTTTGCAAATCATATATTATCTAACTAGTGCTTCGGATGACACTTAAAAACCTAAGGTCAGGGTTTTCCTAACCCACAACTATGTGACAAGGAGTCGAATGTCGAGTAATAAAAACAAATTATTGTCTGCGGGTTGAATCGCTGATATAAATGCACATTCTTTTGGATTATGAAGAAGAGAAGATTTCTAGTATGATAATTATTTAAAATCAATCGAATATCTTACATTACCACTAATTCTAAGTTTTTGAAAATAAATGTAAATACTCTAGATAAATAAGCAGCACTTTCTGATGGGACTCCAATATCATGGGGTACTCTACTACTCGTGTGTGGCTTTTGATTATTATGAATACCATACAATGTCAGAAGTCATCAAATACGATTCGTATTCCGATTTTCAAATCACTGACTATCATCATTCACTATCATGTGATTTAGTAAATATTTATCGAATATTTTGATTAAGTATAGTACTCACTCTCACCTTTTTCCATTTTGCTATACTAGGCTATCAGGCTATAACTCTTTTTGGGATGTACTTTTTATTCAAAGTGTTATTAGCTAGGAGTTCTAAAAAAGGGTATACCTTGACAGGTTATAATGCATAAAAAACATTCGGATTTTAGGAAATCTAAGTAGTATACCACAGGAAATAGTCTATATTGGTCTAATCTATGAAATTCTATGGACAAGTCCTTAGATCATGTATGCTTACGCCTGATCCGGCATCCAGGTTATTTGTTTGGTAGGTCCGGAGGGTTTAACGTACGTTATACATATGTGATGTACCACGTGATATCACAGTACTTTCTTGTAAACCCCTCTAAATACCAAACAAATACTACATGATGCCGGATCTAGCGTAAGCATACCTTGGTCCCTTACTTTTCTTAGTATATATAAATGATCTTCCTGAAGTTTTCAATGATTCAAATACTGCTGTTGTTAGCTATGCAGACGATTCAAATCTGATTCTACCAGTTGGTGATCATATACACTTAGAAAACACTATCTCAAAAACAATTTCGATGGTATCTGATTATTGCAATGTGAATAACCTCCTTCTGAATACTGCAAAAACAAATTGCATCGTTTTCAAAACTAGCCGCAAAAACATTAACATTCCAGAGTATGTACATGTGAGAAACGATGAAAAATTGTATTTCTCCACACATACAAAAGTATTAGGCATATATATTGATGACAAACTGAACTATGAATTTCATATTGATTTTCTTGCAAAAAAACTAGCCTCGAAATGTTTTGCTTTAAGAGTTTTAAAAAAATACTTGAATTTAGAGGCACTCAAAACTGCATACTATGGGACAGTTTATCCTTTTATGAAGTATGGGATATTAATTTGGGGTGGGAGTTCACTATTGGAACGTATATTCATCATGCAGAAGCGAATTATGAAAACCATGTTGAATATGAACTATACAGAATCTTGTCGTGGTATTTTTAAAGGTCATCAAATGCTTACTGTATATGCCATTTATATATATGTTTGTGTAATTTTTGCATATGACAATAAATCTAAATTTGAAACTGACACATACCAACATGAATACTTCACAAGAAATAAATCGGATTTCGTTTTCCCAAAGCATAGATTGAAAAACACAGAGAAAGGACCACACTATGCTGCCATTAAATTTTACAACCATATACCCTCGATAATCAGAGAAGACTGTTCTAGGAATAGATTCAAAAAAGTTGTTTTTGATCTATTATGTGACATTGAACCATATTCTTTAGAGGAATTTTTAGGAAAATAACTGAGTGATTGTCATCAATGTACTTTATCATTTTAATTTTTATTTTTTGTTATATACATGTTTTTATCTATACACTTATTAATGTTTTGATTGTGATATTTTATCAGATTTAGCTTTTTCAGTTTATCTTAGATTTAAGACGTATTTTGTTATGACCTGAGTTTTTCAACTGTTACAAATTGAAAGCTTCAATAAATTATCTATCTATCTATCTATATATGATGTGAGGTAGGGATCACCAAGTTCTTGAATATTTCAAGATTTTGTCTTGATCAAGAACTAATTTTAGATTTCAAGACAAGAAAAGAAATTTTACATCAATACCAAGATTTCTTGTCAAGAAAACAAGAAATCGTGAAATGAAATATCTTGAAATATGAATATCGCTGATATAAAATATGCGTACCAACTTAGTTATTTTCGATAGAACAACCCATATATTTTTCGAAAAAAATGAAGATATCCATTTTCATGATTTCAGGAATATATTGATTTATAATTTGATTTTTCCAAATCGCAATAATCGACATGAAGAAACAATAAGGCATAAATACCTTGATAGTTTGAATTTTGACACTACTTGTCAAAGTCGATAAGAAGTTTGATCAAAATTGACAAGCTTGACTTAAAATAATTGCTGTAGAAGAAAAATGTCAAGTCAAAATTTAAAAAAAATTTCTTGACCTTGTCTCAAGGCAAGACAAGAAGTTGTTATCAAGACAAGAATTCTAGCTAGCTAGACTTTCTTTTGTTTCTCTGAAACAAAAGTAAATAATAGGCATTTTTCATATTTTGTTATTACATATGTATATATGGATGAGAAGAAGAATTCATAACCTTGACCTTAACCTACAATTGTCACTAATAATACACCATCAGTATAACTAAAATCCGCTGAGTGATGTTTAAATAATGATAATAATTATTTCCTTTCAATTCAATTTGTCATATGACATAATATTAATGTATGTATATTTATGAGTTTCCAAAAGTATGTTATTTACAATCTATGTTTAACAACTTAACAGTATTCATCCTCGACTTAGTTGTGAGTATGAAATTTTTCATTTATATTTTACATTATTCTGACTTTTTTGAATTTCATGTAGCTTTCCTGATGATGAAAATTAAAGTTTTCCGAAAGCTTGGAACTTAAAAGAGTCCACATTTACTTGCTGCATTCCCCAAGAAATTCAGTTTCACCTCTAACTAGTCAGCAACGACTTTCTCCCATCTTTCTCCTATATATGGATATATAAAAAACCAAATCGAAATAGCCAGGTATCAATCTTTTTGCATTGGAATACGAGATGTGTCGAACAATAAAATGTAGTAGTAGTAGTAGTAGTTTATTGGCCACATAACATACATACAATTGGCAGGTCAAAAATGTCATAGACAGTCATGAGAATATAAAAATTTCACGTTACATAGATAAAAATTAAAAATATAGTTAAAAAGAAAAGAAGCAAATTCACATAAAAACACATATATACGTATTTACACATTAAAAAGCTTACTCGGTGAACATTCAGTGTTTGGATTCCAATGCCAGAAACTCTTCTATTGAATAAAAGCTATTTTCCAGGAGGTATTTCTTTGTTGCATTTTCAAAGTTGTTATAGCTTTTGATATCCTTTATATATTTTGGCAGGTTGTTATAAAGATATATGCAATTATAAAATGTAGACTTTTTAAATGTTGCAGTTTTATGTTTTGGTATTTCCAACATAAAACTTCTTGATGGATAATTATGATGACTTCCTAACACGTTGAAGTCAGAAATGTTGCTTTTCACAAAAGTTACACATTTTAAAATGAAAATAGAATGGAAGGGCAGAATGAGGTGTTGTTTGAAGACAGCCCTACATGAGTCCCTGTATTCTAAATTAAATATTAATCTAATAATTCTTTTTTGAGAGGTAAAAACTCTTTTATATTCAGTAGCCAGCCCCCATGTTGCGATATTGTTCGATATATGGCTATATGCAAACGAATAGTATAAATTCAACAACCCCTTTTGGTCCAAAATTGGTTTCATCTGAAGAATTGCATAGTATGCTTTATTTAGTTGTTTACAAACAAGGAGAAACTAAGGTCTGAGTTAAGCCATGTCCCAAGTAACTTGACATTGTCACTAAATATTAAATTTTTATAGAAGGTTTTTGGAACCGATTTTTTCATATTGAAATTTATGCAGACTGTCTTATCAGTATTTAAAATAAGTGGATTTTCTTGGCACCATTGTTGCATTTCACTGAGAGCTTTTTCTATATTACTGTGCAATTCTTCAAGGGTTTCTCCACAGACAATGTTTGAAGTTGCTCCTAATTAAGACTAGTCAGATATCAAATATCATCCATCTCTACCATAAAAGTGGATGGGTATAAACCCCTCCTGCACCTTGTTGAAATCACAGGCAAAGGATCGATACATCAGAAAAGTCATAATACCTTCTTTCATGGGACTTACCACCACCCGAAAATATCCAAAATTAGATCTGTTTAAACGACACTGGGTATAACACAGGTCTTGTGTGTCAAGTCTCCTGATTGACACTATTGTAGGCGTTTGTTGTTGAGAGAAGCATTGTTGGCCATTTGGTTTGGACCACCTAATCCCGAGAGCAAACAGCTTATTTTGTGTGAAATGCTCCAAACTAGGGGCGTTCCATGATGAGTTGGCAGTGGGTGAGAGGGTAGTTCTTGGACAAGTTCATTGAATAATGGAGAAAATTCAAGGTGTAAGAGGGCTGACAGGAAGAAGTCACTCTACAATTATTGGGCTTGTAGGTGTGAGAACGAATTTCATTAAAATTGTATATTCGGTGTCGGTATACCGGGTGTAACAGGATCATGGTACACCCCCCGTATCTCCGTTAGTTTCAGAAATAATTTATTGAAATTTGGGACATGCTATGAACATAATAAGCGTTACTTTTTGACCTACAAATGATTTGTACCAACTTTCGATTTTTGAATGGAACACTCTGTGTATTATTGCATTTCTGAAATCTGCAAAATTTTCTGAATCCGATGATATCAAATAAGTGACATTTTAAAGGTCAAAATTTTCGATAATTTTGTTTTCTTATGTTCTTTTAGTTGTAATTTCCATTGTATTTATCGCACATTTTAAAACCAAGTATGAAAAAATTCCTTATTGGTAGTACTAATAAATGGTACCACGGTACTAATATGGTTCCATATGAAAAAAAAACGAGTTTTACCGCAAAGTCGACTATGATGAACTTTATTTGCTCATAAAAAACGAAATATAGTATTTTTGACGGGATTTAGATTTTACTAGCATTAGACGGAGCAATTGGAATAAATCGGAACCATCATGGCACACCTAAATGGAAAACTAAAAATTGAATTTTAAAAAATTTTGACGTTTGAAATGTCACTTATGTGGTATCAATTGGATCCAGAAAATTATGCAGATTTCAAAAATGTAATAATATACAGTGTGTTCCATTTAAAAATCGAGAGTTGGTATCACTTCCGGAAGTGTAAAAAAAATCATTTGTAGGTCAAAAAGTCACGCTTATTATGTTCATAGCATGTCCCGAATTTCAATAAATTACCTCTGAAACTAATGGAGATACGGGGGAGGGTGTATCATGATCCTGTTACACCCGGTATATAGAATATTTCATTGGAGATCAAACAGACTCCTCACGAGAAATATTTCGCTTTGATGACGATGTTATGAAGTAACTTGTTATCTGAAAACTATCAGTGGAGTGTGAAAATTTCACCAATAAATATTTTGAGTGATCGAATAACTTATCCAAAAGTAAGAAAATGTGGAATAATTGTTAATAATACAATTGAACGATGAGTTAATCAACTACAAACTAATTGTATACCTATGCTGATTTAGAAATGAAAAGAATATGATTCAATATTGCATTTCTTGAAACTTTTGATGATATAGCAAGGTTGAGAAATAATAAATATGAATTAATGGAAAAAAATGTCTGGATCACCCTGTATCAGAGAATTCATCTGTTGGTCTGAAAGAAGCTGCTGCGTTCTTCTCCGACCACCTCTTGGTTTGGAAGCACACATGCGTTCGAAATAATGACATTAAATAATATATTAAGATCTTACAAGATTAATTCATATTTATGATATGTAAATGAGCCCATAAATCAATAGAGGCCATTTAGACTGCCTCAATGTTGGTTCCTATGTGTACCTGGCCATTGGACCTCGCATTATATTCAAATTTATTGGAACATCTGAACGGGATGTGAAATTTATAACGACAACGCTTAAGATGTTTTCCTTTATTGTTTTTTGTCTTGTGGAAATTTGTCATGGGTGATTAATATGTTACCTTCAGCCATGTGCAATTGACATTGTTCTCAGAGTATGACATATTGTGCACATCGAAAAAAAAACGTTAAGATCGTTTGAATATCTTCCAATGCACATTTTCTAAACAGAAAAAAAAAGGAAAAAAATGCATGGACGTGTTTTCTTAAAGTTAAATAAAATAAATGAATGAAGTACTCTCGAAGCATCTTCTCAAAATAGGTGATAGACACCCAATTTCAATTCAATATTTTCTCTTGTCAACAATATAGACTCTACATTCAAAACAGTGATTGACAGTTTAAAACCAAAATGAAATAATCAGATATCATTTTTTCCTACGACCACGTATGAAAACGTCAATAATCACACTGTTTTGTTATTCAGAAAGTAGCTCATATCACCATGGTATTGTTTATTTGAAAGAAAAAAGCACAAGTGTTGATATGAAAAATATCACAACGGTCGCATGAATTGATAGAAATAATTAGGTATATTGTGTATATTGAAATTTCTGTCTCGTTTCGAATTATACTGAGAATTCTTTATCTATTAATTTCAATGTGTCCATGATACATAACCTCTGAATTCAGTTTGACGAAAATTAGGGACAGTGACTGGAACTATTTCTATACATGTCTGATGATGTTGATGACAGCGGGTGAGATCATGCAAAAGAGTACGGCTACGGTTTTATGTGCATCATGCATCAGTTTGATATCACAGTATCACCAAAGAGTAGATTCTTTAGTATCACAGATGTTAGTTTCAGAACGCACTAACTCGTACGCGATACGCGATTGCGCACTACGTACTTCTATGGTTCTGTATTCCTGGTTGTGTGATTACTGGCGCTATAGCAGGCGTATGGTGTCAAGGTTGTTTATATACGCTGGTGTCAATATCAATAAAATTTGTCCAAACTAAACTAACTCAATCAATCAGTAATTCACATAATGAGGAATTGTCGGAGAAGTATTCAAATATCATCTTGAATATGGAAATAAACAGTACTTGATATTGAATCAAAACCACCTGAAATTCTAGAGACCGCTCAAGTTACATTTTTGACAAGACCTCCCGCGAAATGAAAGTATTCGGAGTCGTAGGAAAAATAGTGTACAAAACGTGTTGGAAAGTGCATTTCCTTCACTCGTTACGTTTCCGCACTCACCGCTACGCGGCTCGTGCTAAACGACTACTCGTGTGAAATATGTCACTTTCCACACTTGTTGTGTAATAGACTATTTCGAGGCTTGTCCACTTTTTTCTTGATACATCACATGGTGGATTGAAGACTTCTGCAACTTTGCTATACCTACTGCCTATTGGGTACTCTCATTGTCAAGTATTTACTCTAAATTGAGTCAAATTTGAATAAAATGAACCACTGTTTACTTTTTTAATGAATAGGTATCAGAAAAAAATGTATTGATGTTTTCAAATGAGCAAGGCATATGGTTAGTAAAATGTATATGGCCGACTGACTGCCCTGGGATATTGTTAAAGTATTGAACTCATTTCACTTGGTATTTGGTTGAATTTCTGCTGTACCCACCAATAAACAGTATCCCAACCAAAACACAACAAATTTCTCATGGACAAGCCATAACATATTCATAATCAACATCATAACACCAGAACGTCCAAAGCCGCAATAAGGCGATTAGAGTGCGAAAACTTCTCTTTTTTGTGCCGATTGTGACGATGACAGTAAGACACCCTTATATGCAGGACACATGTGTTATTTTCGTTATTACTTTCGCAAAAGGGAAAGAGGATTAAAGAGGAGAGAATCGTCCGGAATAGGGTGGACCACTGAAGGTTATCGCCACCAATATCTGGCGAAGGGTTCGGAGAAATGTTTTGGGCAACTGGAAGCGATATAGAAAAAGGATCAGAGTTGGCTGACCCACCCACAGGACAATGCGACAAATCGGATCAAAAAGTCGACAATATTGTAGCTGTATACAATGGGCCTCAACAGATGAAACGGATTTCACGCAAAGATGAGTTTTTTCTCTAAGGATTCTGTAGGGAAAGGTTATTTGGATTGTTATATTCGATTCATTCATTTCTTCTATGATGGTCATTATTCATCGAATTAAAATAAGGATCAACCAACACACACAAAATATTTTTTGAGGACGACGATAATTTATAATTTGATCCTATAAAGTGGAGTATCTGTTGACATGACATTAAAATGCCAGTGGTTGAATTGAATTAAATTTCAGTCCTGTCTGTTTCAGGTACATTTGAATTTCAAATAATTCACTTTAATACACAACAATAGGTGTCACTCTGTGGGATTCTAATTCCAAAGTCAAACTCGCAAAGTCAAGAAAACTTGTCACTTTTTTATGATTTTTGCCCCAATGAAGAATCTAAAGATTGTGAGCACCGATTTCAACCTTGTCAAAAACAGCGAAATATTTGTCTTCACAACAGTTTTTTGCTATTTCCACCCTGTAAGACTGATTTTTTGATGATATACAACAGGTAGATTTTTGAAGTGGACTAAATTTCCTATTATTTGAGAGAAAAATCGTCTCTGTAGGTCGAATAGTTTTCGAGATTAAGCCTTTTATAATGTAACGATTTTTTCGAACTTGTCAATTGCCAGCAATATCTGTCCTGAGTGAATTTTGACTGTTTCTTTTGAAAATGAAGTGTAATTTGTGTATTCGATTTCGCTCTAGGATTGATAAAAACAATCATAAAAACTACGAAAATTTAGTAGATTGTATTAATTGTACTGAATAACCGAGGTACTAGAAAGAGAAATTAGTCTATCCAATTAGAATATCAAACATAGTTTGAAATGAATGTCTGGTAGACTACGAGCAGAAAACAACTACTTTCCTGGTAAATACCACGCAGAACATTGAATTATATCTGCTCGTAATCCATGCAACGATTCACACTGTGAATGCAGATCGCAAATGTTTCTTTCTTCCTAAGACGTGACAAATTCACATCGGGACAGGCACGCCTAACAACCTACAGACCGGTTTCGGGCTTATTGGCCCTCATCAGTGCAGGGTAGTTATCCGAGTAGAGACCGTAAGATCTCCACTCGAAGCGTTGCCTGTCCCAATGCACCTTCGTCGCGTTTATTTGACCGCACTGAGCCGCGTTCCAACAGACAATTGGAAGTGGCGACACCATGCGGCAAAAGAAAGAAACACTCCAGAACTAAATCTCCCAAGTCACAGAACTTGGAAGTGGCTTATAGCTCGACTAAGCTAATAAATGAAAAATGGAAAAGTCATGGTAGGCCAGGAAGTCAGGAAGCCAGGTACTGACGTACTCGCACCAACTTATTATATTGAAATGTCAATATGCTTTGCTGTATTACTTGTTGTGTGATTCTTTCATATTCGTGACAGCAATAGACAGAAAGAAATAGAAATTGACAGATCTATCGATATCATATACATAATATCCTGATCTCTCGAATATCTCTTGATTTTATTCATGACCATTTTGATGGAGTTGACATCCAGTGGCATCCCACTTCCTATGATCCGAAACTCTCATCTCTTCGAACCCGCAATGTAAACACCAAAATATACTCGAGGTAAATGTCGTATTAGCATCTCCACGTCAGATCCTTCAGGCTATCCGAGAAATCCCGCAAACCGATTGGATTGGGGTGACGGGGGCACCCTTCCCCCCCCCCCTTTCCCCCTTTTCCCCCCTTCCCGAAACCAATATCGCATTACACCGCTTTCGGCCGCTTACCAAAATACTCCCAGAATTTTATGGGAGGTTGTGCGTAAGCACACGAAATGAAGGAAATAAGCGGGCGAGTAAAAAAGTCTCATTGCATATCCAGCTTGGGTTTCCAGCAGATCAGTGCTGGCGTCAATTACTCCAATCCAAAGGGAACTTGATGGTATGAAGTAGACTGGCTTTTCAACACAACATATCCTGCGTAACTATGAAGTACTACCACCAGCGTCAGTTCACACAAAGATGACATCAACATCCTCAATCATATTTCTAGAGTTAGAGTCAGTTTTCTCATTTACCTTGTTCATGGCATTGACTTCCATCGAGTTGTGGATTCAATAGAAACTATCGGAGTTCTCAACACCATCAGCTCCTCCACATGAAGCCTTTTGAGTTACTTGAGAAATCTAGAAGCCCACCACGATACAGCTGATCAAGAACACAATGTTCAGGATCTAAATTGAAAGAAAGACTCATTCCGTCTTGTCCAATTAATGTTCAGGAAGTTCATAAAAGAACCATCACTCACAGACTCGATGGAAAATAGTACCTAGGTCTATTAGTGTTGTCGAGTATCATCAAGAAGAAAACAGAAAAGAGGAAACAATAGTATCCATGTCCTTTGCACTGTTGAGGAATAACTAGATTCTGATTCTCCTGCTTGGGTGAAGAAAAACCAAGAGTCACCAATGCTGATGAACCAATACCACAGCAAAAATTCTCAAGTCGCGATGGGCAAGGCTGAGAATGTCGATTGGGAGCCTGTTAATTTTGTCACCCCATAACCTGCCAGACCCCCTGGGGAGCGACTCTGCTTCAACTCATCACATCGGGAGCCCGATCTGCAGCCGACTTATTTGGGATTTTTAATATAGTCGAGAGTGTTAGGTTAGGATGATGAATAAATCATGATGCGCGAGTGCCAGTATCAAGTGAGGATTCTCCGAGTCAAATGAGAATGTTGCGACGGGGGTGATGGAGGAACCTTGATATCCGATTACTGATTGAATTCGAAAAGACAAAGTTTCGATATAAATGAATACACTAAATGTTGTTGGTGATCATATTGAACAGAATGGGACCTAAATATGATTCTTGGGAGACTCCTATTTCATTGGACTCTAACATCAGGATATTTGAATGATCTAAGGCACATAATGTTGTTGAGATTCGATATGGAAAGAAATAAATCTGGGTGGATATCTCCAGATATGTCGCCTGATATTTGATTGCTAATATAAGTTTTCATTCATAACGTCTTTGATAACGTCTAGCATCAATTGAAAACGATAATCCATTGGAATCAAACCGAGCTTTCAATTTAAGCATACCTTCAAAATAATTGACGAGTCCGTGCTAATTTTGCCTACATTAGTGACAAAAGTATGCTAAGATTGGCAATTTCTAACATTCAACATTTCAACGCAGTATTCAGTAATCTATAACTGTTCTGTCTTGAATCTCCGTCATAAGTTATATATTCCATCACCATCCAGTGTTGTCGACACTCAGTAATTAATCATATTGCGGAACTCCCTTCTCTCACCCATCAATAGAAGGAGCGCATTCCCTAGTCCTGAGGGACTCTCTGAAGGCCTATTGAAACTCAGTTAATTGCAACTACAGGATGTGCAGAAAGCAATCGATGAAATTAACAATATATACACAAGTTACACATACACAGCTTTCAATATACCTCACAAACTATCTGAGTAATCAAATGTATGGAAGTTGACTTTGATTAGCTAGGAAAACATTTATGTGTGAGGAATTCACTATGCAAGGCAAAGAATGAGTACTGTGCTATGTTGATGCCTATCAGATTGCGCCGAAAAATTTAATACGGCTATATTTTTCATTTTACGACATCCTTGAAATATTTCCAAACACCACCCGCGTATAATTTCGAGACACGGTTTTAATTTTAACGGTCCCAAACGACTCTAAGATGCGATACACATCTGGAAGGGAGACCTTAATGGAGCTACAAACTTGTTCACTCGAAATATTATGATGTATTAGTTGGTTGAGATGGATGAGAGGGGTATTTTGGTATTTTCTGTTCACTAGTTACCTCATTATAACGAAATGGATCATGCGCTGGTAATTGAATTATGTCACTTGTACTTATATGCTAATTAACTGAGTGATTCGAGTTTTCTCCAAAATTTAACGCTGTTGTTCATTTACCTATCGGTTGTTGTCACTCTATCAAGATTTCCTTGAATACTTTCCATACTGTTATAATTATTTTGATACCAACGTCTTCAGTGAATTGAAGAAGATTTACCCTTCCCGTACCAATATAGCTCATTTGGCCCCTTTTCTCCCATTAACTTCTCTTCACAAAAGATAATGTTCCCTTGATGCGTGCTTACTCAACATTTTGTACAATGTTTATCACTATTAGCGGGGTATAAGAAATATACAAGCTAGCCATCTTGAGGATATAAAAGTGATATTAATGATTCAATGGTGATAAAGTGGCAGTAGGAGTTCTAGATGAAGAAAAATGGTGACTGGCAAACGGAGTTGTACATCATAGGCTGTTAAGGAGTGTTTTCGAGCTAGAAAGCGGAATTACATTTTTCTCGTCGAGGAAATGAAGGAGATTTTAACAAGAGCCAGATTCGTAATTTTTTATTCCATTTCACTGGATTCATAGTATTTATAGTAAAACGTTTGAGCTTGAGCTGATATCAGTTGCTATTCTTCATTGGCTTAGAACCACAAAAAGCTATTCTCACACTTATACTTACCAAATTGGTTATAATTATTATAATTTCAATCATCGCCTTTACTTTACCTTTGTCTCATAGTATACAGGCTGTCCATATTTCGAGTGCCACTATGGGGATCTCGCTTATCTTAACAGATACGAATTTGGTTAAATTGGGGCAAAGTTGCGCATTTCAGTGCTGAATAATTATCTGAAGATAAATTTGAAATATCTATGATAGTTTTGAAAATATCGCCAAAAAACGAAAATTTCTGATTTTCATTTTTAATTTTTTGATAGTAAACCAATGATGCTAGACATTTCTAACTAAAACATTGTTCAGACACTTTTTCATGGAGAATTCGAATATGGCATCGTATTCTTGATAATTTTCAAGATGGCGGAGAAACACCTGTCAACTGGACGCCATTTTGGATTTTAACAATTTTGAATTCCTTTTTTGTTTATCTTTATAGCGATGTATCACACATGGTGTTCCAATATCACATTTTTGATAAAAATCAAATTTTTCACTTTTTGTAAAGAGTGCTTTGGAAAAAACAAACTATTCATCTGTCGCGAACAATATTTTGACAGTTTGATTTGTCTGTTTGGTGGCGAGTTGCCAGTTGAATCAGACCATATGACAGTATTTAGGAAATTTGGATTTTCCTGGATCTGATTATTTACAAACATGCAGAAAGCTACCCGTCGTTAATGGTCTCCGGGATGAAGCGTTTGAGAAATATGAACTGCCCAAGGCCGATATTTGTGTTTTTTAAGAGTTCTCCAAACAACTTGATGTGATGGCAAATCGAGCTGGGATGCAACTTCTCTTGTGGAGACCGATGGATTGTCCTGCACCTGATGATTCAATATTTAATCATTAATAATTTGGTATTTGTAATCATGTAAAATTTTTACCGCTTGCAAAATTCCCTGCTCGTATTCATTGGGCATATCACCATATCCTCGTCTAGGTTTTCGAAATGAACCATATTGGCCCAAGTTTCTGTGCAGCAAAGAAAAATACCTCAAGCTAGGTTGTTGCCGCTCTGGATAACGCTGAAAATACGCTGCCGCAGCCATGTGGACATTTCGATGTGAGGTATAGTAAATTTTAATCATTTCTCTTTGTTCTTCACTTGAGAAATGCATTTTTGCGATGAAACTAGCACAAACGTAAATGACACGACTCGAGATAGATCAAACTGTCAAAATATTGTTCGCGACAGAAGAATAGTTTGTTTTTTCCAAAGCAATCTTTACAAAAAGTGAAAAATTTGATTTTTATCAAAAATGTGATATTGGAACACCATGTGTGATACATCGCTATAAAGATAAACAAAAAAGGAATTCAAAATTGTTAAAATCCAAAATGGCGTCCATAAGAAAAAATGAAGTTGACAGGTGTTTCTCCGCCATCTTGAAAATTATCAAGAATACGATGCCATATTCGAATTCTCCATGAAAAAGTGTCTGAACAATGTTTTAGTTAGAAATGTCTAGCATCATTGGTTTACTATCAAAAAATTAAAAATGAAAATCAGAAATTTTCGTTTTTTGGCGATATTTTCAAAACTATCATAGATATTTCAAATTTATCTTCAGATAATTATTCAGCACTGAAATGCGCAACTTTGCCCCAATTTAACCAAATTCGTATCTGTTAAGATAAGCGAGATCCCCATAGTGGCACTCGAAATATGGACAGCCTGTATATAAAATTATATATATTGGGGCTGTCGCAGCAAAACCAAAACCAGAAAATTTGATGATAGCTTTTTCGTTTTAAAAACTTACGTACGTTTTCAAAGGTGTAATATTTTCCAACTTCAAAGCTCAAACCCGCGATTCGGAGGTGAAATCTACCCTTAAAATATCAAATACAGAGGGGTTGATTGACACCTAAGAAAGGTTTTTGACGCCGCTTTTCAACGTTGTTTCATTTTTCTAATTTGTTTGGAAATTTTGTTCGTTCTACACCTTTTCCAATTTTAGTTCAAAAATGGTCCATTGCATTTCCAAATAGTCATTTCGATTTCAAAAAGTATCAATTGTACCTATTTTGAAATGAAGATGATTAGATTTGAAATTGAAATGATGGATTTTGAAATTGAAATGGGTTTTTTTTCAATTGACGCATTTTGAAGTTGAATTGATAATTTTGAAATACATTTGATACTTTTTGAAATCAAATTGATTAATTTGAAATGCAATTGACGCATTTTGGAATTGAATTTATTGAGGCATGATTGGACAATTATAAAAAAATTACTTGTTTTGAAAAAAGTTACCAACACTATTTATGAAAAATAGCAACGAACAGTGTAGCCTGAATTGTTTTCATCATATATGATAATTAGTAACGGTATAGAGATAGTTGCTATTAATCGAAATATGATGCAGAATTTAATGCGAGGCAATGAAATTGATAACGTATCCAATTATGCCGATGAATGATAAAAAAGTGAGAATGTGTGATACTACAATATAGAGAATACGATATGCTTGAACAGGTTCAATAGTTTGGTTTCAATAAACTATTGTTTTCATATTGTTATTGAACTATCGGTATAGAAATAATAGTGACACTCAGTGTTGTATAACGTCGAAATACCTTATTTCTTTGGAATCATTATGTTATTATTTATGATATCTCCGGAATGTTTGTGCTAAAATGTATCAGTTTTGGTCTTTATTTTGAGGGGTCCATATATCTGGTGAACAGTTACGTATCATTTCGCACTGTATACAAAATAAGATATTTCGCACTTTTGCACTATAGTTAACTATACTCTGATTTTTACTCATAGGTAGCTGTGACAATGACATATCTACAAACGAATTCATAACATTATAGTGTCAATGTGATTTACCAAGTATAGATAGGCACCGAATCGTATAATTTGTTCAGTTTTCTTTGCTGAAATGTCATCTGACGATGATATGGTAGATTCTACTCCCCCAGAAGTATGCAATTTAGGTTTGATAAAACAAAATAATAGTATTCCGTTAGTACTGAACAAGTGTTCAAATATTACCATAGATAATTATTTTTCCAATATTTCATAAATACAGATCAAAATGTACCCAAATATTTCTGTTAAATATTCAATAAAATTTGTTCTCTTTGTGTGATACATCTTTCTTAAGTGCTTCTTCAGGCAATTGAATTGGTTTTCTGTAGAAATGATTTGTAAGTAGGTAATACAGTCATGCGAAATTAAAATCCGACATATCTATGTTTTTCATGTAGGTCGTCGGAAAAGTGTAGTTTACAGCTCGTGCGGAAATTGGATATTTCATATCCTATTTTCCGCACTAGTTGCACAATGTACTATTATTTTCATGATGGTGGTGCGTCTACTATGATTTGATATTTTGGCATCAACCAATCATTTATTTGTTAGTAACTTTTTCGAAAAATTATATAAATATGTGAGTATGAGGACAAATATAAGCATCTCCGAAAAAGGTAAACGTTGATATGAGTATTACTTGAAATATTAGTTGATATGTGCGAATGTGGTTAGGTGTATATGGTCATTTTATTTACAAACTGTTTTTAAATAAATTATAAAAATACATTATAAAAGGGTTAATCTCGAAAACTATTCGATCTAATAATGGGAAATTAATGATATCAAATAATAGGAAATTTAGTCCACTTCAAAAATCTACCCGTTGTATATTATCGAAAAATCAGTATTACAGGGTGGGAATAGCAAAAAACTGTTGTGAAGACAAACATTTCGCTGTTTCAACCAATCATTTATTTGTTAGTAACTTTTTCGAAAAATTATATAAGTATGTGGGTATGAGGACAAATATAAGCATCCCCGAAAAAGGTAAACGTTGATATGAGTATTACTTGAAATATTAGTTGATATGTGCGAATGTGGTTAGGTGTATATGGTCATTTTATTTACAAACTGTTTTTAAATGATACTGAAATAAATGATGAGGATATCGGAAAGGAATTCGACATTCGAGTTCATAATCGTATCGTATCTTATAGAAATTGAATTCCGCTGCTGATATAGCTGTGATGTTCCGTTTTGGATCTTGTGATTGATTCAATGATGATTACAAAGTAGGAGGTGATACTTTTCACTTAGGCTATTTATTGACGTAATATAATATTGTTATAATAAACTTGTTCCAACACCGTCTTCGCTGTCGGTTCCGTACTGAAGCGGCGTTGCCGAGTCTTAGAGAATAACCGTAGTACTACATACATCACAATAGCAACTGAAACAAAAAAATTATGACTAATTGAATTAATTTTAGTTAGGTAAACTTATACAATATAACAACAGTAAATAATACTTAATGAAAAATTAATTACTTGTTCGTTATATTCATTATAAAAGTGCACTTATTTATACATTGCGAATTGATTGTAGATTCGATCAAGACATTCAATACCTAATATGGAAAAAAATCTAATCCGCACGGTGTGCGGTGAAGTACATCTTAGCAGACCCAAAAAGTTTTTCGACGTCCCCGCATCATATCGAACAGAAAAGAAGGACCATTTGCCTGCGGACTTTCCAGCGGCTGCATCCCGCGGGAACATCGTCCAGCATCCCTCGAGGCTCTGATGATGAACGGGCCACATCACTCACCCGAAATTGGGATAAATGAGCGCTGGTCGGGCCGTGGACAAGGTCCGGCCGCTGAGGATTGATATTAATGGTCAGGCTGAGCTGAGAAAGAGGCCTCGATGAATGAATGAATGGATCGTCCGTCGTATGTTTGAGCTTTATCGATGTTTTATTCATACGATGGGTCGGCAGAGGCGCGTCTTGAGGTTGGAGATGATGAACGGCAGATTCAAATGGTCTGAGAAAAATCAGAGGTGTTTGGGTGTGCAGGTGAAAGAGGTCCTGGGAGTTTGGGAGGGATCTGTCGAGCGGTTTTCGAGGAAAAAATTGGATCGTCAGTCGTATGTTTGAGCTTTATCGATGTTTTATTCATACGATGGGTCGGCAGAGGCGCGTCTTGAGGTTGGAGATGATGAACGGCAGATTCAAATGGTCTGAGAAAAATCAGAGGTGTTTGTGGGTGTGCAGGTGAAAGAGGTCCTGGGAGTTTGGGAGGGATCTGTCGAGCGGTTTTCGAGGAAAAAATTGGATCGTCCGTCGTATGTTTGAGCTTTATCGATGTTTTATTCATACGATGGGTCGGCAGAGGCGCGTCTTGAGGTTGGAGATGATGAACGGCAGATTCAAATGGTCTGAGAAAAATCAGAGGTGTTTGTGGGTGTGCAGGTGAAAGAGGTCCTGGGAGTTTGGGAGGGATCTGTCGAGCGGTTTTCGAGGAAAAAATTGGATCGTCCGTCGTATGTTTGAGCTTTATCGATGTTTTATTCATACGATGGGTCGGCAGAGGCGCGTCTTGAGGTTGGAGATGATGAACGGCAGATTCAAATGGTCTGAGAAAAATCAGAGGTGTTTGTGGGTGTGCAGGTGAAAGAGGTCCTGGGAGTTTGGGAGGGATCTGTCGAGCGGTTTTCGAGGAAAAAATTGGATCGTCCGTCGTATGTTTGAGCTTTATCGATGTTTTATTCATACGATGGGTCGGCAGAGGCGCGTCTTGAGGTTGGAGATGATGAACGGCAGATTCAAATGGTCTGAGAAAAATCAGAGGTGTTTGGGTGTGCAGGTGAAAGAGGTCCTGGGAGTTTGGGAGGGATCTGTCGAGCGGTTTCCGAGGAAAAAATTGGATCGTCCGTCGTATGTTTGAGCTTTATCGATGTTTTATTCATACGATGGGTCGGCAGAGGCGCGTCTTGAGGTTGGAGATGATGAACGGCAGATTCAAATGGTCTGAGAAAAATCAGAGGTGTTTGGGTGTGCAGGTGAAAGAGGTCCTGGGAGTTTGGGAGGGATCTGTCGAGCGGTTTTCGAGGAAAAAATTGGATCGTCAGTCGTATGTTTGAGCTTTATCGTTGTTTTATTCATACGATGGGTCGGCAGAGGCGCGTCTTGAGGTTGGAGATGATGAACGGCAGATTCAAATGGTCTGAGAAAAATCAGAGGTGTTTGTGGGTGTGCAGGTGAAAGAGGTCCTGGGAGTTTGGGAGGGATCTGTCGAGCGGTTTTCGAGGAAAAAATTGGATCGTCCGTCGTATGTTTGAGCTTTATCGTTGTTTTATTCATACGATGGGTCGGCAGAGGCGCGTCTTGAGGTTGGAGATGATGAACGGCAGATTCAAATGGTCTGAGAAAAATCAGAGGTGTTTGGGTGTGCAGGTGAAAGAGGTCCTGGGAGTTTGAGAGGGATCTGTCGAGCGGTTTTCGAGGAAAAAATTGGATCGTCCGTCGTATGTTTGAGCTTTATCGATGTTTTATTCAAACGATGGGTCGGCAGAGGCGCGTCTTGAGGTTGGAGATGATGAACGGCAGATTCAAATGGTCTGAGAAAAATCAGAGGTGTTTGGGTGTTCAGGTGGAAGAGGTCCTGGGAGTTTGGGAGGGATCTGTCAAGCGGTTTTCGAGGAAAAAATTGGATCGTCAGTCGTATGTTTGAGCTTTATCGATGTTTTATTCATACGATGGGTCGGCAGAGGCGCGTCTTGAGGTTGGAGATGATGAACGGCAGATTCAAATGGTCTGAGAAAAATCAGAGGTGTTTGTGGGTGTGCAGGTGAAAGAGGTCCTGGGAGTTTGGGAGGGATCTGTCGAGCGGTTTTCGAGGAAAAAATTGGATCGTCCGTCGTATGTTTGAGCTTTATCGATGTTTTATTCATACGATGGGTCGGCAGAGGCGCGTCTTGAGGTTGGAGATGATGAACGGCAGATTCAAATGGTCTGAGAAAAATCAGAGGTGTTTGGGTGTGCAGGTGAAAGAGGTCCTGGGAGTTTGAGAGGGATCTGTCGAGCGGTTTTCGAGGAAAAAATTGGATCGTCCGTCGTATGTTTGAGCTTTATCGATGTTTTATTCAAACGATGGGTCGGCAGAGGCGCGTCTTGAGGTTGGAGATGATGAACGGCAGATTCAAATGGTCTGAGAAAAATCAGAGGTGTTTGGGTGTTCAGGTGGAAGAGGTCCTGGGAGTTTGGGAGGGATCTGTCAAGCGGTTTTCGAGGAAAAAATTGGATCGTCCGTCGTATGTTTGAGCTTTATCGATGTTTTATTCATACGATGGGTCGGCAGAGGCGCGTCTTGAGGTTGGAGATGATGAACGGCAGATTCAAATGGTCTGAGAAAAATCAGAGGTGTTTGTGGGTGTGCAGGTGAAAGAGGTCCTGGGAGTTTGGGAGGGATCTGTCGAGCGGTTTTCGAGGAAAAAATTGGATCGTCCGTCGTATGTTTGAGCTTTATCGATGTTTTATTCATACGATGGGTCGGCAGAGGCGCGTCTTGAGGTTGGAGATGATGAACGGCAGATTCAAATGGTCTGAGAAAAATCAGAGGTGTTTGTGGGTGTGCAGGTGAAAGAGGTCCTGGGAGTTTGGGAGGGATCTGTCGAGCGGTTTTCGAGGAAAAAATTGGATCGTCCGTCGTATGTTTGAGCTTTATCGATGTTTTATTCATACGATGGGTCGGCAGAGGCGCGTCTTGAGGTTGGAGATGATGAACGGCAGATTCAAATGGTCTGAGAAAAATCAGAGGTGTTTGGGTGTGCAGGTGAAAGAGGTCCTGGGAGTTTGGGAGGGATCTGTCGAGCGGTTTCCGAGGAAAAAATTGGATCGTCCGTCGTATGTTTGAGCTTTATCGATGTTTTATTCATACGATGGGTCGGCAGAGGCGCGTCTTGAGGTTGGAGATGATGAACGGCAGATTCAAATGGTCTGAGAAAAATCAGAGGTGTTTGGGTGTGCAGGTGAAAGAGGTCCTGGGAGTTTGGGAGGGATCTGTCGAGCGGTTTTCGAGGAAAAAATTGGATCGTCAGTCGTATGTTTGAGCTTTATCGTTGTTTTATTCATACGATGGGTCGGCAGAGGCGCGTCTTGAGGTTGGAGATGATGAACGGCAGATTCAAATGGTCTGAGAAAAATCAGAGGTGTTTGTGGGTGTGCAGGTGAAAGAGGTCCTGGGAGTTTGGGAGGGATCTGTCGAGCGGTTTTCGAGGAAAAAATTGGATCGTCCGTCGTATGTTTGAGCTTTATCGTTGTTTTATTCATACGATGGGTCGGCAGAGGCGCGTCTTGAGGTTGGAGATGATGAACGGCAGATTCAAATGGTCTGAGAAAAATCAGAGGTGTTTGGGTGTGCAGGTGAAAGAGGTCCTGGGAGTTTGAGAGGGATCTGTCGAGCGGTTTTCGAGGAAAAAATTGGATCGTCCGTCGTATGTTTGAGCTTTATCGATGTTTTATTCAAACGATGGGTCGGCAGAGGCGCGTCTTGAGGTTGGAGATGATGAACGGCAGATTCAAATGGTCTGAGAAAAATCAGAGGTGTTTGGGTGTTCAGGTGGAAGAGGTCCTGGGAGTTTGGGAGGGATCTGTCAAGCGGTTTTCGAGGAAAAAATTGGATCGTCAGTCGTATGTTTGAGCTTTATCGTTGTTTTATTCATACGATGGGTCGCCAGAGGCGCGTCTTGAGGTTGGAGATGATGAACGGCAGATTCAAATGGTCTGAGAAAAATCAGAGGTGTTTGGGTGTTCAGGTGGAAGAGGTCCTGGGAGTTTGGGAGGGATCTGTCAAGCGGTTTTCGAGGAAAAAATTGGATCGTCAGTCGTATGTTTGAGCTTTATCGTTGTTTTATTCATACGATGGGTCGCCAGAGGCGCGTCTTGAGGTTGGAGATGATGAACGGCAGATTCAAATGGTCTGAGAAAAATCAGAGGTGTTTGGGTGTGCAGGTGAAAGAGGTCCTGGGAGTTTGGGAGGGATCTGTCAAGCGGTTTTCGAGGAAAAAATTGGATCGTCAGTCGTATGTTTGAGCATTATCGCTGTTTTATTCATACGATGGGTCGGCAGAGGCGCGTCTTGAGGTTGGAGATGATGAACGGCAGGTTCAAATGGTCTGAGAAAAATCAGAGGTGTTTGGGTGTGCAGGTGAAAGAGGTCCTGGGAGTTTGGGAGGGATCTGTCGAGCGGTTTTCGAGGAAAAAATTGGATCGTCTGTCGTATGTTTGAGCTTTATCGCTGTTTTATTCATACGATGGGTCGGCAGAGGCGCGTCTTGAGGTTGGAGATGATGAACGGCAGGTTCAAATGGTCTGAGAAAAATCAGAGGTGTTTGGGTGTGCAGGTGAAAGAGGTCCTGGGAGTTTGAGAGGGATCTGTCGAGCGGTTTTCGAGGAAAAAATTGAAACGTCTGTCGTATGTTTGAGCTTTATCGCTGTTTTATTCATACGATGGGTCGGCAGAGGCGCGTCTTGAGGTTGGAGATGATGAACGGCAGGTTCAAATGGTCTGAGAAAAATCAGAGGTGTTTGGGTGTGCAGGTGAAAGAGGTCCTGGGAGTTTGAGAGGGATCTGTCGAGCGGTTTTCGAGGAAAAAATTGAAACGTCATTTTTTGGGTTGTTTTTTTCAATTTTCTCAATAACTGTTCGACAGATCTCAGTCCAATTATAATTGTATATTGCTGTTGTCGTAAGAGACAATCATGATTTTTTTCAAGATTTTTGAACTCGCAGTTCGTAAAAAATATGGAAATAATTAGAAAGATTTTGCTTCTTGAAATAACATTCGTGATAATTCATGCTATTAGTTTTCAGACGTGAAATTGTATTATTCTCATTTATGAGATTCGCAATCGTACCTACTGTACAGCGTTGCGAATGCTTCTAAACAGAAATGCATCATACCTATATGTATATTCTTAGAAAGAAAAGATCGATCAGATGTTGGGGTCCAACTTAATTGAATAACCTATATAAGTATAAATTTAATAATAGGTACTAGAGAGTGGAAAAAAAATTTAATAAAAAACTGTTCATGTGATTTCAGAATCTTCACTTTCGGGGCTTAAGATTTGTAGTGAATTAGTGTTTACATTTGAACATTTTCTGGTTGAAGAATACTGAGAGTGACAAAACTCGATATGGCTCTGAGCAATGACTTTTTCTATTTCATTCATACGATAGGTCGACAGCAGAGAAACTCAAGGTTCATGTACTCCCATGAAAAAGATAGGTTCAACTATTCTGAAAAAATTCAGGGTGTTTTGGGCATGCAAATGAAATAGTTCCTGACATTTTAGAAAAATCTGTCGAACAGTTCACGAGAAAACAAAAAAGTGTGTATGCTTTGAACAATGATTTTTTTGATTTCGTTGTTCTAGCAGCTAGCTGAATATTGGCATATGGAACATGAGATTGAATGATTCAAAAGAACACTTGCAATATTACCACCTAATTGATAGGTTTGACATGAACGAACCAAGAAAGGAGGCACCTTTAGAGAGAAACTGTTTAACACTGACATCAGGCTTATACGGCGTCTATATTGTTTGAATTCATTTCAAATTGAATATGGAAATATTCTACAGAATTTCAGAACTATCTGATTGTAAATTTTTTCGAGATAATTCAAACAAAATCAATCGATGGTGTCGCTTCAATAAGTTGCTTTTCAATCTCTGAGAATAGTCGTGAGTCAACCATTTCAGTTCAGTGAAGTCAACATGAATTGTACTGATTTATATGCATGCGTATTTCTTAGTTTTAAATTGGATTCAATATACTTACATATAAATTAACTATAGATAAAATACATGAATATATATAGTACTTTATGAAAAACAATTGGACTAAATACTGAAAAATAGTCACCACCACACGTAGAACTAGACGTTCTCATTTGATGATAAGTTGAGTTGTAAAAATCATCAAAATAAAATATTCTCATCTTATTGTGGTGACGGTGTTGGAGAAAATGCATCGTAGATTTAGGTGTATAAAATGACTAACACGCCACTGCTGAAGCCATGGATTGAGAATTTCATAAATGGATAGTAAATTGATGGGTTCTGACGTTTATTGAGCTTGATTAATATTTCTCTAGAGCTGAACGTGTTGAGAACATGCCCAGGTCATTATAACTCATTATTCGAGGTTATGATGAGCAGTTTCGGGTTTTTGTCCGGTCACTAACGCGAGGTAATCTTATTAGGTTTGTTATTGTTGTATTGACGTGGAGGAATATTTATGGGGCGGTGAAAAGGCATTAAATGTTTGGACATCTCTATACAAATCATTCGCTTTGTGATGGACGCAAAGATTTTGTTTATTTTCGAAATAATCAGGCTGAAAGCTTTGCCAGTTGATGATATCATATCCCGTCTCATTAAACAGAATGACGGTTAGTATACTTTCAGAGCTGATGAAAGTTTGTTGTTGATCGAAATTAAATAACGTCATTCGTTCAAAATTCCTTTCGAAATCACCATAACTCTCTATAGATCGAATTATTTTGGGGTAGGAAAGCATCAATTTCGAAACGAAAACATTCTGTTTCCATGCCACTTTTTAGCACTTTTGTGCCCGAGGCATGAAGAAGTTGAAGAAATTGTTTTGTAATATGTATCATTGCGATATCATAATCAATAGTCGGAAATTTTGAGATACGGTCCTTGTTACGGCCCTGACTAACGCATCATAGGCGCAAGAAGTCAGACGCTGACGTCACAAGACTGAAAACTCAAATGTTGAATAAAGTATTGGTATATCGATTGTACGATAGTTAATACAATTTTAGGGTAATTCTTCCGTTAGGTGGCGATGTCTTTTTTTTTGAAAATTTTTGGCTTTACTTACGTATTTTGGCCTCCTGATCACGAATCTGAAAACCAAATTGTGCGGAAACCAATACTTTTCGAGATATTCGCAAAATAAAGTCATTATAACCCTATTTTTTAGCAACACTTATTCATTGATTCAACCTTTATCATCCTTCTTTAATTGTTGTTTGAAGAGCTATACACCTTCCTTATTAACTATAAAGTAATATGTCATGAGAAACGGCATTCTATTTATTAATTCAACAATTTATTTCAAAATAATTAGCAATGCTCATATTAACATCTTCCATGACAAAAGGTTACATTGGTGACAAACCTCAGCACAAATTTTCTCGTGGAGCATTCATTATTTCTTTCTATCTCTACTTCGTGACGAAAAGAAGGACAGATATATATATTGAATGAGAATTCCCTCGCGTGAACGGACGACCACTGGCAACATTGCCAGTGTTGTCTCTATTGCCAGCTATCATGGCCGTTATTTAAAAAACTACATAAATATTGAAGGTAATATCAAATTTTAGCAATCTCGTTTTGTTTTTCTGATAACTGAATTATGATGAATATGGTATCTATTTTCAGCGAGCACTTACACCGATTTTCATGTACAACAGACAAGCCAGTGATAAGCAGTTGAACAATAGCAAAAGAACGATGATGAAGGTTTTATTTTGCGAATATCTCGAAAACTATTGGTTTCCGCACAATTTGGTTCGTGACTAGGAGGCCAAAATACGTGAGTAAGGCCAAAAATAAAAAAAAAAAGACATCGCCACCTAACGGAAGAATTACCAATTTTAGTAACTCATGTTGAGATGTATTGCTCCACGCATATTTCATACCCACTGAAGAAAGCACACAAAACTTAGTCCTTCTTTAAACTAACACACCACACACACTTACATTCACTTATTCTCAACAATTTTCAGCAGAATACACTAGTATATTTGAAAAGATTCAAAAAATTTTGCCAAATCCATCGAGAACCGAGTATGACGGTAGCTGAACTTTTTGACAGTGTCAAGTTGACAGCTCAAGTCTTGTGCTCGTGTTTTCGAAGAACGATACATGTTTGGTATAAAAGTAAAAATGTGTCAGATTATGATAGATATATGATACGTGCTGAAGTTAGAAAAAAGAGAAGAACATAACTTCAACCTAAAATTGGAACGCTGACGGAGAAAAAACTGAAACAAATGAGCACCGAACGACTTCTATAAAGTAGCGACCTCAACTTGGCAGAGACGTTTGGGTCTTGAGTGTACAGACAATATTATAGTTACAGCCTACTAGGTTTCCATTCAGAACGACAATGCTTAAACAATACTGGAGTTGGTCCTGAACCGATATCCAATTAGGTCTATTTTATAAAATCCATTGTCTATTTTATGAAATTTCATTATGGATTGCAAATTGTGAAAGAAAAAGCATATTAATCAGGTGTACCTCGAGGATCAGTCTCGAGGCCAAAATCATTCGCTAGAGAAATAGATTGAGTTGGTGCTCTTATATCGCGTCTCTACTACTCCACAATATGATATCGTTTCTTGGCAGGAAACAACAGCAATATCAATAAATTCCCTCGGCAACAATCCATCGCCGATAAAATATAATATTCAATTCCTTATTACAGTACAATATAACATTATTGCTATGTTCTCGAAGACACAATAGTCCATGGTACATGCCTACAAATCAAATAAATGACCGCGCGAGGCTCTGACTGGAATCCCAAGCACGATCAATGGGATATTATTTATAGTATTGGTATGTACGACGAAGGAGAATAAACAAATGATCATCGGAGGGCAGCGGGGGGTAGTACTGGACAAACTTCGTGCGGTGAGAACTGCGCCCATCATCAGCATTTTTTTTATCGTTCCAACGGTCCTCCCTTTGCCATGGATGAAGATGAGAACCAGGATTATTTGAATTTGTTTGAATCATCACGATTTTGATGGCTCTTCCGAATGAATCAATTTGTGGAGGACAACTGAGCTGAACTTCGCCAAAACAAGTAGCTCTACCCATCAGAGGGGTTGAAATTTGTTATTTCAGATAGAAAGATGCATTTTTGGTACTGTGTGTACATTTAAGTTAAAAAAAAGCACAATGATGTGTGTAGTTTAAACCACGATTACCTGTGGATATATAGCACAACAATGTTTAAATCTGAGTTCTTATTTTTTCATTCAGTTGATTTTCGGTTCTGATATATACTTATTAATAAATGTGCCCTCTGACATTCTGAATAAATATATTTTTCGTTCATTACCAATACTCATAATATATAGACTTAATTTTTTTGAGACTGATAAAGTACCGATATAGGTGAATAAATTGATTTAATTTTGCATAGGTACTTTTGTTTTATTAAAATTCTTAGTCCCTTAAACAATTATGATGTTATAGGCTGAGACAGTCTAAAAGGAATTTATTAGCAAGTGGAAGTTAATTCTATTACTATAGCATTATATTTGAGGGGAATCTCTTCGAAAGTGGAACCATAGTGCGTGCAACAATAAAACTAGAATAAACGAACTTTTATCAAATCTCTAAATTTTCAGATATTGGCAATAATTTGAGTATCGATTGATGAACATTTAGGGGTTTGATTAAACTTTGTTCACATCCTAGTTTTGTTGAATGCGCTGAATGGTATCACTTTCAAGGATATTTCCAGCAAATATATTTGCTATTGTGAGAGAATTAACTTCCACTGGCTAAAAAACACTCTGCTGCTCTATAGGCAAGAACTTTGCTCTTCTAATAAAGACTCTTACCTGTATCAGTGAGCATTCTTTTTAACAACAACAAATATCTCTCCTGTATTAGTAATCTACTTTTCAACAACAAAATAATAGAATGAAACCGCTTTCCTGCTATGGCATAGTAACTCTTCCATAACAGGAGAGTATCTTTATTACGACAGCAAAGTTACTTAGCTCAAACTGAAAACAAGTTCTTTATAAAGTAGCTGTGCTACCACAGGTAGACGTGGGCAGTTGAGTCTTCTCTTCTATAGTAATAAAGATATTTCCTGTCCCCTATGTAGCCAAAATTTTTGGCTATCGCAGCGGAAAAATCTGCTGTGACGATGAAAAAATTTTCTCAGTGTAGCAAGAACAGAACAAAAAATAACTACATCATAACAGAAGATACATTTTGAAAGGTGAGACAAGTCACACTGAAACAGAGAGGTATTCTCAATCACACATTTCAAAACATAGATGGATGGGGCAGTAGGCAATTTCTCACATATAAATACTGTATCACAACTTTCTTGATAGTCCATATCAAAAGCAGCCTCAAAATACGTTTTTGACCCGCAAATATTCCATCAAAATCTTTTCCACAACCTCATGACATCATATTGAGAGAAATGTGCGTGGGTATACTATTGCAAAATAAAAACTCAACAAACTTTCTGTGGCTAGACAAATTTTCATTTTAATTGCAAATAATGCTGCATTCAGTTTCTTGCATATGTGGCTCCCAAGAATTTCACCTCTTGCGACATAAGAATTTCATCAATATGAATTGATTCATGTACTTATTCGTATTTGAAATCAGTTGGTTCCTGTTACACCATGATGTGATTGTATCAATAATGCTGCCGACATTTGCTGCTAAATCATATGGTTCAAGACTTGCAACTGTAATCGTTTTGTCATAAGCAGTTATGTTTTCGGGCAAGTCGTTTACGAATAATACAAAAAGTAAGGGTCCCAGGACTGACCCTTGCGGAATACCCTATATATGTAAAGTCAATGTTTGCATTTGGAAAATAAATATATTTTCTATTTTGGTTCTATAATAAAGTCATTATGAAACGCAAGTGCATATCGAAAGAGTCTCTGCTTCGATACGCATTTTTTATTATTCAGAGGTTGGTACAATCGAAATGTCAAATGAAAGTCAGAAGAGTTAGGCCCAGCTTACTTCTGATGAGCTATTTCGGATTTGGTGATACTAGCATTGAAAAACCCAATGTTATTATGGATAAATTTCAATTCAGTGTGTGATTTTATTTGAAATGACCAATAAGAACAATAATAACGTTGCATTCTGAAAAAAAAATCAAAAACGCTCAACAGTAAACTCGGCTTTACGCTTGTGCGTCATATTTTGAATATTTCAATTTCATCATTGCTACCAATCTGTTATTTATCGATATGAAATCAATTTTTTTCAATGAAAAACTTCAAATTATAAAAAAATTGTGCATGACATGTTTTATAAGACACGTTGTCGCACTTGTGCTCGCGTGCGACAAAATAGCGTCTAATAAAACTCATATCATAATAATACTATTATCCCTGATATTGGTTATAGGTTGATGATCTATAGCAGGAACTTGCAGGTCCCATGGGCAGTATAGCAGTTACACATATTGGATGTACAAACACCATGTTCAACAGTTTTCCGAAAACACCGAATCCGTGTAAAACAACACACCCGTGTAATCGACACAGGTCTGCTCTGTGTGGATGTGTCGATAAGAAGAAGTATCCCCAAGGACCTCAGGGAAACATCGGCTGGGAGATATGTAGCACTTCTTCGAGTAAATCCCTTGGAGAACTGGCCAACTCTCGGTTGAACTATTAACACATGCGGCCGTATCACAGATAAGCCCCTGCCTTACGGGGGATGATAAATGTGAGAGGGTGAAGGCGATGTTTTAATAATGAACGATGGTGACGATCTCCGAGAGTTTCAATGATCCTTTGACTTGTATCGATGGAATCTTAATGGGTGGTGGATGTCATCAGTTGTCGCATTATCCTAATGGTCCACTTCATTTTAATTCCAGGGAAAATCTTGCTGCCAAAGATTGTACACCTGAAAATATTTATTTATGTTTTCTTCTTCCTTCAGCAACATCTTTAACAGTTTCTATATAGTCACCAACAAACTATACATCATTTCAACAATAAATCACCTTACCTCTGAGTTGTCGAATCTGATGATGATGATTCGAATTTCATTTATATTCCAAGATGTACACCATTTATTTCACCATACAAAACAAGTCATCATCTCGTTACATACAATATGCATGACTCTCAAAATTATTTGAAAGAGAGAACGAAATGTATACTTGACATTCTGTTGTTGTAGGTTACCTATTGAAGATGAAATATGATACTGACACTGAGAGTGAATGAATTTATCATGAGCTTACAATCAGTCACATATTATATCTTAATATAATATGAAATCAAGAGACTGCCTTGTTTACGGTTCGTATATGGATTAGAATTTCCTGAATTCATTAATGGAAAATAAACTTTGAACTGGATATCCTTTCATAACAGTATTTGGAGTAAATAATATTATCAATTTCGACGAAAAGAGGATGTTGATGATATAATAACAAAAAAACATAAAATTATATCATTCTTTGTAGCTAAGCAAATGTCTCATTTTTTAAACAGCGCATTCTATAAATGTCAATGGATGAGTTTCTGTGGAGAAATATTTTCCTACGACCACGTATGAAAACGTCAATAATCACACTGTTTTGTTATTCAGAGCTCATATCACCATGGTATTGTTTATTTGAAAGAAAAAAAGCACTAGTGTTGATATGAAAAATATCACAACTATCAATATAAGCGTTCTCAAATCAAATTCATATTATTTATTGAAATTTCTGTCTCGTTTTGAATTATACCGAGAATTCTTCATCTATTAACTTCAATGTGTCCATGATACATAACCTCTGAATTCACTTTAAAACTAGAACCTATACTCTTTGCTGGAACTATTTCGATGTTGATGACAGAGGGTTAGATCATTCAAAAGAGTACGGCTACATTTTTATGCGCAACTTGCTGCTTGCATCAGTTTAATATCACAGTATCACCAACGAGAAGATTCTTTGGTACCACAGATGTTTGCAAATAGTCAAGGACGCACTAACTCGTAACTCGTACGTCGTACGCGCTTACGAACTACATACTTCTATGGTTCTGTATTCCTGGTTGCATGATTACTGGCGCTAGCAGGCGTATGGTGTCAAGGTTGTTTATGTACGCTGGTGTCAATATCAATAAAATTTGTCCAAACTAAACTAACTCAATCAATCAGTAATTCACATAATGAGGAATTGTCGAAGAAGTATTCAAATATCATCTTGAATATGGAAATAAACAATACTTGATATTGAATCAAAACCACCTGAAATTCTAGAGACCGCTCAAGTTACATTTTTGACAAGACCTCCCGCGAAATGAAAGTATTCGGAGTCGTAGGAAAAATAGTGTACAAAACTCGTTGGAAAGTGCATTTCCTTCACTCGTTACGTTTCCGCACTCACCGCTACGCGGCTCGTGCTAAACGACTACTCGTGTGAAATATGTCACTTTCCACACTTGTTGTGTAATATACTATTCTTTTAGAGCAGTGATCAACAGATTTACCCAATCTGGACTTCATTGATAGTGAATCTACCCCAAGTATCATTCATATTAATACTGAACACAAAGTTTGCCGTTTGAATCAGTGGGATTTATCAACTAGAAGCACTATAGAAAACTTTCTTCGACACCACCACTGCTTGTGAAACATTCGCCCTTTGAATTAATGTCACAGTTGTACTCCGTATGTAGAGCGCTTGTAATTAGCGTGTCCATGGATATGTCTGCTTTTTGTTGCTCCCAAACTACGAAACCCCCACAACAACATTCCCACCCTTACCCTGTCTCAAGGGAGGTTTTCATCGGTACGAATTTGCATCTTAACGGGCTCGAAAGGATGTTATCTCGATGACGGTTTGTTTCTTGCAAACATTGAGTTTGTGGAGTCAACTCTCTATAGTTTTTTGACTCTTGAGTACAGGATGACACGACACTAAAGAGAGCGTGAGAAACAGAGAAGAGAAGAGGCCTATAAGCAGAAATGAAAAGAAAATAGATTGATGAAGACAGACGGCCAACATTTCCTAGAAATATCTCAGCTCTGATGATTCATTTAGGAAAATCACAAGACCAGTCCATTTCTGGTAGAAGTTTTGGAAGAGTTGGATTTTTTTCCACTAAGAACATTACCAACTGAACTGTTATTCTTTTAATTTGAAACCCATCGACTGAGTTCGCTAGTAATTCGCCCCTAGATTAATTATTCTTGAGGGATGATGTGCTCAAGGGTACTTACTATCCCTGACGATAATAAACGTAATTAATAGGTGTGAACCCGTATGAGCCAAGGTGATATATCTATTGCGTATCGAATGATTTGATCATACTTGATGTGACATTAGGGAACGAAGGAATTATGGATATTACTCAGAAAATAATAAAACAATATACGTAATGGAACAGAATTTATTGGAAAAATGAACAATGGTGCATTCCACCAACATTTTTGCAAAAAGAAAAAACCTGTAATGTTCAAGAATATCGAATTAAATATTGAATAATGAAGGGTTTGGAATATGATCTATACTTATTTATTATTACATTGCTATATATAATACCTATATGAAAAAGGATGTGGAGAACAGTTGTCAGTTTTGAAATAGAATATGTTATAATTAATTCTTCACAAATGAAGCGTGGTGAATCGAAAAAATATTACTCGAAGCTATATCCATTCATACAGTGTCACAAATAAAGTTCGCGACATACGGAAGTTTTTTTTATTAATAGATATAAAGAAAATTTGACTTCGCAGTTAGTTTGTGCATGAACAATTAGAAAAATACAGCATCTCTTCTTTTTTCATATGCTACTCTAAACCTTTCAAATTTGACATTTTTTTAGAAAATCCTCAAAAAACCTTTTTTTTTATTGAAATTTCGAAAAGTGCCTGAGAAAAAAGTTGCTCAGTTTCCAATTTCGTACATTTGTTTCAAATTTGGACACTCTACTGTCACATCGACTTTTTTCCTTTTTTTTTTAATTTTTCGAATCTTTCGCTCTATCGATTCGAACGAAACATGATTCAAATTTCATAATTTTGATGAATATGAGACTTCAATATCATATCTTGCCCAGGAAATAGCCACATTGGCCTGTTACCAGAAAATAAAAAAAATGCATCTCCAGAAATTTGTAGGTATTTGTTGCAAAGTTCATCTAGTCTTTTCTTTTCATTGTTAAATTGATGTGGAATTTCAATGTATGGACGTTAATATGTCAGTAATCGAATAAACGAATTTCTCTTTATTCTTATTACACTCGTATTTCTTTTTATAATAGATTTTATCCAGTTTGATTATTTTTCTGACCAATAATTCAGTTACAAACAAACAAAACGAAATATCATACTTTTTTGTAAACTAAACAATGAACTACTGTTTCATAACTATTCAAAAGACTTTCGTTCTAGCGATTTGTACTAGACATGATATAAAATTTCGTGATTTTGAACAATACAAGACTATTGCAACTGGGGATGAAAATAGTAGGTACTGATCAAATCGAAATAAAATTTTCACTTCAATTTAGAACAAATGTATGAAATTGGAAGTTGAGCAACTTTTTTTTCTGCCTTTTTTTGAAATTAAAAAAAAAACAGATTTTTTGAGGATTTTCGAAAAAAATGTCAAATTTGACAGGTTTAGAGTAGCACATGAAAAAAGGAGAGATGCAAGCACAAACTAACTGCGAAGTCAAAGTTTCTTTATATCTATTAATAAAAAAAAATTCCATATGTAGCGAACTTTATGTTTGACACTGTATATAAGAATCCCGTAAAAATTATGTAAATGATGAAGTGATAGGTTATTTCTACTTCCTTTCCAATATAACTATGTTTTCATTTATAACGAGTGTCACACGTGTCACTTTCAACAGAATCAGGAACCGTATACTTTTTTGTGTAATATTTCTGTCTTGACGCAGTGTGAAAACGTTCCTCTACCTGCTAAGACAGCCAAAACAAATCGATTTATTGGTAGCCCCTGTTAACAGATTCGAGTATTCCCAGCAGAGAATCGAGGAAGCCTGGCATGTTCCTGTGTCGTCATATGTTTTCTTTTATATTTCCTCATCTAATATATTTCACCATACATTTCCGGTATACTCGCCTATGTTTCAGAGCCCCAATATAAAATCCTCTCGGTTATATGAGAATGGAAGATTTATACAGGATGATGAGTGCAAATGAAAATAGATGATGGACAACATAATGCACTGTGCTTTTATAGAAGTTTCACTTGGACTTTTTTGTTAGCATGACTAGATAGTAGTAACAATTCGGCATCGAGTAATTCAAAAAGTATTTCAGAAAGGAAGGAATCTCGAGAAAATATAACCCAATAAGTACGAAACGATTCAGACAAAGAGGAGAAGATGAAATTGTATTCGATCTATGAAACCTCAATCGACCATCGTCATTAGTTGAATTCAAATGTATATTGGACTCTGGCATCCACTGCTGAAACCGTTTATGTCCGCCATATATCATTCCCATGAGCCCAACATTCCCAACTAACCCGATACACTCCGAGCATTAGTAGTTCTAATGTACCCTGGCACTCGCAACATCGTAGTAGGCTTAGACGACAAACAACTCGATTTCGCTGCTGTAATTGTGTCCGCCAAACAGCGTGTTCTACTTAATAATGTAAGACATAAATTAATATAACTATTTCCCATGTATGGAGGAAGGGATTTACTTTACAGCGTGTACGAACAAGACTCCTTAATAGATAGAAGGCTTAGAAATAGCGTTGCTATTCAGAGCAGTTGAATCCAAGCACGAAGTTGATTATAAAGATTGATTTCATCACCAAGTGAAACAAGTAAAAGAATATTGACCCAGCAAATATTGAATGCCCACTCAGGGAGAGGAGAATAATTCTGTATTCCCATGTTTATCATTCTACTTCAAAACCAATCACTTATAGCAAATCTGATTCAACCTCTGTACACGACATTACCATTCATCTCATACATCTCCCACGTATATCCCTGAAAGCTCCACGATAATAACCAATGAATCACAAATAGCGCCGTAATGACAATCTGGGATAAACAGCATCTGATTGAATTCCCATTGGACCCCATTGCAAAGTACACGTAGCTCTTGCAACCCTTCGGTAAATGTCCCTGTGGTGCGTTATGCATACCGAATGGTATAGAATAGATTTATGGCATTACGATGAAGACAATGGATGGGAAGACGCATTAGTGATGATCGATCAGAGGCAGAAGTCTTATTGGAATATTCACCGATTCGTTCACGAAAGTTATTATTTTGGAAAATAAGGTACCTAGTGTTTAGAATACATGTTTTCGAAATGACATGTTCTAGAGATGGAATAGGGAAACTTTCAACTTCGATCATTATTTATTGAGGATATGTGCTATTTGACGATTAAATGAGTTTTCGGCACTGAATTCTAAACAGAAACGTACCTTTTTTCTGATGGTGAAAGAATAATGGAGTCTACAATAAATTCAACGAATATAAAACAGGAATGAAGCAGCGAATGGTGAGAACAAGCTAATTCTCATTTTTGTATCCTACGCTTTCAATGAAAACCTGACGATCAGTAGCGGTACATACGGAAAACTACCTGAGATTGAAACAAAATGCTTCTCAGGGCTGATATTTGATCATTGAATCATGAATTATATCATCTTCGCCTATAGCCAATAATTGTCCCAAAACGTTGGATCGACTAGACTTTTTATTACCTACTTTTACAATAAGCAATTTATCCTTATGTTCACCAATATAACTCATTCGAATCCCAGAGCGAATTCCACATATAATTAATTTTGAATAATTAATTACTATAGAATATGTTATTCAGCAGTAAGGAATTTATTTTTTCAGTGTTATCTCATAATTAATTATCGGTATTTACACATTCCTCCATAATCTCCCAATTTGATTGGCTATGAATAACTTGAAGAATTTCAGATTCAAATGTAGTACGAATGATTATTGTAGAATCCTCATTTTCCACAAGATCTACGTCTCTGTTTCTAAATGACGTCAGACCATGCAAATTCCATGGCCCACTCGCCGCAGTGTGGAACTACATTATTAAAGGCAATTTCTTTTATTCACGAGACGAAAATACAATGCTACCAACATTCAGTTGTTACCCCGTTTAATTGTCAACACTTCTTTTCTGCTTTTTTACGTTTATTGTCTGTATACAAATGTCCGCAGTTGGTAACAATGCTCTGAGCAGTAATGGAGGATATTTGAATTTTACTTTACTGTCGTTCTTTTCAAATTTAAATTTCCCAGAGACCTTGTCAGGAAGGGTTCCTACAACTGATGTTTTTCGAGGGGTTTTCCACCAAGAGTTTTCCCTGAAACTTGAAATTTCCAATAAAAATAGTAGCAAATTGTGCTCGGCAAATTAGTTGGAATATCATAAAATATTTTAATCGGTAATTCCTATCATATATTCGATAATAATTTCTTCATTTCATTCTGATTCTTGCTATAATGAAATCCAGATGCTAATAGAGAAACTCTTCAGAACTCAAACTTCTCAAATAACTTACTTGTACCAAACTGCAAATCATGAATGAAATGGTTTATAATTCCTGCATCACAATAGTGTGACCCTAATATCCGGATATTTAGGAGAGATGATTTATCTTCGGGTATTACCATCAGACCGTTCCATACAAGTGTACAATACAATATTCACAAGAACACATAAATCTTGGCGTACAATGTTGGCCAAACAGAGATCTATCGCCTAGAGAAGGACCACACGTGACTTGTTTTGACCACGAAATGATTTCTTTCAGCTTTTTTCTGAATGGACCTATTCCATTATTTCACCAGTCACGCTGTCTAGGTATGCCTTATGTGTTTATCGTTAGGGAAAATAACTCAATTTCTTTGGATCCTCTGGTGAAATTCCACCAGGTGTGAAAATGTGGAACATTTGGCCCCATTTCAATTTTACACTCGCATTCATACATCACCTTAGAAATACTCTCAACTGTTCTGAGGATGCTGAATGAATCTCAACTGAGGTAATTTATGGAGGATGGGAGTGTGGGTGGTTTGAATGAATAGCACTAAAAGTCAAGAAACTTTTTCACTTGAACATTTCAATGTATTTCAAAATGAATACTATCGATAAAGACTTTCCAATAGTGGGTATTTCAGAAATGATAATATATAAAATACTTCATATTCCACTAACATAAAGAGTAACGTCCCTGGGACGTCCATTTTAGGTCCCCATTTGGTCCGAACGTCCTGGCTATTGATAGGACGTCCTCAGGACGTTCATGAGTATTCGTCCTCAGGACATCTTTTCAAGGTTTCAAGAAATTTTTTTATACCTATAGATGTTTTGGGTCATTCAGTGCCTCCGAAAGTAAGAACCGGTATTATATATACCTATATATTTTATGTGCATGAGAACTTTCTGAAAATCAACTCGGTATTTATTTGTGGAGGTTTGACAAATATTTTCGGCAACAGTATTCGCATTTTATTTTCTTACTTCTTCATGTTATTGTGGAATATGTATTTCAACTATAGGAACAATATCTAACTTTTCAAAATATGATGCATTAATTCATTGGATAGAAGTGGATCATAATTATTGACATCTAGTCTACTGATTTTAATTCAATTTTGAGGACTAAAAATATATGCCGAATTGACAGCCAGGACCACTAACTGCCTATTGAGTAATATAAATTGTTGAAAATAATTGACTCACACTGGAGTAATCCAAGTCGTGATAGCGAGCATACAATGAGGAATTAAGTTCAATCACAGAAGTCAAGCAACCAAAGTCGCGGTTAGGGTTTGAATGGGTGACTTCGTGATAGCGTTTTTTTTATTTCCTATTAGTTTTCAAGTATTCTCACAACATTCGGAGAATAACAATAACTCTGTGAAAAAGTCAGAGAGTTTTTATGTTGAATTGTCCTGTTCAGACCTAATGAGGCCCTAATTCGTATGTTCTGGGGACCTCCGATTTTGTAACATCGTATGTCCCCGAAACGTCCTGAGGACGTACGCCGTATCTAAATAGGACATCCTCGGGACGTCGTTGAGGTCTGACGTGTACGGTTTGAGGACTTCTTCGGGACGTACTTGTGCTATCTGGGTATACTGGGTGTTTACATTAGAAAAAATGTCGATTGATTGTGAGAGTGTGTACATTGATATGAACGCTTTTTATGGCAAAGTCTATGACAAAAATTATGTTTAATTAAAATTATAATTGTTAACTGTTGATGGCGTATATCGTATACATACCCACAGACTACAGAGACGTAGCCTGAACTATTTATACAAAGAATAATATTTCATAAACTGAATGAAGACCTGACATCGATAGAAAGAATAAATCAGAGTGAGCGAGAGAAGTGCGGTTGATCTCCATACTGACAATGAAAGGGTAACTGATGGTACAGCTAGAATACTGGTCTCTTGATATCATCACGTGACTAGCTCTTGCGGTGTATTTTCGTCATCATGCCATGCTGCCTGTGAAGGAAAAAACGTTTAACATGGTCTCTCACACATCTGGTGAAATTGACATTCGAACGTTAATTGGTTAGATAATGCACTCTATGACAAAAACCCCAAGAAAGTCCTTGTTCGGCAGGAAAAAAACATCCGCTGACTGATCGTCCGTGTTTTGTTTTTCGTGTCAGTAGCAGGTAGAAGTGTGGAATCGAATGGGATAATTAGATTTTTATAGGCATCTGACGATTGGAGCTGGTTGAGAGCTGAGTGTGAAGTTCTGTTAGAAATCAGAGTTCGTTCATTATGAATTTCGACGTCCTTTTTCTGATTTCGATTTTCAGGATTCCTGCCTGACGTGTCTACAGCAGCTTCCATCCAAATAGCTTGGTGCATGGTGAATGAAGAAAAAATTGGAGTCTCATTTTACCTAAGACACGCGGTTGAATAAGTTATCTAAAAGCAATAAGTTCCAAATATCAATAAGGATTAGTCTAAAACTAAAGGAATTATTGGAAAGTTGTTTTTTCGGAAATATAAATCGAATACAACGAATCAAAGTGTTTTCCTAGATGTGAAAACGAAGCTTTCATATCCATGCCATCAACGTCAATTTCCTCGACTGTCATAAATTCATGGCAAGATACGATAATATTCACTGTATACAAAGGGCAAAGCCTCTCTCATCCTCATAATCAAGTGGTCATCATTTTCAATTTCAATTAAGTGAACGCTGATATAATAAAAGATAGCCGATGCCATTTTCTCATAATACGCTGGATAAACCACATACACGACTGATAAACCTCTATTAAGGGGATCACGATGTATACGAAAATATATTATTTCAATTAATAGATATACTTTGTCGAATTCTATTTCGTGTAAACACATTCTATTTGTCTTCAGAAGAGGAAGATATATTATTAGTTTATTGATATACTATGAGTGATTCAATAAACAGTCTACTTCATCCAAAAAACTTCTCAATGTGAAAGAATTGATTTTCTTTAAATACGATATTGTTTCGTCAGGATATTTACTTGATTTCAAAATATAGTTATATTCGGGAAGATCAACTTGTTATAGGTTGAATAATTCATAATGTTGGAATAACCGACTAAATGATTTCAGGATGAAAACAACATTTTTTCAAACAAATAATATCTATGACGTGCTTTATACTTGGTTCCACAATTTCATAACCTCTTAGTAATGTTATCACCAGATGGATACACTTTCTTCTTGTATTTGAGCGTAGTTCGAAAGAATTCAAGGAATAATTGAGAAAATTATTGACTAGCAGAGGGCGAAATACCACTAATAGGAGAGTATATAGTATAGTAGTTATTCTTGAACCTTTTCTCCAAAGAAAAAAGGGCTAGCGAAATTAACTCAGAAGAAAATCCAGAAATTCCCGATAATATTCTAGAGCAAGCGGCACAAGCGACCGCGAATTTATTACCAAAATCCAAGTCGGGATATGAACACTTATATCAACTTTTTACAGAATGGCGAAATCTGAACAAAATCAAAGCAACTGACGATATTCTTCTAGTTTATTTTGTCGAAAAAGCTAAATCTATGAAATCTTTCACGTTATGGAGTCGATTCTCAATGCTAAAGAGTTGTCAACAAATATCCAAAAATTATTGTTTTTCTGAAGCCTCAAGCTGTAGGATATATTCCAGAAAAGCCCAAAGTTTTGAAAGCAGAATAAGTAACAAAATTTTTATGTGAAGCTCCATGAACAATATCTACTACCGAAAGCAATTTTAGTATAGTTATATAGTTGGTTGATTTTCAATATTCTTACTCAAATAGTTCCAAGTTTTTTCATTCCTATTCAACTGTGAAAATAAAAATGTTCCAAGTTTCTTTTGTGTCTTATGTTTTCATTTTCAACGAAGTATAATAATGAAATATACTATATCAACATCATAAAGAAATACATTCTCGATTTCTTATAGCAAGCAGTGGATGAGCTTGGTTTTAAAGATTATTCAGGTAACATCATGAATTTATTCAATTGAGTACCAACATATATTTATTGGAGTTTATATAAACATATCATATTTTCAAATTAAAACAGATAGATTTGATTGGAGTGAATCTTTTTTAGTGTTTGTACAGGGAGATCAATCGAATGTGGTATAATTTATTTATCGAATTTTCAGAATACTACACCTTTTCCAGTTGTATTTCAGAAAGCGTCAATTGAATTTCAGAATTGTGAGTTTAATTTCAGAAAGCGACAATTGTATTTCAGAAGAGTCAACTGAATTTCAGAATTAGTCATTTGAATTTCAGAATATATCATTTGTATACAAATAACGAATTCTGAAATTCAATTGACTATTCTGAAATACATTTGACGCTTTCTGATATTGAACTCACTATTCTGAAATACATTTGACGCTTTCTGAAATTCAACTCACTATTCTGAAATACAATTGATACTTTCTGAAATACATGTGACTATTCTGAAATTCAATCAACGCTTTCTGGAATAAACTTGATGGTTTCTGAAATTCAAATGGAAAAGGTGTAGTCTTTTTTTTTGTTAATTTCGACGTTCCCCTTAATCGGCGATAGGTATAATATCCCGTACTCACACACATCCCATAAGTATTAACAGGAATGAAGTGGCAGCCAATGATGAACGGACGTGCGTAGCATTAAATTAATAAGTCCCGAACAGTCCGTCGCTGTTCGAAGTTAATCCGGGACTCGTGTCTCCCGCGGGACTCCGGGAATGTCATTATTATGTAGATCACACGTTGATCCGATTGTTTGGTGGGAAAGATGGGCCAGGAGTGGGAACGAATCAATATACCGGGCTTTTTCATTAGTTTCCCCAACGTGGATTTATTTTTGGTGGGGAAATAATATCACGATAATTATTACATTATTTGATTGGAGATATTTCAAAGTTTTTCCGGATTCTATAATTTCATTGACATCACGAAATAAACATTCTTGATGTTTGTAGATCATCCAAAATAAGTACCTAGTGAAATTTTTCTTGGAAATTTTGGGAGTTGCAGGCATCAGAAAATAACTCAGTACTTCGCTGTTTGTTGGTGGAAAAATGATTCTGGTATAGAGAAGATTTAGGCAGATCTAGATCCTGCCTGAATGAAATCTCCAGTTAATATCAGAATCAATAACCAACTCAAAAAAAAACAATTAAATGATGACAGTTCGAATTTATGCTTTGTAGATCATGAAGCAGTTTCTGGCAATGGATAATCTCATGATGATAGGGTATCTCGAGTATTGATGGCTGCATTGAATTCTACTATTTCATCATTTTTCATATTTTGAGAATTCTAGGCAGATCTTCATTAGTTGATAGCTGAATGAAGCAAAACATTTCATCCTTCGAATTTGAAGAATTGATTGATTGATGAAGTATATTGTTACCTATATTGATCTCAAAATCTGGAGAAACTGGCAAAATCAATTATTAATTCCTTCTGTTCATCCATGAGTTGAGGACTTCTACAAAGATAACTTTCCCTATTTTCGCAGATAAAAGACAGCATCAGTGTAGTATTAGAGAATTTGCTTTTCCAGCCTCCCTATTTCTATATTGCCTGATATCTGATAATATAGATAGATGATGATAGCATGAGAACTAAGAAGACGAAGACAATGAAACGATTCTATCATCATTCAAGATAACTTTACTTCCATCTTCAACTTCATCTCTATATAATTATTCGCAATCGTCTACTTTAATATAACAACTAAGTGGATTTGTTATCAGGCAATTTTTTGGTCCAACATAAGGTTAGCTTCGAACTGAGCCATCAACCTTTTCTTTCAAATCAATATTCACCAATGTATCAGCATTATAAATAAGCAAGAAGTTTTTTTTCTCATGAAAGACAATAATAAACCAGATGGATCAAGCAATATATTTTCTATAGTTCCCGTATTATCTTTCCATGCATCATAAGTAAATTTACTACAATTCTGTGTTATTTCGGTTTTCTGACTAGTGAACTTGATTCTCTATGATGAAAAATAAGCAGAGCGATGCCCCCGATGGGAAAATTCGCTCCATCCCTTTGATTAATTCTTGTTTTCAAATTCCCGTTATCAAAACAAAGTCCGCAACATAAATTCGTGAAAATCCTTCTGAAAATTCCCCTTTTTAATTACACATTTCTGCTGCTGGTGATAAAGAGAGGAACTGTAGCAGGTCGCGAGTGTTACGACAAGTGTTTTTTCTGTTATCTATGCAAACGAAATGTCCCAATCTCACGGATTCAGCTGTGTGCGAACATCATTCTTACGGAGAACAAGGGTGTTTTTATGTTTGCCTAATGTTATATCTCCATTTGGACGACACATTTACATACACTGGCGGGCTTTGGAAAAACTTTTTGTTTGAAATGATGATTAGACGACTTTTAATTCCGCTGCGAGTATAAAAGTTCAGGGAATCTCTAGGAGGATTCACAGAGGGATTATAATGAGTGTATTTATGTGCTGGGGATGTCAAAAATACGTATTGCAAGATCACAAGAAAATCTGATGCGATGACCGCCGTTAGTAGAGTATCCTGAATATTATAGAGGAAAATTCTAACGTTTTCAAATAAAATTATGCTTGAATTTGACATTGAAAGATTATGAGACCCTTAGTGAAATTTAAGTCGCAGATAATTCCACATCATTTCATAAACATCCTGTTCATATTTTCGAAAAAAATCAAAGTGAACATTATCCTTAGGATTCTAAACATGATGGTTTGTGATATGTCTCTCATACTCAAAATATGAATGAAAACAATCACATAGTTTAATTAAAACAAGAATAAACAGAACAATAGAATGGTAAATTCGAAGTTTTACACAGAAAAAAAGGATCTCTTAAATCGAGTTGTAACCGCATTAACTCAAGAGATTGGTAATCTTGAATAGGTCCAACCAAATATTAGTTCGATGCTTCGACAAAATCCTCTTGACCACTTAGGACCAAGAAGTTTTGTGTCAAATGTACACTTTCGTATTGAAAAATGTGGTTTGTTTGAGTCAAGAATATTTCAATGTTGTTGTGAAACAATTTTCTTGGATGAAGCTGATTTCTCAGCACATCTGAACAATGATCCTCTTGATTCAATAAGAGGAATCACTTTTGATCCATTCTTATTGACCTTTGAAGGATTGCAACTCTGCATGCCGATAATTGAAAATGAAAAACATTGTAGGTAGTTTTTTCGCAAACTGGGGCTGCAGTATCGATACAGCAATAAATTATCACTTCAAGCACATTATAACATGACCTGACAACACAAAACAAAGCATTCTTAACACCCAACAGTGCCAGTGATATGACGCCATGTCCAAATATGTTCTAGATTGTTTGCTTCCAGGAAACATTTTACGTCCATGTTGAGTACTCGAGCTATAAAGAATTCGCGAGCCTGCACACTGCACTATAGAAACACAATTATCATCAAAGAAAACTTCACAGTAACCTGTCACAATGTTTGTCTTGATAGTCTTAATGGCGGCCAACGACGTTATTGTTGACGTTGTCTAGCTGGTTCTGCGGACAGTACGCGAACTGCGCATCTTCGCCTTGAGCGCTAATTCTCAATTATGCTTATTGGTCGAGCTGGTCACGTGGTACATGCTTCCGTCATCAAAACACATTTTCATAAGAAACGATATTCTTGAGCTGAGAGAAATAATCTTGACTGACATTACCCATAATGTTTTCTAAGGTGGAGAGTGCTGATAATTCAGTTCAACCAAATTTATTTCAAGAAAATTCATGTAAACAGGCAAACAACGTGATTAGTTGGAAAGAGAAACTTTCAGGTCAATCTGAGATTATTATTCTTATCGAAAGATTATACAATTCAAGAATATATATGTTTGAATCAAGAGATCCGTTTTTTCTGTGTAGTATCAAGTATGTCATAAATCAATATATAGGCAAAGAGTATTCGAGGAACATTCAGTGTTTCTATCAAAAATTCCATAATTGAGTTATTTTTTCGTATTTTCCAAATTTCATCGACTTCATCAGATTCCATGTTTCTTTTTTCCTATAAGCACAGATGGCCGTATCATCAACGAATAAGAATTCAATGGCTTCCTGCTTGTCATTAGAACCCGATTTTTGTCTAGCCACCATATTTGTTAATAGCAAATCCCCCTCCATCCCCAACCAACAAATGGCATCAACTTTTTAGCCATCACCATTAGCCGTACATCGCCATTCATGATTGAGACAGCTGTAACTTCTGGTACATTAAAAATGCAAAAGCTTCCAGAAAACTATCCCGCTATTCGGGAGCACGCAGAGATCGGCATTGTATAGCTGCCTACGGGGGGCCAAAAGTATCATGGTCACAATAAAAAAAGTATACGTAGTATTTCATAATCGTGCTGTTGGGGCCTCTGCAGTTGCCATTGCATACACAAAGTTATACGGATGTAATTGCCAATGGCGTACTGAAACAATCCATCTGCTATCAACACCATCAACGCTTCCAACACAAAAATTATATCTCGATTGACAATGCTGCAATTGAATGTAAGTGCATCAGCTTTGAAGGTGAAAGACAAGTCTTCCTTTTCTGGGATTTCAAATAGAGGACCTATACAGTAGGATTGACCCTTGAGGCAAATATTTCATCTGGCTTGTCGGCCTCACTCAAAATGTTTTTTCAAAGGGAGTTATGAGAGGAAATGAGAGAAGAATCAACTTACAGACAGTGAAATCAATTTATTTTGCAGGTAAAATTAATCTTATATTCATCAGGAAACATCAACTAGAATGTTTTTATCATTGGCAAATCTTAATCTTATAAAGACGACAATATTAATCAAAATGAACTCCCAAATGACTTATACCTCGAATCTCAAATCTACAACTCTTTGGTTATATCAAATGAATGAAAAATGCATTACTAGTTAATAGATATTTGGATCAGTATGAATTGACCATATTCAACAGCTTTCGGTGGCAGCTTTTTGAGCATTCTTAAGTTGGCAATAATCTGTCATCAACGTCAATAGTCATAAATGTCAGTTGTGAATGAGTTCAGATAAGCCCATCAAGTCATCAATATTTTTCTATTCATATACATGTTTGGTTATTTCATATTTATAATGAATTTATATGAAACCAGAATATGAAAACGATCAAATTAAATGACAGTTGATATTAATGATAGTTGACATTGATGACAGTCGACATTTATGACAGATTAGTACCAACCCTAGAACGCTAAGAAGCTGCCACCAATATTCGTCTTCATATATTGTAGATCTATCGGTAATTGCTAGATTCCGTAGTCCAACATTGTGGAAACATATAATAATTAGCATTACATAATTATATACTTTTCTGCTCTTCTTTTATCATTTTTATTGTATATAGCCCCATATATTGGTTGAAAACTGATTTTCCAAAGAAGATATGATATAGGTACCTAAGCAGCAAGAAATCTAAATGAAATTCAATATATTTCTGATAATGTATTCACCCCCTCATTATACACATCCCCCCGTCACTGGTTAGCTATCCCATTCAGATGTAATTCTAAACCACAGTCGGGGGTAACATTAATCTGAATAATGGCCGATTGAATGAAAGAGATGTTTGGAGATGTCAGACCTAATACGACAATGTGTGAATGCTATTTTCTGGTCATTTCTCAACGTGGTTGGTGGCTGCTTATACCCTTGGCATTTACCAGATATCTTACCTAACCCATATACCTCCCTTTTCTGATGCCCTCCCTGTTTGCCAAACAACGTTGCGTTGGAACTGTTTCTTTGCCAATAAGGGCACAATGGACAGTGTTGAAGATGTTTTATTCATGTTCACAATTGATGGGTATCAGGATGGAGTGGAAATGGAAAGTTTAAGGATATTATTGACGTGAAGGATATATTGAGGGTAAACAGCCCTACTTTGATAAATTGCAGGAGGTATAGGAAGTGCTAGATATGGGAATGGATATTTTGTTATACATGTTTGGATCATACAATGACTGTATAGATCTGAAGATTATCTTGAATTCACCATTTTATCTCGTGATACCAATAGCCATAAGAATTGTTTCTATTGAAGCTTTGGTCAACATTCACTAAGAAATGATATTTGATGGATATAACCATAGATCTTATTGCTTACGCTGGATCTGGCATCCTGTAGTAATTTTTTGGTCTGGAGGGGTCTGCAAGAAAGTAGGTACTACATGTATGGACAAAAATGAAAACTCAAAAAATCCAATTTTGTATTAAGTGCAATTTTTTTTATTTTCAAAAATTGTAGCAGAGCGCTTTCGACTGTCAAGTCATCATCAGTGCGTACCTGCAAGTAAGTATGATCTTATGAAAAAATTGAAACAAATTATCAATGTAGCTATAAAGAGAAAAAAGTTTGAAATCATTTTTTGTATGTAAGGCAAATCGGTATTCACTCGTCAGGTATTACAAGATTTTTCCATAAAAAGTCATTGTACATTAACATTGATTTCACATTAAAAAGAATAAAAATTAAAATAACATTAGGACAAACCGCTAGAATTCAATTTTCAACGAATTTCACATGTTGAATTTGACTGTCCGGAGCGAAGTGAGGATGAAGGTGAAACAGCAAAGATGCTTAAGTTGGCTAGGTTTATATGTCAGAGGTAGAATTTGTGTCAGTTTGACTGGTTCTCAGAATAATGGGTGTCCTGTGAATATTGTCATAAGATACATGGGTAGCAACAGTAAATCATCATTGAGAAATTTCGAAAAGTATGAAATACCATTTTGAGATGATTATATATGATCTGTTCAAGTTTACTTGAAATGAAAACGACCAATCAATGGCTTAGTACTTTCAACCCCCCCGGACCTACAAAACAAGTAACCTGGATACCGGATCTAGCGTGAGCAATAAGATCTATGGATATAACAATTAAAAATGAAATATATCACAGTATAATCAATACAGGATACTTATCTCTGATTAAAGGAAGATAAGGTTGATAAGATGAGTTCTTTTCACTGAATAAAAAACAAAAACTACTAGTGCTCATTGATTAATTACAATATTTGATACAAGGAGAAAGTATTCTTCAAGTATTGTCTAATTTACTATTCCTCAATATACACTCCAATGATGTACGAATGGTAACTAAACAACCGTGTTCCTAATGAACTTGACTATTATACCCATATATTATGTGATCAGTATGTTGACTCAATTTACTTGGACTCAATAGTGGTAAAATCAAATGAGCTGTTCAAGCATCGTAAAAACCATCCAATCCCCGCCAAATGTCCATGATCGTTTTACAAACGCAACAAACACCAACGTTGATGAAGAAAAAATTCCGTGGACAAGCCTCCACAATCAAAAAACAATCGAATCGGCATAGGCGACTCTTTTTAATACGAGCGCGTGACACGGTCACATCAAGCAGGCCATGGACGCAGCCACGCCCCATATAGCCAAAGAGTCGCACATTAGCGTAATGAAGGGTGGAAAAGGGGGGAGTGGAGTGAAGGGCAGCGTAGGTGGAGCCTTCAATCAGCGTTTGTCGTAGTGGTCGCTAAGAAACTTTGGAAAGTTGAATGACACCAATATAATTTCTGTGCGATAACACCTCATCGATAATTGCAATTGTTGTAATGTCATCTTTCAATAGTGTTTCATATGTGAACATTTATCTTCCAGGGTTGCCAATCCTGTAGGTGTATCTTCTGTTATTGTGGTTGGAAAGTATAAACTCCTCCCAAAACGAATAAACCTAATCCGAGCGAATATACAGTGTACTTTTATTATCCCATCACCGACTACACTAAACGACAATATGTAAATGAACGACAATTCAGTCACATCTGGCAGAGAAAAGTCCATTTCGATAACGTCAGGAGGGTCTGGGAACAGCGCTAGCTTTGCTCCTATTCAAATTGATGCTCCCCAATAACAAACCGATATATTTTCGACGATACAACATTAACAAATTGCGATTCACACTTAACTAGATTTTCTCGCGGCATATGGGCTAAATATATGCATTAAATTGGCCGTAGGAATGGAAGGCGGGACCGAACGGGGCTTCATTGAAGGAAGAGAGTGATTTATGAGGTTGAAAGCGAGGAAAAAGTATCGACGTATCTCCGTTCTACATGGTCCTGTTTGTAGCAAATGAATGGTATGATTTTTTGGAGCACCTCCATCCATATCATCATCAAAAACGAATAACTCATGCAAAAATATGACCGTTTATAAGGCCTAGAAGCCTCCTGCTGCATGGAGTTTCATCCAGGCTCCTCATCACCAAGTTTTGTCACTCTATATTTCAGATTAGACTGTAGACTGCAGCCTCTCAAGCACCTCGTTTCATAAGATCTTTTGTCCAAACACTCAAGTAATAATCTATTTGTTAGCCTGGTATTCGCAGACTTCGTTCAAAGTTTCTAAGCGATAAGTTCCTGACCTCGGAAGGCTTTAGGAAGGCCCCTTTCTTGAGCCTCTTGCAAAAAAGCGCTGGTTGTAGATTGTAGGAGGAGTCGATAAGGCAGTGCAGCCTCTCAGCACCTCGACCTATAAGATCTTTTGTGCATAACCCTTAATCTATTCGAGGCCCGGGATTCCGAGGCTTCGTGCGAAGTTTATCAGTTTCCTGGGAGCTAGGTTCCTGACATCGGAGGACTCTAAGAAGGCCCCTTCCAGGAAATTGAGCCTCTTGCAGAAGAGTGCTGGGCTTTCGCAAAGCAAATGTTCTGCAGTTTCAGCGAAGTTCTCGCAGTAGCGGCAACTCTTTGTTTTACCCATCTTTTTGAGGTGATACCTCAGAGGGCAGTGTCCAGTGAGGAGTCCCGTTACCAGTTTCAAGTCTTTTTTGTCCAACTCGAGGAGCTGTTTAGCTTTCCTTGGCAAGAGGCTCATTAGCCTTTTCGCTTGTCTTTGTCCTGGCACTTTATTCCAGTGAAATTTCATTTCCTCTGCTTCCCAGCGTCGGAATTCTTCTCTCAAGTGGGCTTTGGAAAGTCCGACAAATTGTGTATTTGCCCCTTCTTTGGCAAGGCAGTTAGCTTCCTCGTTGCCTTCAACTCCCTTATGACCTGGCACCCACATCAAAGTGACCTGGTTGTTCGCTTCCAGTTGTCTTAGGGATTGTTTACGGTCCTAAGTCAGCTTAGCCTCACAATTGTGTATGACTTCAGAGATTTTCTAAATCTTCCTGATTTGAGTTTTTTATCTGGCTCCGTCTGGAGGCACTGATTGCTGCTTCTTTCATTACACACAGGTGCAATGGTGGAAGGTTCAGCATTACCTCTAAGGCTGCAAAGGGGCACGTGAATATTGTCCCTGTCTTTTCCAGACAAGCTAGCCGCTGCACTTTCTGCAGCTTGACGTGTGCCGAAAATTGTTGCATTTTTGGCCACCATATCAATGAAGCGTAGGTGACCATAGGTTTGATGATTGTTTGGTATGACCAATAGATCATTTCTGGTTTCAGACCCCATGTCTTGTCAAAGACTCTGAGGCATGTCCAGCTTGCCGCTATAGCGCTGGTTATTCGCAAAGCTAATATTCTGCAGTTTCAGCGAAGTTCTCGCAGTTTCTAATTTGCCCATGTTTCTGAGGTTATACCTCAGAGGGCCAGTGTCCAGTGAGGAGTCCCGGTACCAGTGTCAATTCGAGAAGCTGTTTAGCTTTCCTTGCTGAAAGGCTCACCAGCATTTTCGCTTGTCTTTGTCCTGGCACTCTATTCCACTGAGGAATTTTATATTTGTCCCTTCTTTGGCAAGGCAGTCTGCTTCCTCGTTGCCTTCAACTCCCGTGTGACCTGGCACCTACATCAAAGTGACCTGGTTGTTCGCTGTCAGTTGTCACAGGGACATCAGACAAGTCAGCTTAGACGCAAAAGTGTATGAGCTAGCTTTCAGAGCTGCTTTCGAAGCACTCCTGATGGACACATATCAGGAACTCCTGCTTGAAAGAAGGATGGGGAGCTACCAAGGGGTTTGCCACTCTAACTTCGAGATCAAGGTGGGCCGTCAAAAAACCGTGAAATTCGACTGGTCTATCTGGTCGGATCCGGGCACCCGGACCGATATGTTACAAGAACAATGGACTGTCGAACCTGGTGTCAGCGAATCGTTCGGATAACAAACGACGGGTGGAAAGGGGCAATCAGGAGCGATTTTATCTTACAGGAAAAGGGCGGGCAGCGATATCGTGTTCGTATATTCTGGAATCTGGAGCGGCACTAGCGCATCACTATACATATCGATGACGTATCTTTATCAGGTCGTTTATGTTCCATGCATCCATCAGGCACCGGCTGTATCAAGGAAAATGAATTCCTTTCAGGGGAAATGCTTTAGTTTCCAGAAAGATAGATATAGGGAGAGAGATTTATTCAACAACGTATTGAATTAGTATGGTTTGCTGCAAGTCAAAAGTTCTCAATCAACACTTTTTCGACGGATAAATGCTTTCATGGCCTATTAGTAGGATATTTAAATTTTGGTGGAGGTGTTCCTTTAAAAACCCCTGTCGAAATAATATCAAACAATTTGAAAACTTTGACACTTATGAGTTGATGATTCAGTCTATCCATTTTTCCAAGAGGAAAAATTTTTAATTCCCCATGCACCTTTGACTTAAATATGTATGTGCACTTTATAGGTATCACAAGATAGTGTAGGTATATATTGATAGAATAGGTGAAAACATCTGCCCTCATTCTTCATTGATAATAATAGAACAGCAAAATAATCACATAATATACCTAAATATACAGAAGACAAGAGAGATAGAATGATGATGAAAAGTGTGTCATCAATGATGATATTCAACCTAGAGACATTTTTTTCATTCACTTGTTCGACCGTAAGTAACTTCATTTCTTCAAATGACACCTTATAAGTATATTCCTTTGGCCTAATCTAATTTGTCTTGAAATCATTTATTTTCATGTTTCACAAAGTGCCATTATAGTTTCTCAATTTGCTGTTGAATTTCATTTCAATGATCTGATATTGTTATACTCCGATATTAATTTTCGCTGCATCATCTATTGTTTCAAAAACTCGTTTTCTCCTTATATATATGAATTTTCGATAACTGATGCATTTATATATACGAATTGAACATTATCGATTTGTCCTATAACAGCAGTTTCATGGCATTCAAGGAATGCAAATCATCTAGCTATAATGTAATTCCTGAAAACATCAACAAAAAAATTAAAGTCTGACACCAAAATCGACAGTTATTTCTGAAGAATTGAATGATTTACAAAGGTTGCAAGATGTTCAATCACTTACTAGATTATGAGACGAAATTTAGATTTTTGCTTTCACACTTCAAGAATCAAAATATCGAAGGATCTAAGAATTCAGTAACGGTAATGGAATCACCTGTCACCTGAGCAGGAATCCACCTTTTCATATACTTAGTATTTTGCTGCTTCTATAGAATCGGAAAAACGATACGGATAATCAGGCATATCTATCTATCATCAAATATCAACATGACACAAACAACAATACATTCGGAAAATAATATCTCAAAATCATCTCCGAACATTATTAGAATAATCTAACATAACAAGGTAGAAAACGAGCAGAAAACAACTACGTTCCTGGCAAATACCACGCAAAATATTGAATTATATCCACTCGTAGTCTATGCAAAAATTCATATAAATGAATAAAAATACAAATATTTCTTTCTTCGAACATGCATTTATGCTCCCAACGAGACAAACACGCCTGACAACCTGTAGACCGGTTTCGGGCTTATTGGCCCTCATCAGTACAGGGTAGTCAACCGTGTAGAGATCCTGAGATCTGAATCGATGGAAGCATCCACGCATATTTGATAGCAGTGAGCCGATCCCCAAGAAGAGTATGAAGACGGCGACACCAAGCGGCGAAGAAAGAAACACTCCTTAATAAATTTCCCATATAGAAATATGAGAGTGGCTGGGTTGAACGTAGTTGTTTTCTTTTCGTTTTCTACCTTGTTATGTTAGATTATTCTAATAATGTTGTGGAGATGACTTTGAGATATTTATTTTCCTTTTTTACACCACCACTCCAATTAGAATTTTTGGCTATTCCCTTTGATTCAATCTGCTAGTCGAGCAACCCAGCCACTCTCATATTTCTATATGGGAAATTTATTAAGGAGTGTTTCTTTCTTCGCCGCTTGGTGTCGCCGTCTTCATTCTCTTCTTGGGGATCGGCTCACTGCTATCAAATATGCGTGGATGCTTCCATCGATTCAGATCTCAGGATCTCTACACGGTTGACTACCCTGTACTGATGAGGGCCAATAAGCCCGAAACCGGTCTACAGGTTGTCAGGCGTGTTTGTCTTGTTGGGAGCATAAACGCATGTTCGAAGAAAGAAATATTTGTATTTTTATTCATTTATATGAATTGATGCATAGACTACGAGTGGATATAATTCAATATTTTGCGTGGTATTTGCCAGGAACGTAGTTGTTTTCTGCTCGTTTTCTACCTTGTTATGTTAGATTATTCTAATAATGTTCGGAGATGATTTTGAGATATTATTTTCCTTTTTTACACCACCACTCCACTTATGGCTATTCCCTTTGAAACAATACATTCGTTATCAAAGAAGGCTCATCTGTGGCTGGAATCGTGAACTCCAGATAGCAAAAGGCAGATGAAGACTAGAGCGAGTTCGACGGGTCGAAAAGTATCAGATATAAGCAGAACTGCGAGACAATCAGCGTACTCAGATATATCAGAACTGCCACCCACTGAGTCACATAAAGTATCTGTCGGTAATCACGAAACAGTTGTTGTCGACACAGTACACGATTCCAACAATATCGTTCTAGATTCGAGAAAATCGTAAATATGCATGGAAGGCTGGCTAACAAAACTGTTACACGAGTCTTCGTTAGTTGATGGGGAAAAATCTTCCGTTATAACAACAACTGATTCGTCATTTTTTATGGAGGCAACTGAAAGGCACGTTTCCTTGGTGTTTCTTCGGTTTGATTCGAATCAATTTTATAGCCAGCGGGATGTGGCAATTTTGCACATTTAATCGAGTCGAATAATGTTGCATCTCATGAATAATCAAAGCATTTATTTAGAAATCTTCCTCATAATTTGAGAAATCAACACATTTACCTAATTGATGGTTCAGTCAACTCAATAGACAGGTTGACCTCTTCTGCACATCTTACCATATACTTATAGAAAACGGGAAGACATCATCATCCGAAATCACAAGAGAAACGAATATCGTTTTTGCAGGAATGTATACCTACACAGAAAAAACGGATATCTTGAAACAAATATATATATATTCTTGAATTGTATGATCTTCCTATAAGAATAATAATCTCAGATTGACCAGAAAGTCTCTTTCTTCAAATAATCACGTTGTTTGCCTGTTAACATGAATTTTCTTGAAATGAATTTGGTTGAACTGAATCTTCCGCACTTAGAAAACATTGTGAGTAATGTCAGCAAAGATTATTTCTCTCAGCTCCAGAATATCGTTTCTCATGAAAATGTGTTTTGATGACGGAAGCATGTACCACGTGACCAGCTCGACCAATAAGCATAATTGAGAATTAGCGCTCAAGGCGAAGATGCGCAGTTCGCGTACTGTCCGCAGAACCAGCTAGACAACGCCAACAATAACGTCGTTGGCCGCCATTTAAGACTATCAAGAGATACATTGTGACAGGTTACTGTGAAGATTTCCTCGATGGTACTCGTGTTCCTATAGTTCAGAGTGCATTCTCGCGAATTCTTTATAACTCGAGTATACTCAACATGGACGTAAAAGGTTTCCTGGAAGTAAACTCTAGAACACATGAGGACATGGCGTCGTATCACTGATGGCATACTGTTGGGTGTTAATAATGCTTTGTTTTGTGTTGTCAGTTTATGTTAATGTGCTTGAAGTGATATTTTATTGCTGTTTCAATACTGCAGCCCCAGTTTGCGAAAAAACTACAATATTTTTCATTTTCAATTATCGGCATGCAGAGTTGCAATCCTTCAGAGGTCAAAAAGAATGGATCAAAAGTGATTCCTCTTGAATCAAGAGGATCATTGTTCAGATGTGCTGAGAAATCAGCTTCATCCAAGAAAATTGTTTCACAACAACATTGAAATATTCTTGCCTCAAACAAACCACATTTTTCAATAAGAAAGTATACATTTGACACAAAACTTTTCGATCTTAAGTAGTCAAGAGGATTTTGTCGAAAAATCAAACTAATATTTGGTTGGACCTATTCAAGATTACCAATCTCTTGAGTTAATGCGGTTACAACTCGATTTGAGAGGTCCTTTTTTCCTGTGTATAATGATTATAAAACGTTGGATTCCTCGTATGATTTCGGCAAAGCTTTCGACTGTGTATATTTCATTGATATCATCGCACGCAAATTTTTCTGGATCTCATATGAAGATCACACAAGACATTACTTGGGCTTAATCATCGCATCTTCGTAGTCGAGAAAAATACAGTTCAGATCACTGATTTTGCCCAGGTCTCAAATACTCAGGTATAGAAGAAAATATTAAAATAATCATCAAAGTATTAATCTCTATATCTTCAATATAATATACAGGGTGTCCCCTCTCAATTGGAAAAAACTTCTGGGGCATATTGAGGAACCATAGACAAGCAGTTTGAGATAAGAGACTGATGTCCGGAAGTGCATGGTTTTCAAAATACAGGGTGTAAAAGTTTTTTTCAAAAAACTTTTTTTTATTAATATTTCAAAGACACGTTAACCGATTTTCTTGAAATTTGCTAGTGATATAAGCTTTAATGAGACGCTCAGTTAGCACTAATTAAATGTTAATTATGACTTCCAGTGGCGCCCCGGGGGACAGTGTCACGAATAAAAATGACAAAAAATGTACGCTGCTGACTTTTTTTAAAAATTTTATATATTTTTTAGAAAGCTCAGTTAAAAATACAACTTTTTTGTCACTTGATATTTTTTCGTATCTCTCTACGTTTTCGAGAAAAAATTTTTATTAAAAACTTTATGGAAAGGTTCATTATCTAAAAATCTAAAACAAAACAATGTTGTCATGGTAACACATAAACATGTCAAACTTCAGTGAAAGTGTCAGTTTCTAAGTACTTAATTATCTTCAAACGTTACACTAATTGCAAAAATGAATCGGTTTGAATTAGCCGAGCTTGCAGATATGCATCTCTTGTATGGGGAATGGTAATTCTTTGTTAGCACAACGGTGTACGGGCAGCGGTTCCCAAATCGTGAATTGCCAAACCATAAGATTTTTATCAAAATTCATCAAAATCTACGGGAGACCGGCTCATTCGTGGTAAGTATTGCAGAAATGGCAACTTTCTGTGTTTTTTTTTCTTGCGCGTTTCTGTTTTACAGCCAATCTAAGAGGCTTTGTTATCTTTGCAGCCTATTCGAGAATTTGCAAGGCAGTTTCCGATCAGAGATGCCGTTGAGGATGAAGTCATGGCACGCATTCAGAATGAGCCCAACACTAGCACTCGTCTGATTGCGTCGCAACTTGATTGCAGCAAAAATACGTGTCTTTGAAATATTAATAAAAAAAAGTTTTTTGAATAAAACTTTGACACCCTGTATTTTGAAAACCATGCACTTCCGGACATCAGTCTCTTATCTCAAACTGCTTGTCTATGGTTCCTCAATATGCCCCAGAAGTTTTTTCCAATTGAGAGGGGACACCCTGTATATTGTTTCCTTATGAGGTATCTATTGATAGACGTTTATACTGAACTGAAGGGTAAATTATGTTGGTGCACCATCATGCATCATACCAAATTGGACACCCCGTACAATCGACAAGTTAGCCGTTGTCAAGTCGGTATAGTCTTTGTGTAGATTATTTTTATTAGATGTGTCATCTATAACGAAATTCAAAGAAAAACAGTCCACTTTTATCAAATTGATAACTCAATTTACGGCCTTTTGCTGACATCTTCACTATTGGTGCTATCTCCGATCATAAATTCTGTGTTCCAGTAAAGTTCAGTTATTGCTTCAATGAAGTTATCTTTATTTCGCTCTTTGAGATGAAAACATTATTTCTGTCTAGTATGGATTAGATACTAGGATATTCATACAGGAGTTGATTTGGAATGTATTGCTTCAGGAATCTAACAAAATATAAAATGAATATGAAAACCAACAAAACTATAAGTGAGTATGAAATGGTATATTACACAACAAGTGTGGAAAGTGACATATTTCACACGAGTAGTCGTTTAGCACGAGCCGCGTAGCGGTGAGTGCGGAAACGTAACGAGTGAAGGAAATGCACTTTCCAACGAGTTTTGTACACTTTTTTTCCTACGACTCCGAATACTTTCATTTCGTCTTGTCAAAAATGTAACTTGAGCGGTCTCTATAATTTCAGGTGGTTTTGATGCGATATCAAGTACTGTTTATTTCTATATTCAAGATGATATTTGAATACTTCTCCAACAATTCCTCAATATGTGAATTAATGATTGATTGAGTTATTTTAGTTTGGACAAATTTAATTGATATTGACACCAGCGTACATAAACAAACTTGACACCATACGCCTGCTAGCGCCAGTAATCACGCAAAAAGGAATACAGAACCATAGATGTACGTAGTGCGCAAGCCCGTACGAGTTACTCGAATTAGTGCGTCCTTGATTCCTTGCAAATATCTGTGATACCAAAGAATCTTCTCGTTGGTGATACGTGATATCAAACTGATGCAAGCAGCAAGCCGCGCATAAAACTGGTAGCCGTACTCTTTTGAATGATCTCACCCGCTGTCATCAACATCGAAATATTTCCAGCAAAGAGTATATAGGTTCCAGTTTTAAAATGAATTCAGAGGTTATGTATCAGACAGATTAAAATTAATAGATGAAGTTTATTTTGAGACAGAAATTTCAATAAATAATATGAATTTGATTTGAGAACGCTTATATATTGACAGTGAGTACCTTCACAATATACCAAATTATTTCTATCAATTCATGCAACCGTTGTGATATTTTCATATCAACACTAGTGCTTTATTTTTCAAATAAACAATACCATGGTGAGCTCCTTTCTGAATAACAAAACAGTGTGATTATTGACGTTTTCATACGTGGTCGTAGGAACATTTTATAGTAGGTATTGGGGCCTTCTTTGAACCGTCTCTGGAAGCAATCTGGCCCTCTGAATCCGCCCCTGTCTACACTTGATATTCAAGAGATTCTTGAAAATTTATTAAGTTTCATATAAGACCTCCATTGTTTCATTCCCTATCAGAACTCACATCCACAAAGGATAGCAATCCGTTTCCGAAACAAATGAATACAAGGCGTGAGACATGCTTAATTAAACGATATATCACTATCAACTATTCCATCTACTTCCAAGTTTCGGATTACCTTGTTAAAGGAGGATTCTGATTAATCATTCTGGATTTTTAATCCTTTCGCCATCGGGAGCTGCAAACAAATCTCCACGAAATTTATCACCTTGTTCCGCAAAATTCATGGCAAAAAACTGGAAATTAAAGATGAGCAAGGGAAAAAGAGAGGACTTGCAAGTAATGGATCGTGGGAATTACTTCGTTGCTGATGCTTATTATCAGTGCGATTTTTCTCTGTAAAAATAGATCTATTTTAAAAACAAGTTGGTTAACCTTGCAAAAACTTGAAAATGCAATATGTTTTCTTCGTCTAATCTTATTATATTTAGGTATATGCTCATGCACCGCTAATTCGATTTAAACATATTATGATGGACATAAGTATGTTAATCTTTCCTGTTTTTCAGTGCAAGTGGAAACCTCATACTATACCAATAATTCTATATCAATAGAGAATACATCTGCTCTGGTTGAACCAAAGAGCTAGGCAGGTGCTTCATAAATCTGATCTGAATGATATAAATACAAATATGATTGACAGTTTTATCTAAGCTTGAGACATATTTCAATAAAAAAGGTAGCGTTCAGATAATGATTGGATAATGGTTTACTTTGGCTTCTGTCTCAAAATATTGTCTATCCACGGCCCTATTTGTCTATCTATCTTTTACTGCCATATACATTAATGATATCATTTTCTTAAAAACATCCAAAAACTACACGCTCAAAGAGAGATATTTTCGTTATAAAAAAAATTGTATACGACTCAAATTCTTTAGTAATGAACTTGAAAAAACTAGTCCACAAAAATAAAAATCTTCCTAAGACAAGTAACTCTCAATATAACACACGATCAAACAATTGTATTAGGTAATAGGTTACCTATCATTTACAATAGCATCAAGATGTAAAATCACCTGCCTTTCAACATAAGAAATATATCAGACGGTTCAGAAATCAGACTAAAAGAACATTAATATTGCATTATTTTTATGACCTAAATGATAACTTCACCAACACATTTTAGCTTCTTTTTTTATTAATTCCTTATTATTTCTCACAAAACTTTATAATAATCCTTCTATATACTTTCTGTTCCTGTTTTCTTTCATTTTAAAAATTTATTTATTTGTACAAACATAATGACCTTGCTTTGTCCATATGAGAACATGTTCCTCAGACATATCTTATCTATAATAAATCTATTAATCATTCTCTTACCACAATTAACAAAATCAGGTGACAGAATGTAATCTCATATCACAACCGTAGAAAATAGTACATTAAGATACAAGTTTTATAAGACCCTATTTTTTCGCACGCGTTTGTGAGTGCTCCAAGTGAACAAGTGATGCGACAACATGTCTAAAAAATATTTTTTATTTTGCATTGATTTAAGCCTTTTATTGAAAAAAGTTGATGCGATATCGATAAATAACAGAAACATCTTCGATTGTTAACAATGATGATATTGAAACATTTAAAATCACACAAGCGTGAAGCCCACAGTTTACTGTTGAGCGCTTTTGATTTTTGCGTGATACCAGCGGTGGAAAATTAAATATTGTTATTGTTTTTATTAGTCAATTTGAATCAAATTACATCTGAATAAAAATTTACCAATAAAATAATCGAGACTCAGGTATATGGCATTCGCCTCTGGGGTAATTCAACTGGTTCTGAACCTCCGAATAATAAAAAATGCGCATTGAAACAGTGTATACTTCGATACGCAATTCCGTTTCATAATAACTTCATTATAGAATCAAAATAGAAAAAGGAAGTTATGTGCTGAAAAATTAAAAAAGGTGGCGTGCATTGTGGATAAAATCATCCAAAGGACCATATCGCAGGAGAACGCATGTGAGAGACCTCTCCACCACCACTAACGACTTTTTTCACTAATTAATTATTTTGTTACACTGAGGCCCCTTCAGCGTCGCAACGCTTGCCAACATTTTTCATCGGCATTGTTCCCATAATAAATGGACATGTGCAAAAAAATTGTTTCGACCTTACTTAACGCACGTAGCGATATTCCACACAATAAAATTCCGGCCCATTATTCCAGAGTGTTTTTATTTGGGCAGCCATCTTCCACGTCACAATAGCCACCCTTTTCTCCTTGACACGTGACGTGCGGAGGTGTCTTTTGTTTTCGGCCAGCTTTTGTTGGAGAGAGAGGTCACGTGCCGAAATGGGCGCAAACAAATGACTGAGCATGGACCAAGGATTGATCAAGAAAAAGTTGCATGATGACGCAACTATGGCAACTACTGACACAAGAAACAAAACGTTGAAATGATTCGGAACTCAAGAGGACTTCAAGCGTATCATTCTTTATCTAACTACACGCTAAGAAATATCCATCTGATAAATCACTTTTCCGGCTAGTGAAAATTTCCTGATACTTCTTAACAGCATTCCTAGTAATCCCAACTGCGAAAAAAGTTTCCTTCAATATACCATTAGGAATATATACCAGTCTGAAAATGACATTTCAGTTAAAGTAGATAGTACTATACCTCGAAGTAATCCTCATTGATTTACTAACAAGAAATCGCAGGTGCTGTATTCACTATTCCTTATTGTGATTTTAACTTGGAAACTCTGGTACAATCTGTCCGGGAGAATATTGAAAATTTCTGTCAGCAGTTCTTAACAATATATGTATTCAGAAATATTTACTATCACCTTAGTAAAATTAATCTCAGAAAATGATAAAGTGAACTAATCCAAATGAAACTGAATAACTATATCGACAGTTTACATTTCTTCGCATATTCGAAATACTTGATTTGCATAGTAAACTCAACTCAGAACTGAAAATAAGCACTTACTCTTCCGAAGCAATGTTATCAACTATTCGGCGAGTAATAATTGTCATAATGCTGTTCATTGATGAATACTAAATTGAACAATAAACATTCCCTGAATGGTATGGGTTGACTTTTTTTCTCAGTTATTCGTTGATTCTCTTCGAGACAGTATATCTTTTTCGCAGCTAGTGGGCCATCATAATCGAGGTGAAGATGAGATGTTTCTGTTGTTCAGCGGTATTTGTTTCATTCAAGGCTCTCAATGAACATTTGAGGATTACGCACAAATTATAAAATGATTCAGGGTATGAAGTGTTGAAGACAAAATGGTTTCTAGAGGGATTATTTATGATTATTATTGCAATAAAAGGATGATAGTGATTAAACTATAGGACTAGCCAAGAAGAAAAATGAGGAAAGTGAAAAGAGAAGTAATGATAGCGATTTTAGATTAAATTGTGATTGTTATGTAGGTTGATTTATTACTTATAGAATCATGAAACTTCTGTCTAGAAGATGTTTCAAAAATTCTCTGCATCCATGGATATAATGGTGACACAGAAATGGAATACCTGATACATTTCAAGGAAGGGTTATGGTTACGAAAGATGAAAGCATCGATAGGATATACTGAAGGCATTTTCTGCTCCTGAACATAACCTGGGAAACACTTTGGTATGAAAAACGACTTTTTCATTCTATATTAATACCTAAGAACTAAATAATTGTTTATTTCAGTTTCAGTACGATTTCGAAGAGTACCAATATAGACATCAAAACTTTCCTATAAAAATCTACTCCGTATCAACTGGATAACATCAGTAAAGCGGCGCTATGGCTGTTACGATTATATTTTTCATTTAAAATAATCGAAAACTTATTATGGAGGCTTTCGAAATTGGAAGCTATAGAAGAATGTTCTAATGATCAATACCATCAATGAGTATAGAAAAAGGGATTACAATAAATCGGTTGAGAGTATTCCACTTCCGGTAATTAATATGTGAATTCAAATTGCCATTTTTTGTCATGTGTAGGTACATTTCAATCTATATTATATAAATTTTATTTCACTGAATAAAAAACAAAAACTACCAGGGTAAAAATTGATTAATTACAATTTTTGATACAAGAAAGAAGTACTCTTCCAGTATTGTCTAATTTACTATTCCTCAATGTACATTTCAATCTATCATATAAAGTTCAATTCACTAAATAATAAATAAAAACTACTAATGCTCATAGGTTAAATACAATATTAGATACAAGGAAGCGGTACTCTTCCAGTATTGTCTAATTTACTATTCCTCAAAGTACACACCAATGATGTACGAATGGTAACAATTCAACCGTGTTCCTAGTAAAGTTGACTATTATATTATGTGATTAGTAAGTTGACTCAATTCACTTGGACTCAATAGTAGTTTTCACTGGAAAGAATTTCTGTCCATATATCAACTATATAAACCAGTGAAAATCACTTCGATTCTAGTAATTTCTACCGTTTTTTTCTTTGCGTGTAGCACCACACCACAACAATACTATAAATCACACGCACACATAACATATCAGATATTATTTTCTCTCTTCCCGGCAAAAAATTAAGATTCCTACGCTAACATAAATAAATGTGTATCTTCCCACTTGAGCAGCTCGTAAAGAATAACAACTTACATGTTGGAGAGCCAATAAATATGCCAAATTACTTGACACTCACGTGATAAGTGCTTCAGCGCCCACTTGAACACATTCCACCTATACAGGACGATTTGGAGTTAGGTGGTTTGTTGAATGTTCGTCCAGGTCATATTCCGAACTGACACATGGATTATGTCAATGTATTAAGAGATTGAAAGAAGAAAAATACTCTAAATAATCTCCACAACATTTAATCTAAATACCTATATCAGGGACATGTTTCGAACGTATATACGTTCATCTTCAGCCTGAATAGACGTTCTACAAAGAAAAAAGGGGAGAATTAAAGTTAGATGTTATACAATACAATTTCACATCACTACTTACATGTAGATGAAAAAAATTGTTTTTTCAATATACACTACTCCACTTTGAGCTACTATATGGACTTCTACCAAAGATTATTTAAGAGATTATTTGAATAGAAATCTGTCTTCAATCAATAGCAGTATAAGGCATCATTAGAGAAATATACCTATTTGACATAGTAGATATTCCACATTTGATATCACAGATGCTCTGATGATATAATAAATAATGCTGAAAAAATAGTATTCTGTAGTATTCTTTGACAATATAGTCGATCTAAATAAAAATTTTGGAGTATTTGGCACTATTACCGAATTTTTTGTTTTGATATTTGGAATATTTGAAATATTTGGAATCCCAGAGATAACATTCATAAACATTTCTGAAATTGTGATTATTTTATCAAATGTTATGAATAAAGATAATTATCATAAATATTTGTGTTTACAATAATCCGATAATATGAGAAGACATTGAAATTCCATCCTGTTTCTCATGGATTAATTTCAATGACTGATATTCATTGAAATATTTCTATATGAGAAGGAAACTTGAATTTGTATTCATTCCAGGAAAAATTAATGTGAATTCTACATGCAGGGAATCGTATAATAATTTTGTGGAATCAGAATCAATGTTGGCAACATATGGAAAGAAAATTTGTTATTGAAATTTTTGAAAAACTTCAATGGCCGTTTGACGGACGCTGTATATAGAACATCAGCTCTTAATTTTGATAATGAACTGAATAAATGGATGGAGTCAATCCTCCTTGATATTGTGATAAATATTATGTGCATGAAACATCATAGTTGCTGGGAACCAGACTTTTCAGAAGTGGGATTTCCAGAAAGTTATCGAACTGACGGAAAATGCTTTGTGTCAATTTCCTCCGCGTTTTTCCCACCGACACACTAATCGAATAACAATAATTTATTCAGATAACGACTGGAATCGAAGTTTTCTCGTGACCGCTGATTGGGAAAGTCTCCTCCCCCATTAATTATTCCTAATGACACCCCAAAGAGCTTTACGTCCCAGTTAAATAATCACTGGATCCCTAATTATTGCTCGCTAACGGTTAAAAATGAAAAGTGCTACGCTCTTTGTCTTCGGTTTTATTATATTCGAATGACTGACGACAACTGCCGAAAAGAATTAGGAAAGTAATTAAGGGCATTTTTGGTTTTTTATGTCTGCTCGAACTTTTGTTTTAACGGTTGATTAAGTCTCAGACAAAAGATCGAATCGGGAAAACTTGTGGATTTTATCGTCTGAAAAATTTCCGCAGATGTCTTTTATTTTTCGCCTAATAGCTATTGTTTTTTGCGCATTGCTTTAAATCTAGATTTTTTCTTAATATAGAGGAGACCCCTAATTTTCCATTATAAGCCAAATCCATAAATTATTCAGACGTATCCAGAAATATCCTCAACGATCCAGAAAAACTTCAGTTTCATCCAACATTGAATATTTTTCAACAAAATCTTTGGTAGATAATGATTAATCTATCTGAAATATTTTTGGACACTCCTTACTTCGTGTTTTTCAAAACGAACACGTAATCATCACATTTTTTTGACATTTCAATGTAAGATGATTTCATAAAAGTTCATTGTATACTACCTGTATATCGATAATATTGACCTATGATTCAGAATCGCCGTTTTTCATTTATAATAATAAGGGTTAATTCATATGACATCAAGAATAATTTGAACATTAAATCATCAGCTTCTGGTATCGATATATTAGACCACGAGTAGACAAAGAGCTAGCTGTATGGAGTTGGATTGTGGTTATTAATGAATTCTATATCAAATTGTGTTTTTTGTTCAAAATAAAGCACTCCTTGAACTGAAAAATCCCTTTGAGTTTGATGGTTGTGTTTTGAAAAAAGATTCGGCAATATGATTTTGGGACACACTAAAGTTGAATATAATGATATAACTCATTAACTGCCTGTGTGGTCAATCCTAATCATGCGAAAATGACCCCATCAATTCTGAAAAGTTGGCAGGGCATCAATGAATCTGAAGTGATGAATGATTTCCATTATAACATTATAAATAACTCGACTCTATATACGCCTTATTGAATTCAACAATATTTATACAAACAAGAAATAAATATTTCAACGAGTTCAATATATTCATCACTATCATTATCGAGGTAATGATGCGAGTAGGATAAACATCTGGTCTAATTGATTCGTTATGAGTCCAATATTCTCACATATATAGTTTTATGGAAAAATGTCATAGATGTGTGAACACTATCCAATGTGCTAGTCCATGGGCATACAATATTAAACGAACTCAATGAGTCAGACTCACGATTTTTTTCATGACTCTGTAAGTCCATCCATCAAGATGATTCTTCTTATACGGAATTATCTTCTTATATCCCAGTACACATACAATGGACCAAACATCATCAAGATGGGATAGAGACAAGGTGGATATAGGATGGTGAAACAGCTTCCTATTAACAAGCACTAGAATAAACTGTAGACCTTTGCCTACTTGATTTCATACCGTAGTAATATTTCCTGAAATTAACAGAGATGGCGACATACCTTGTGTCGGTAAAACAGAAACTGTGTTTCTGTCATCTTTTTATCAGTTTCATCTGTTCTAGATGAAAAATGATTGAGAACAGTCAAAATATCAATATTTGTCAGATGCGAACCACAGAAATAGGTTTGCAACAGAAATCTTCTTCGATAATCGATCTTACCGCCATCTTCATTCAAGTCGTAGAAATATTACTACCTTCTCAAACGGTCTACAAGTTTTTCGCAGAAACAATTGAAGAGCTGTTTCACCATCCTATATCCACCTTGGATGGAGATAACTTCTCAACTGAAAGAGAGTGATGTTCAATAATCATCAACAAGAAGGAAACTTATATCTAGAAAAACAAGGAATCTAGGAGATCGATGTTTTCATTGACTATTTGGAGAATATCCATTAGAAAACTGTTTCCCAAATTCTAGCCATGTGGAAACAGGTACTTTCATAGCAGGTATTATTTATTTTACCTACACAAATCCTCTATATGGGTCCTGCTTCGAAACACTCCTTATACTTCCTGGAATCAGCTTACTGCCATCAACTCATTCATGACTCAACAATTGACACTATTGAAGATGTGGATAACTGCATAAAAAGTTATAATATATGAATATTTCGATTTTGGTTGAGCGCTCAGACCAACAGGTCTATAATTTCCATCGACTTTCATCATTCACTCAAAATGTTCTCAAGAGTTTACAGGAATTCTGGAGTGGCTGCCACAATTCTCACCATCAGAGATGATGATCCCAGTTCATCTCGCTCGTAAAAACTCGAGTGTTTGTTGATACTAGTCAAGTGCCTTGGGGTGTTTAATCATCAAAAAAGTTGTTATCGCGTGTACCGATATATAGGTACGGGGTGTCACAGGATCATGGTACACGAGTGTACCCCGTATCTCCGTTAGTTCCACTTCCGGTTTCGCCGGATATGGAGCACCCTGTATATTATTACATTTTTGTAATCTGCATAATTTTCTTGATCTAATGATACCACATAAGTGACATTTCAAACGTAATTTTTTTTTAAAATCCAATTCTCAGTTTTCCATTTAGGTGTGCCATGATGGTTCCGATTTATTCCAATTGATCCGTCTAATGCTCGAAAAATCTAAATCCCGTCAAAAATACTAAATTGCGTTATTTATGAGCAAATAAAGTTCAACGTAGTCGATTTTGCGGTAAAACTCATTTTTTTTCAAATGGAACCATACTGGTACCGTGGTACCATTTATTAGTACTACCAATAAAGAATTTATTCATGGCTGGTAATAAAATGTGCGATTAATACAGTGGAAATTACAACTAAAAGAAAATAAGAAAATATAATTATTGAAAATTTTGACGTTTAAAATGTCACCTATTTGATATCATTGGATTCATAAAATTTTACAGATTTCAGAAATGCAATAATATACAGAGTGTTCCATTCAAAAATCGAAAGTTGGTATCTTTTCCGGCGAAACCGGAAGTGAAAAACAAATCATTTGTAGGTCAAAAAGTGTCGCTTATTATATTCATAGCATTTTCCAAATTTCAATCAATTACATTTGAAACTAACGAAGATACGGGGAGTGTACCATGATCATGTTACACCCGATATATCTGGTGTTTAGTGCTACTAATATTCAACAGCCGCAACCGAGGTACATTAGGATTCACCTCTCACAAACTGAGCTCTTCATGTACAGGGTTGCTTCGAAAACTCAAATATTACACGAAACCGAATATTTATTGAAGAAGTAAATGGTTGTTGAAAATTTTTCTGGGTCGGTATTTCAAAAGCAAAGGGTTGTTGCAGTATTTGCTCAACTCTTGAGGAATTTATTGAAACTCCATCAACCTTCTGAGATCATTGTTTCATGGAAACGGATAAACGAGTAGGTATTATAGATATAGAGAAGTAGGTACATTCGCAGGGAGCACATTATCTTTCTATCGTAAATTTTGAACACTCCATTCCACGCACATAACTCTGAAAGTTATTCGATATTGATCAACCACGGCCGGAAGAAGCACATACTTGTCAGCTCATATTTGAATTTATTTCAGTTTGTAAACAAAAAGGATTAGTAATAAAAAGATGTAATAACCGAGTTTCGTACAGGATCGTAAAAGCACTCGTAAAATTTCAAATTAAATTATCTCGGTATTGAATATCACACTACAAAACTCCCATTGGCGTAACTTCAAATTGGCCTTCCGGACTCACAAGTTGATAATCAAGACTTGTTTACGTTGGCCAATCAAGGCGACCATCCTCCGGAAGAGTCAAAGAACACCAACTGAAGATTTGACTTTTATAGTAAAAAAGCCTTCTCCGGCCATGAAAAGCAGAAATCTTTATACTCAGGAGCGTGGTTTGCAATCGTGTTTACAGCCACTGTTCTCCGCCAATGTGGTACTTAATTTATATTCGAGAAAACCAGTGATATGACATTCTTGTGACATCGTAAACTTTAAGATATTGGAACGTGGACAGGCCGGTCTTAATAAAGAGCATATTATGGGGAACACTTGGCAGCTATTCGCGCCAGTAATGAAGTAATTTAGATGGTAGACATATTGTTTAATCGCCTCGACAGCAAGTGCGTTCATCAGGAGATCTAACATTACGTGCTCGGTTGGCCCTCTTAGGAATTATCATAATAACTGGTGAGGTGGTCATGATGGAATCTCGGAATGATAGCGACACAATTCATAGCTTCGCAAATAAAATAGTATATTACACAACAAGTGTGGAAAGTGACATATTTCACACGAGTAGTCGTTTAGCACGAGCCGCGTAGCGGTGAGTGCGGAAACGTAACGAGTGAAGGAAATGCACTTTCCAACGAGTTTTGTACACTATTTTTCCTACTACTCCGAATACTTTCATTTCGCGGGAGGTCTTGTCAAAAATGTAACTTGAGCGGTTTCTAGAATGTCAGGTGGTTTTGATTCAATATTAAGTACTGTTTATTTCCATATTCAAGATGATATTTGAATACTTCTCCGACAATTCCTCATTATATGAATTACTGATTGATTGAGTTAGTTTAGTTAGGACAAATTTTATTGATATTGACACCAGCGTACATAAACAACCTTGACACCATACGCCTGCTAGCGCCAGTTATCACGCAACCAGGATTACAGAACCATAGAAGTATGTAGTTCACAAGCGCGTACGAGTTACTCGAATTAGTGCGTCCTTGACTCCTTCTAAACATCTGTGATACCAAAGAATCTTCTCGTTGGTGATGCTGTGATATCAAACGGATGCAAGCAGCAAGCCGCGCATAAAACTTTAGCCGTACTCTTTTGAATGATCTAACCCTCTGTCATCAACATTGAAACAGTTCCAGCAAAGAGTATAGGTTCCAGTTTTAAAGTGAATTCAGAGGTTATATATCAGACACATTGAAATTAATAGATAAAGAGATCTCGGTATAATCCAAAACGAGACAGAAATTTCAATAAATAATACGAATTTGATTTGAGAACGCTTATATTGACAGTGAGTACCTTCACAATATACCTAATTATTTCTATATCAATTCAGGCGACCGTTGTGATATTTTTCATATCAAGACTAGTGCTTTTTTTCTCTGAAATAAACGATACCATGGTGATATAAGCTACTTTCTGAATAACAAAACAGTGTGATTATTGACGTTTTTATACGTGGTCGTAGGGAAACTATGTTATTATCGTTCAATTTGAGCATCAGGAGATTATGGCTACCCTAGGTCTCCATTTAAAATTTTACTACCCTTCAGTATTTCCCCTCTTCTTGTCTTCATCATGTTCACTTCTTTCCATAGTTCTCTTATTTTCGTTTCTTCATATTCGTTACCTGCTACTTCATATACTAAGTGTTAATCTTGAAACGAGACGCATCCAACAGAAACTATAGGTCATATTATATTCCAAATTCCAATTAAATAAATTACGTTAAATACAATGATATGATAGTGCTGAATTTGTGAATTAAGATAGGTTTATTATCCTACAAGAGCGAAGCGAGGAGTGATCCACGGGAACACGTGCAACCACGTGTCATATACGATTTTTTCTATTTTGCTACGATTTGAAATATTATTGAAAAAAAATTATTCAAAATAAATTACAGAAAAATCTTCGATTGGTAACAATGATGACATTGGAATGTTTAAAATCTGACGTACAAGAAGCCCTGTTTACTGTTTTACCAGCGGTGAAAAATGCAATGTTGATATTGTTTTCATTGGTCAATTTGAATCAAATCACACTCTGAATTGAAATTTATCAGTAAAAACATTGAGTTTTTCATTGCTAGTATCACCAAATCCAAATCGCTCAGAAGTAAACTGGGCCTAACTCTTCTGACTTTCATTTGACAGTTCGATTATACCAACCTCCGAATCATAAAAAATGTGTATCGAAACAGAGGCTATTTCGATAGGTAGGTACGCAATTGCAAAATATAGGAAAATATTTTTATCCATAACTTTTGAAACACAGTTTTGACAATATATTTCAATCAAATTTGAGGTAATATATTTGTTCTATAAATACCTACTTTATTTTGAAGAAAGAATAACCTTCTCAGTTAATATCAGTGGCGTACAAAAAAAGTATCATGATCCTTTTTTCTATATTTTCCCGCCACTACTAGTGAAATCTGAAAAAATATTCATTTCCAGAATTTCTCATTTACTTTTGAGTAAAAAATTTAAACACGTTTGAATCAGGAAAAATCAAGTGTTCGGAGATGAAACGAATATACCTGATGATATTATGCACCTGGACATTTGATAGAGTCCTATTTATTTTTCGAGGATAATTTTCCTTCCAATGATCAAGGAGTCAGCATCATCAGATGTTTCTCTTCTTCACAGGTGTATATACATTCAGTTGCCGATGTATATATTCAGTTTTTTAAATGTTTCCATGGTTTCGAGTTAATTTTTTCGTGTTTCTATTATTGATGGTGGTCTTAGTGAGTAACTGATTAAGTTATCGATATGGAAAATAATGTAGACAATTTTAGTTATTTCTATTATAGGTATACTTGCCTAATGGATGGTGTGTGTAGTACTTAATCATTGACTAATTGTTTAGTAAAATAATTGGTATATCTTCCAAAGTATATATTTGAGATCAATATATAGAGTAATTGGCTTCAATGTGTTCTACCGATATTGTCAGCACTCACACTTATCTCAGCAAGCATTTATCTCTCTCGAGATATGTCAGTTTAATAGGCTTTTGATTCGAATTGGCCGATAGCATTTCTTGTCACATCCAATCAACAGTTTTGTATATCCCCATAAAACTTTCCAGTTCTCGGAGCCGGCATCTCATCAAAATAAATATATACCGAGCAACGTAATTAAAAGGAGTCCCAATAAAAATAAAGATGACGTCTCGACGAAATCCAAAAGTGCAATAAAACTGTAAATATGTAAACAAGGATGAGACGGGTCGAAAGAAGAAGCTACATTTAGTCAAATCGGCAATAAACTCGCCAAGGCACGTTCTTCCATATCTCAACGACTTTCCATCAGTGTAACACCAATTAAAGGAAAAAAACGAGCGCACACTGTGACGACGGCGACGACGGCCATCTTGGATTCGAGTCCACCTTGTTAATATGATTATTTTTTTCAGGAAAGGTCGACTATAGTGGACGAAGGAGTGGTCTCAGTAGGCCACGCCTGGTCGATCGGTAATTGTACACTTGTTCGAGTTGGATCTATCTGTGTACAGGTAAGTTATCCTCCTGTGTGGACAATAAGCTGATAAAGTGGTTCGATACGAGGTATCATGAGAAAATAGTATGAGATACATGATACGGTTAGAGCAGTTTATTCAGCGGCGCACCAAAAAGGGAAGGTAACTGGAAATTTCTTCATCTTTTTCATCTTTTTCATCTTTTTCATCTTTTTCATCTTTTTCATCTTTTTCATCTTTTTCATCTTTTTCATCTTTTTCATCTTTTTCATCTTTTTCATCTTTTTCATCTTTTTCATCTTTTTCATCTTTTTCATCTTTTTCATCTTTTTCATCTTTTTCATCTTTTTCATCTTTTTCATCTTTTTCATCTTTTTCATCTTTTTCATCTTTTTCATCTTTTTCATCTTTTTCATCTTTTTCATCTTTTTCATCTTTTTCATCTTTTTCATCTTTTTCATCTTTTTCATCTTTTTCATCTTTTTCATCTTTTTCATCTTTTTCATCTTTTTCATCTTTTTCATCTTTTTCATCTTTTTCATCTTTTTCATCTTTTTCATCTTTTTCATCTTTTTCATCTTTTTCATCTTTTTCATCTTTTTCATCTTTTTCATCTTTTTCATCTTTTTCATCTTTTTCATCTTTTTCATCTTTTTCATCTTTTTCATCTTTTTCATCTTTTTCATCTTTTTCATCTTTTTCATCTTTTTCATCTTTTTCATCTTTTTCATCTTTTTCATCTTTTTCATCTTTTTCATCTTTTTCATCTTTTTCATCTTTTTCATCTTTTTCATCTTTTTCATCTTTTTCATCTTTTTCATCTTTTTCATCTTTTTCATCTTTTTCATCTTTTTCATCTTTTTCATCTTTTTCATCTTTTTCATCTTTTTCATCTTTTTCATCTTTTTCATCTTTTTCATCTTTTTCATCTTTTTCATCTTTTTCATCTTTTTCATCTTTTTCATCTTTTTCATCTTTTTCATCTTTTTCATCTTTTTCATCTTTTTCATCTTTTTCATCTTTTTCATCTTTTTCATCTTTTTCATCTTTTTCATCTTTTTCATCTTTTTCATCTTTTTCATCTTTTTCATCTTTTTCATCTTTTTCATCTTTTTCATCTTTTTCATCTTTTTCATCTTTTTCATCTTTTTCATCTTTTTCATCTTTTTCATCTTTTTCATCTTTTTCATCTTTTTCATCTTTTTCATCTTTTTCATCTTTTTCATCTTTTTCATCTTTTTCATCTTTTTCATCTTTTTCATCTTTTTCATCTTTTTCATCTTTTTCATCTTTTTCATCTTTTTCATCTTTTTCATCTTTTTCATCTTTTTCATCTTTTTCATCTTTTTCATCTTTTTCATCTTTTTCATCTTTTTCATCTTTTTCACCTTTTTCATCTTTTTCATCTTTTTCATCTTTTTCATCTTTTTCATCTTTTTCATCTTTTTCATCTTTTTCATCTTTTTCATCTTTTTCATCTTTTTCATCTTTTTCATCTTTTTCATCTTTTTCATCTTTTTCATCTTTTTCATCTTTTTCATCTTTTTCATCTTTTTCATCTTTTTCATCTTTTTCATCTTTTTCATCTTTTTCATCTTTTTCATCTCAACACCAACAAAGCCTGTGGATCTGACGAAATCTCACCGATTGTTCTCAAGAAATGTGCCCCCGAACTAACACCTGTTCTTTTCAAGTTGTTCGACCACTCTTACAATTTGGGGGTAGTTCCGTCCAACTGGAAAATTGTAAGAGTACAACCAGTCCCCAAAAAAAGCAAAAAGATCTGACCTAGCAACTACCGACCTATCTCACTGCTATCAATTATTTCAAAGGCGATGGAAAAAGCCATCAATATCGAGCTCATGAAATATCTGGAACACTCAGGAATTGTCAAAGATAGGCAATATGGCTTCCGTCATCAGAGATCAACTGGTGACCTGCTCGCTGACGTCTCACATTTATGGCAGCTATATTTATTGAAAAACTTCAGCTGTGGCATCATATATTTCCAAGGCTCCTCGCCAAGCTTCCATCTTATGGTTTGCCCCCTCAGCTGTGTTCTCTGCCTACTAGTTTTCTCTCAAACAGGTCTCTCCATGCAGTGGTCGATGGAGTTTCATCTGATACTTACTCTACTCATAAATGCTGGTGTTCCGCAGGGATAATTTTTAGCACCAACACTTCACATCAACGATTTCTTTTTCATTTCATTCATCTTTTTCATCTTCTTCAACTTTTTCATCTTTTTCGTCTTTTTCATCTTTCGCGTCTTCTCCTGGTGACTAAAGCTCAGTGGTTTGTTTCAAATTCATTGAACATTGAAATCACAATTCCAACAGAAACTCCATCATGGAAAATGGAGATATCCATCCTGCTGGCGTTGTTCAATTCCAAATTCAATTTCAATTTTAATTCTGATCCGTCCTGATGCGCGCCAGAACAAATTGAATAAATAAAGGAAAACGCAGAAAGGAAGGCGGGAACAATATCGCAACAAAAGCTCTCCTGTAAACCGAAATGAACATCCATTACAATCAGCAAGAAATTAGCATTTTCCCGAAAAGCGGATTCCGCGGCTCCAGAATTTAATTATACACAATTCACTGATGTTATATTTATGTATTTATTTAAATGCGATGGTAATCCTCTGGCCGAGAAAATCCATTGGCGAGGGGGCTTTATCAACTTTCGGGGGGTTATTCGAGCATCGTTTACGGTTCCTGCACTTAATGAGTTTCTGAGGTGTCTTAGGGGTTTTAACGACGATTTCCTGCAGAGGCGGCTAAGGAAATTTTATCACAACAGTCGCTTCCCCAGAGAGGGTTTGCGTTTAACCCAATTCTTTTCCTCATCCAATGATAACCCCTGATGGAGTGGATAATACTACTCGCCTTTGCAGTGTCTTCTCAGCCCTACAAAATTCCTCTGGCTATTGGCCATTCCAACGTAGAATTCACACCATTTTTTCCACAGTTTCTCCAGTGGAAATATTGATGAATTATACCCTCACTGGTGTCTCACATCTCAAGCATCCACATCCAGTCATGGGAAGAACAGAAGGAAGTTTTGAGGAGCGCAAACAAATTGATTCGTTCGCTAGCACCAATCGAAGATAATATTATTTCGACCTGGTGAAAAATGCAAGCATCCTAGCAAGATGGTTGAATAACATTTTTGAAGGAAACTGCGATTCAGATTGTTGGGATTTTTTGTGTCTTTAATGAATATTCAGATATGTGAATTCCATCCGATTCATGTTGATAAATTCCCATAAAATTACGAAGCTCGGTGATATTGTTTTTCGAAATATACGCCATAAAAGAGTGTGATATATGTTATTGACAGTTGTCATTGCTTTTTCGCCATTGGGTATCATCGAGCACTATAATGTAAAACATTCATTAGAAGCGACATCATAGACCATAAAAAGCCATTTTATTTTAGAGTAAAACATGTTTGGCCTGAATAGAGTTGTCATATGCATGTGCCATAGAATTATAATGCAAATAAATTAAATTCGAACATCGCTCTCAAAATTGCATACGGTTTTATAAAACGACAGTATTTGTGTTTTTATCTACATTGTCATCAGCAAATATGGAGATATTATTATTCATGAGGCTGATGCTCCGACCAAATTTTCAGCTGTGAGGTTATTCCTATATTTACGAATAATAAAACAATTAATAGACAATGTTATTGAATTTGAAAATTGACATACTATTGACATACTATCATCAAGTCAATTTTTTGCACACAAAGCCGTGATGATAGTTTTGGAGGCCAAGGAAGCAAGCTGAATTATTTCTTTCACGATGTGAATCAGAGATTATCATATCTGATCTAGGTAATACCTAGTTGTTTCTTCAGATTTCAACGTAGTGCGGTACAAAATAATGTGGTGCAGTAGTACTTGTCCCAATTCAGAGGATATTTCCGTTGAGTTAACAAAATCTGGATCATCGTCGACATCCAAAAAAAACCCTCATCATCATCATCATCGGGAAAACTCCTATACAGCATCCCTATAGTTAAATGATACCGATGTAAACTACGTCTCTTGAAACGAACATGGGCCTTTATTGCCGGACCTTTTTTTGTCATCACCCATCAATGACCATCGCGGTTATTTTGTTGTCGGAGGTGTTATAATTGGTCTAAACACGAAGTCTGGCGTCAGTCAGCCCAGACGGGACTGGTTCCAATCAGATAGATCTTCGCTAACGTGGAGGTTCATCCTCTCTGGCTTCGCCGAGATAAGGCTACGAAAAATCCCACGCGATCTCGTTGATTTGTGGAAGAAGACGGATGGAAATACGTCGTATAGTAGAGCCGAAGGAAGTATACTGATTCGAGGTTGTTTTCAGTCTCAACAACAGACACAAACAAAAAATTACTCTGTCGCGTGTGTTGTTTCGAAGATGTTTTCTGCCGTTTCCACTATATACGAACAGTTTTCACCATACCATCAAAGTCACAGAACACTACCAGAACAAAATAGTGAACTGTTGTCGCCAGCCGTTTCCATACATCAGAAAAAACGGATCTCTCAAATCAAATATATATATATATTCTACCAAATATAGATGTCAGTAAAGATTTTAAAATTAAATCAAATAATCAAATTGAATACTTGGGGGTAACTTTGGATGGAATTAACATGTCGAAAGTGTCTCTAAAACTTTTAGATCTCTTTTGGAACGTTTCAAATATATTTATTGTTAGATCTCATCCACCTCAAAATGCTATACTATACTATATTCACTCACTCATAGAGTCTCGATTGTCACGTGGTATCAGTTTTGCTGATGATTCTTAAATTTTTTATACTGATTCTCCATTCATAAGAATATATATTCTTACATATTTATGTGTTTTTCTTAATATTTATGCATGTATACCGGGTGTAACAGAATCATGGTACACCCCCCGTATCTCCGTTAGTTTCAGAGGTAATTTCTTGAAATTTGGGACATGCTATGAACATAATAAGCGTCACTTTTTGACCTACAAATGATTTTTTTTCCGCCAGACCAACTTTCGATTTTTTAATGGAACACTCTGTATATAATTGCATTTCTGAATTTCCGATACGAATCTCAGATTGACCAGAAAGTTTCTTTTTCCAACTAATCACGTTGTTTGCCTGTTTACATGAATTTTCTTGAAATAAATTTGGTTGATTTGAATCATCCGTACTCTTCACCTTAGAAAACATTGTGAGTAATGTCAGTCAAGATTATTTCTCTCAGCTCCAGAATATCGTTTCTCATGAAAATGTGATTTGATGAAGAAAGCATGTACCACGTGACCAGCTCGACCAATAAGCATAATTGAGAATTAGCGCCCCAGGCGAAGATGCGCAGTTCGCGCACTGTCCGCAGAACCAGCTAGACAACGCCAACAAATAACGTCGTTGGCCGCCATTTAAGACTATATCAAGAGATACATTGTGACAGGCTACTGTGAAGTTTTCTTTGATGGTACTTGTGTTCTAAGTGCCTTTATGTCTCAAATCTTAATACTAAAAACTGATGACTTGAAACTTATGACTTAAAATTGCTGCATAAATCTACCAAAAGTCTTCAAAATGTTACTTAAAAATAAATATACACAACTGTTACATATTCAATTTGTTTTTGCCTCATTACAGATTTCACGTTTCCTTTCATACTTCCAACACATCCAGTTGGCATTCGAAACCTTTTCAAAATAAGTCGCATGAAACTTCACAAACACAAATGTGGCAAATTCGAAGGCAAATCCAATATTTTTAAAGATCTGAATTGATATTATATAGTGTCCTCAATGGTTGAAATGCTAATTGGAGAGCGCAATCAAAATAATTACTGCTAAATACCATCGAATACACGGGTAAACCAAGCACTTGTCTTTCCCATTTGCGGGCATGATGGCAATTTACTGGAAGTTGTCTATATTTGCAGCATCATGTAAGAGCTGGTTAACAGTTTACTTCCATAATGGAAACCAACGTTGCAAACGTACAAACACCATTAAGTCAGTATATGGTACCTACCTATCAGAAGTCTCGACTTGTTCTACTTGATGAACGAGCAGTTACAAGATAGTCTGATCGCCAGTTGAAACGATCGAGTTTGAGAGGGGATTCATCAGAAGATAACGATAATAAAACTGGTAGGCAGGACAAATGTGGAGATTTTTCTGGGGAAACTTCAACTGTGGGGTTTCATGTAATATGCAAAGCATGTCAACCAGAACAACTAATGGCCAAATGCGTTGGAAAGAAGAACTGATGATTCGTTTCATGTAGAGTAGCTGCAGATGATAATGCTGAATGTATCAAAGTATAATAATTAATAGAGTACTTACAAATCGAACTGTTCGATATGGAAAAAAGAAATGGAACGAATTGAATGAAATGAGCTGAAATTGTTTGATTCATCTTTCACTTCTCTTGTTGTCAATATCTATGCAGATTGGGGCTTTTGAATGCGTTGCATTAAATATGCTGGCTACTTCTTCTAAATTATTAGTTGTTGAACGATGATGATCTGCTACTGGAAATATCTAATTCATGCGAAACCTGCAACATAGATTTTTCATGATGATTTGGCACTAAGCCTACTTCGAACAATATACCGTCGAACTTCTGTGGATTACTGAAAACTATAGAATGCACGGAGCAATCGGCTTCCATTATTGCCAAACCCAGCCAACTTATCCTAGATGTTTATGAAGCAATACAGACCATCTGGGGAAGTCGTAACTGTTGTGCCCTAACACCTCCTTAGATCGTCAATTATTAAATATGGAGTGTGTGTGCTTGTACCCTCTGACAATATAACCCCAACTATAGCAGCGTTAATATATGTAAATTTATATTCAATATGATGCAGACAGTTTCTGCATGCTGTCGCAGTGTTTTATTAATTTTATATGCCTCGCTTCTGGTGACGTAACATATAGACTCAGTGTGAATTGACAAGTTCAGCTATATCGTTGAGAGAGAAAAAATATGTCTGCCCTAGTTGTCATCAAGATTGCAACTTAAAATAATGAAAATGCTATAGTTGGGACTAAAAATGAAGAAGACTTATATAACCTGTATATAATTGGTTTGTTTTCCTTGTAGTATTTTCGTTATACCGATAATTTCTAATATTTTGTGAGCATTTTGAGCTTACAATAATTGTTGAATACTTCCAAACACATTATAATTGTGATATTAGTCTTTTTCTCCTTCTTACGTCTTAATCATAAAATTTTTATCATTTTATGTTGCAATCTTGACGAGAAAGACAACACTATAGGGCAGACATATTTTTTCTCTCTCAATGATAGCGGAACTTGTCAATTTATTCCTGAAATGTATAATAGTGCTGAACCAAGATCTTGAGAATCATTACTTGATCAAATTGAATGAATATCTCATATCACATCTTGTAGCACTCACTTCACACAGATCATCACATATTATATACATGGATTCATTAGTTTGTAAGGCATTACTTCTCCATTTTCAACTTCAAGAATGTCCTGACAAATCTGTCCAATATTCCTGTATAAAATTCTATAATCACCAAATCATTCTTGTTCCCCAGAACTCTTTTCCATAGATGATCATTTGGCAAGTGCTTTGGATCTAGTACTAGATTTCAAATTCAGGAATTCTGCATTCAATATATTTTACATAATTGTTAGTATTGTCCTCGTTGACTAGCTTTTTATCAATAATGCATTTTGTTTTGTGTTTGTAATGAGTAATGCAAGTGCAACAAATATCTCACCTCACCTGACATTCACTTATGATGATTAAATTGGATCTATATCGATTAACCCTCTAGTAGAGCTAACCTCCTTTTATTATATCGTGTGATACAATTTTTCCTAAACTTTCGATAAATATGAATCCTGATGTTATCAGACATTCTAGATCAGAAAATCAGATCACTGAAACTTCGTAAACCTCCAATCGACTTCTTTATGACCGTTTACCGATCAATGATCCTTTTAATCGACAAAGGACTGTAGATTCGTCTGAACGAGTGTCTTGTTCCTCCAACTTTTACTCTTTGACTTTGAATGTTCCGACAAGGTGCTGACGAAATTACCTTAGCCCGCCACCCATTAGAAGGACCGGCCCATCGTAAATCTCCGTCTTTGTCTCATCGTATAATCCTTTTTTTCAGTTTTTTTTTTAGTTTCGGCGGTCCGGACACCTTATACTCTCCCGTCTCGGCCAATGCGATTTTCGTGTTAGGGCCTTATCGGGCGAGAGATCTGAATCTCGAAATATCACCGATATCTTTGTGGGCTAGCCGACATTGGCGCCAGTGGACCTCATTAAGGTACAGACATTCGTGTGTCAGCTATAATACCAGTATCAAATTGATGGACACCAATGAGTCGTGTTGTAGATAAACTTTTAGACAATTCGGTTATTGGGCTTGGGAATCCAGAGGAAAAAAACTCGTCTACAATGTGCGCAGGAGTGCGCCTAGAAAGTCCTTAATTCATACACTTGTCCCTTAGACAACTGGCAGCTAATAACCAGGTCACTTTGATGTGGCCTTTCCAAAGCCTACTTGAAAGAAGAGTTTTGACGTTGGGAAAAAGATGAAATGAAATCTCACTGGAATAAATATCCTGGACAAAGACAAGCGAAAAGGCTAGGTCTATCGCCAATAAGGAAACATCTTTAAGAGTTGAACAAGAAGGACTAGAAACTGGTGACGTCACATCTCACTGGACACTACCCTCTGAGGTATCACCTCGTAAAGATTAACAATAGATAGACGTTTATTGACTATTTTATGTACATAGCACATTTATAGCAGGTCACAGTAAGTATACATACCTACATATAACATACAAATTTGTATACAACATACAGTTTAAATTGAGGCACTTAAATAAACTAACATGAGTAGGATACAGTGTGAGATGAATCATGGGATTTCATAGTCAAAATAAAATGAAAGTCAAAATCAAAATCAAAATTCAGCAGTGAGACATTCTTCGACTGTGATGTAGAAACCATGTCTCAGTAACAGATTTTTATGGCTGGTTTGAATTGGTCGTACTTCATTTTTTTAATATGAGCTGGTATTTTATTGTAAAGTCGCAGATCGGGGGAGTTCCGTGCAGATACTGCTAATCGATATCTAGGATTTATCAAGAGATTTTCATTTCTGGTATTGTAATGATGTATGGCATTATGAGCCGTGTAATTTTCTTGGTGTTTATGTATATCAAGGAGGTTTTGATATATAAATATGGACGGTAAGGTCATTATTCTTTGATTGACGAAAATTAATTTACATGAATGGGCCCTGCACCAGTAATTACCCTAACTGTTTTTTTCTGCATTATGAAAACACGTGAAGCCTGAGTGGAGTTTCCCCATAGTAGAGTTCCATAACTCATATGGGAGTGAAAAAGTGCAAAGTATGGCACTTTTAGTACATCAATGCTTACTGATTTTTTCAATCTTCGTAAAAGGAAAAGTTGGCTAGATAGTTTCTTACACAAAGAGTCAACATGGGATGTCCAATTTAGTTTATCATCGAGAGTAATCTCGAGTAATTTTGCAGTATCACCTTGCGTGATAGTATTATTTGAAGAAAATAATAATTTTTGAGACTTGCTTCCATTTTGTTTTAGCATATTGCTAACTAACCACTCATCCAATTCAACGAAAGCTGTGTCATCTTTTATACTAAGGTTATGGATATCCTTACCTGAGTGATAAATTGTTGCATCATCAGCAAATAGTATGCACCCCGACGGATTCATATTCACAAATATATCATTAACATAAATAATGAATAGAAGGGGCCCTAGTACCGATCCTTGCGGGACTCCATAATTGATTTGTTTTGGTGAGGACGTACCTTCGTTGAAAAACACAGTTTGGTTTCGTCCAGTTAAATAGGATCTGAAGAAATTTTGATCTATTCCTCTAATACCATAATATTCAAGCTTGTTCAGTAAGATTTCATGTGAGACACAGTCGAACGCCTTGCTGAGATTACACAATAGAGAGTGATAGTTGCCGCTAGTGCGAGAACTTTGCTGAAACTGCAGAACATTTGTTTCGCGAATAACCATCAGCGCTTTTCTGCAGGAGGCTCAATTTCCTTGAAGGGGCCTTCATATAGTCCTCCGAAATCAGAAACTCAGCTCCAAGGAAACTGATAAACTGAAAAAACATATGTAAAATAGTATTTCCTGGCTTGTTTGTGGTAGTTCATTAATGATTGGATATATTTTTCCTCTAGACTGCAGAGGCTCAAAATATTATTCAATTCGAATTAATAAGATTCTTCAGGCATTGTGAGTAATTCTAATGAAAAATTCGAAAACGATCTGCACGAATTATTACACGACACAGTTTCTTTAAACTTGAGTACGTGTTGGGATGTATTGGATTGAAACAACGAATTTCTCGCAGTACTTTATTAGGAGATAACCCTCGTTCGACCGTTAGCTCAGAAGTTCAGAATTGTAATGATCCGCTACTTTTATTTTGTAAAACAGGTAGATGATGATAAGTAAGTCCATCGACATGTCCTAAATATAAAATATGCAAGAGAATCAATTAATGTGCAGAAATCAAATACATGAAAAAGGCAACGAACCTCGCAAACGGGAACATGTTTATGAAACTACTATTGGCAAATATATACATCGAAATTGCAATTTATGTTACACCATATTCATATCTAAAACATCCTATACTTTTGAAATATACTATACGAATATAATATCATCTACTTTACAACACCTCCCCCTCATTTTTGAAAATTGTACCTAGGAACGGTGCAATTTTCACCAACTCGCGACACACTACTACACTCATCCTGATCAGTTTCTTTCATTTCTGCCCTTGCAGTATTTTGTGTTTCCCCTGTTGAGTTATTTCCAACAGGCATCGAATCAGTTTTCAGTCTTCCCTCTAGTAAATATTTGCAGCGGATATACAGAACATAAGAAATAACAGAAATAACAATTGAACATACAAGGAAATATAATATCCAATGGTGAGGTAGGTCGGGTTTGTTTAGTTGTAAATCGTTTTCGCTCTGTTTCAATTTATTCAAGTCTTCACTGATTTTAGCTAGCTCATCAAAATTACTCGACACCACAGTCAAAGGAACGTCTAGTGATTTTAATTTTGAAGTAATATGTGTCGACGGTTCAAAGTATATTTCTTTCTTCAAATCTAGAGGTGCAATGTAGGACATTGTTATCTGACTAGAAAATTCTTGATGAGACGTAAGAATGACTGACTTTGCATATGCTGAACAGTTTGAATGTAAGCTGAGGATTCCTGTGTTTTTCAAAGTGAAAGACAGTTGTCGTTCTGTATTTCTGCAGTTCAAATCGACATATTCTTCATGGGGTGCAACATATATCCAAGAATTTTTTTTTGCTAGTTGGATGAATATTGGTTCATTGATTTTCATGATACGTTTTTGACATGATTCAGGAATGGATGTAGTAGGCATGAACAACTTTGATTCGCAACCTTTATGCAAGTGAGCTAAATAAATTGGTTTAATTTGTTTGCATAGATACCTATCTGTTAAAAATATCTTACAGCTAGATAATTCTACATCACTCATCATGAAAAAATATTGTTTAATGACGTCTGATACGAAAAAATTATCTCCAGGTACAACAAAAACAAAAGTGTCATTTCCTAAAGGCATTGGTAAACTAGATAACCTAAATATATTATAACTACGTTTTTCAATAAGAGGAATATAAAGCAAAAATGTAAGTGTCTTATTGATGAAAAATACATTAGTGGTCAAAAGATTATACAGGGTGTGCATATTCTCAATGACAGGAACAACAGGAAAAGTAAATTCATTCACGAAACTTTGTATTTTTTTTAACTCGTTGGTGAGTTTCATTGGGCTCATCACCAATGGATATAGAATTCCTCTTTGGGCATACGATATAATCTCAATAAGATTATTCTGATTGATCTTGAACGTTGTCAAAACAATGCTCAATAACGATACAAGTTCATTCGTCTCAGTCGAGATTTTTTGCTGGGTTTCAAATTTTGATACATTCTCTGTTAAAACATTTAGAGTTCCCACAACTTCATTAACTTTGTGGCCAAAATTGTCTAAATATGCGAATGATGTTCTATTTATCAAATGGACTGTATTTTGGATTATTGACGTTTGTTGTTTTAACAATGTTGAAAAATGTTCCTGATTTTTTCTAATATTATCTATCTGTGAGTTAAAATATACTGCATCATCTGCGTCTAAGGTACCAAATAGAATTTTTGATGTTGAACCGACAAAATTCATCAACCCTCTTCGTGTTTTCGTATTTTCGGCGAACTCCTAGAAGTTCAAAGATTAGATCATCTTGAGAGTTGATGTTTGTGATGATATTCTGAATGACTTTCTCGAAAGAATCGCATTCAGTAACCGGAACACTTCTATTCCTACTCAAAATACATAGTCGTTTAATCTGATGGGCATAGAAGAGAACGAGGTCGTATTCGTCGTGATAATTTTGCAAATCGAGATATGTGATCAGTTTCCAATCGTCATTGTACAAGTTCATGATACCTATCTTTTCATAATAAATTCCTGGACCTGTTTTCAGTGGAGTAACATTGTAGTAAACCTCGTTAGCTTCGGCTGAAATAGCAAGTTTGTCAATGTCATGAGTGTTGCAAAAAGATTTCAATTTTGATAAACAAATGAATATATCCTCATAATCAGCTTTATGGATAATGTCTAGTTTTGCAATGAGATAAAACATAAACCTGTCATCAAACTTTAGATATGCAATGTCATGTATTTCTTTCTGTTGAGATTTCAGTTCATATAAACTATCATGGTAATCATTCGGTAATGAAAAGGTTTGATCTGTAATATAAACAATACTATATTCCTTTGGACAACTATCCAGATTTTCATCAGTATCTGTGACTTTTGAATTTTTTATTATTTTCTTCTCGATCTCTTTCAAAAAATCGCTATAAGATGGAATTGAGGACTTTCCTACATTTGATCGAGTTTGTACTTGATGGATCCTACTTAGAGCATCTGCATTTGTATTGGAACAACCCGATTTATGGGTGATATTGAATTCAAATTCTTCTAATTTCAAACGAAAACGCATAAGTCTACTGGATGGGTTCGATATAGAAAATAGGTAAACAAGAGGTTTGTGGTCAGTGAAAATTTCAAATTTACGACCATAGAGGTATGGTCGAAAATGTTGACAACTCCAAACGATCGCCAAAAGCTCCCTCTCAATCGTACTATAATTCTGCTCAGCTTTGTTCAGTATTCTCGATGCATATGCAATCGGAAGATCAGAGCCAATCTCACCTTGACTCAGAATACCGGAGATTGCATATTGGGAAGCATCTGTTGTCAAAACAAAGGTTTTCTGGAAATCAGGGTAAACGAGGATTGGAGGGCTAATCAACTTTTCTTTCAATACAGCGAAAGATTCATCACATAGAGAGGACCATTCAAATTTTGCGTCCTTTTTGAGCAGTTTATTCAAAGGTTGTGCAATTTTTGCAAAATTCTCAATGAATTTGCGGTAATAAGATGCTAAACCCAGAAATGATTTGACTTCTTTTTGATTGCAAGGTTTCTTGAAATTCTTCACTGCTTCAATTTTTCCTGGATCAGGCTTTACTCCTTCCTCGGAAATCATGTGACCGAGATAAGTTATTTCTTTCCGGATAAATTCACACTTGTCTGGCTGCAATTTCAAGTTGTGTTTGCGTAATCTTGAAAATACGTCGACCAATTTTGAATTGTGAGATTCCAAAGAACCTCCGTAGATTACCACGTCGTCTAGATACACGAAGCATTTCAAACCGGTTAGTCCCGTAAGTACATTGTTCATTAAGCGCTGAAACGTTGCGGGTGACCCTCGTAAGCCCATAGGTAAGCGTTTATATTGATAATGTCCTTCGAAAGAAAAAGCAGTGCATGGCTTCGATTCGTCGCTAAGTAAAATTTGATGAAATCCCCGAGCTAAATCCACGATTGAAAAATACTTTGATTTTCCTAATTGATCCAAAATTTCTGTTATATTGGGAAGGGGATAGGCATCTGCTTCAGTAAGATCATTGAGTTTTCTGAAATCTACAACTAGCCTATACCGTTTATTTCCCTGACTATCTGGCTTTTTCGGTACGATGAGGATGGGACTGTTATAGGGGGAATTACTATTTTCAATTATGTCATTTTCCAACATGTTTTTGATTTCATTTCGGACTTCTCCTTTTTGAAATTCAGGAAGTCTGTATGGTTTGACGGAAACTGTTTTTTTCGAGGTTAAGGGTATGAAGTGTCGAATTGCATCTGTATGAGTCAGTTTATCTCCCTTGAGGAAAAATATATCATTGTATTCACGTACAATTTCAAATATACTTTGTCGCTCTTCAGAATTCAAATGATCAGTTCTTATAGCTTGCTCTAGAAGGAATAATCGTTCTTTATTCTCCCAATTTGAAAAGTTGAGGATTTCATAATTAGCTAGATTATCTGAATCGATTCTATCAATATCTGATTGATTTAAATAGACATTTTTCTCCGTAGCGTTCAGAATGTTGACTTTCGAATCGGTTCCGTCTATTATGCAGTTGCCTATGAAAACTCCGGGTTTTAATTCCTTATGAAAGCAAATTCTAGGTTCTATATAATTCAATCGTATTGTTTTTATTATTTCCGACCTAGCAGGAATTTCTAGAACATTATCCATGAGTGGATTAGTCATCTGCAATGTGTACATTTTACCGTGAAATGGTATAGAGATTGTTGACGTTTCATAATCTATGTTGACTTTATATCGTGCTAAGAAATCTTGTCCTAATATACCGTCATAAGAAATTGGAAAATTATTCGGTACTATTTGAATACATATAGGAATGAAAATATCATCGGAAAGTTTGATTTTACTATAGCAAATTCCATAGGATAGCACAGATTGTTCGGTAATTCCTTTGAGTCGTGCCTTCTTTTCTGTGTATAATAATGCATCTCCGTCTGTCTGTCCTAGTTTAAGAATTGTGACGTCGCTACCAGTATCGACTAACATATGTGCAAAACCCTTGTTCGACAAATTTAGCGGTAACTTAACACATGTAGGATTATGATTTATGTTTACCGTATAAACATTTTTTCCTTCGTTGCAATGATCCGATTCAGTGAAATAATGATAGAGATCAGGAACAACTGATCTTGAAGTTTCTGATTGACTGATAACATTTAATGAAGGAGATATTGGAGATTTTTGACACGAACTATTTGGGCTTGATTTTTTTGCCTGCTGTGAAATTGATTCTGATGATCCTTCTATCGTTTTACCTGAATTTGAATATTCGTTTGCGGGTATAGATTTATCTGCATTTTGGAAAGAATCAGTGGATATGGTAAGTGTTGGCGCATTCTCTGAATTTCGGGAATTATAAATGGGATCTTGGAAATCATGAAAAATGTCTCGATTGACTCGAACATCCTCGTCTGTTTGGGATTGGAAGTTTGTATACTCATTGGAGAATTTATAATCGTTCGATATGGCATTATTCAGAGAGTTGATGCTGCTTAGTTTTCGGCAGATTGCATTTCGTGGACCATGACAGTGCTGCCGCTCGCTGTAGGTCCTTGGAAGTTTCCCGAATTTTGCGACGGTTTAGTTTGATTAATTGATCTGGCATTATCGTATCGATTCGGAAATGTTTGATTCTGTGTAGAAGAGTATTTTGTTGCAGAACTTCTTGAAAATTGATCATTCGATCTGAGGTTTCTTGAGTTATTATATTGACGTTTACGACATTGTTCAATTGTGTGCCCTAAATTATGACAATAACGACATTCATTCGATACCTGGTGAATACGCTCAGTTCTTATGTGAGAATTATTCGGAAAATTGTTACTGGGCCTGAAATTTGAAGAGAAATGTGAAGATGGAGAACTATTATTAGAAAAACAATTAGCGGATGTGTGATTTGATTTTCCACACTTAAAACATTTTTTAAATGAATATTCTGATTTTTTTTGAGTAACTATTCGACATTTTAAGTTTCTTTCCTCCTCGCAAGCCGCTTCTATGGCATCGTTGAGTTCGTCGAAACGAGATGCCTTTATGATTAATTTTATTGGGTCCCTCAAACCTTCAACGAAAGCTTTCAAAGCAGATTTGTTATTTAAATTTTGAATTGTAGGAGCAGCCGTATTGCCTTCACTGGCTATGCAGGCGTCCGTTAGATCTAAAGAAAGTCTTTCGATTTTATTTGCGAAATCTCTCACACTCTCAAATGAATTTTGCCTAGCGTTTAATAGTTCCATTTGTAGCTGACCAATGGTACGTTTTTCTAAATATTGATCTTGTAAAATTGTTTTCAAATCGTTCCATGAATTCACTGTTTTGTACTTGATGAAATTATATGCCTGCCCAGAGAGTTTACACTTGATTACGTTCAATAACTGAGGTATTTCCTCCCTTGTTCTTGCCGTTTCGGATATGACATCACAACAAGATATAAATTTATGTAAATCATCCCTATTTCCTCGAAATTCGGGGATCATTTTGAGTGCTAATTCAATTTGGAAAACCATATTGTTGTCACTATTCATGCAGATAACTATGAGTAGAAAACTAGCTTACTCTATATGCAATCTTCTCTTGAAGTTGACGTGCTCGAGATAATGCCTTCCTGAATGATGACTTCTGCGATGATATCCTCTTGAATGTTGACTTCCTGTGACGATGTCTTCTTGAATGTTGACTTCTTGGGATGATGTCTTCTAGAATGTTGACTTCTTGGGATGATGTCTTCTTGAATGTTGTCTTCTGTAGTCCTCGTCGAGTGGTTGGTCTCCTTGATGTACTATGCTGCTTCCAAAATCCGGGTTCGTCTGGGATAACTGATAACTGGCTGATCCGTTACCTCTTAACTAGGTTGTCAAGGTGGGACACTTCAGTTGCACTGGAATCGGGGTTAATTTGTTGCTACACCACCGACAGCTTCGAATATGTCCTCGGAATCTGCACTAATTCACGATATCCAACAATCCCATACCGCTGCCACCACAAATTTTGTTGGGATGTATTGGATTGAAACAACGAATTTCTCGCAGTACTTTATTAGGAGATAACCCTCGTTCGACCGTTAGCTCAGAAGTTCAGAATTGTAATGATCCGCTACTTTTATTTTGTAAAACAGGTAGATGATGATAAGTAAGTCCATCGACATGTCCTAAATATAAAATATGCAAGAGAATCAATTAATGTGCAGAAATCAAATACATGAAAAAGGCAACGAACCTCGCAAACGGGAACATGTTTATGAAACTACTATTGGCAAATATATACATCGAAATTGCAATTTATGTTACACCATATTCATATCTAAAACATCCTATACTTTTGAAATATACTATACGAATATAATATCATCTACTTTACAACATACGAGTCTACATTAATAATTATTGTGCAACGATCTTGAATGACTATGAATTACTATAATGGGTCATAAAATCGTTCGCAGTACACTCCAAAGGCGATATGGCGGTTTATTATTTATTTTTTGTGCCTGTGGTAACACGTGTATATTTCACTTTGCAATGATAAAGGTGCAAAAACCAAACGTCTGTGATGTTCCCAACCATAATTTATGTCACAAGTACGATAGTCAAAGCCAACTAATTTATATGCATAATTCAAAAGTTAATTGAGAGGTTCAAAGTGTAGTCATAAATGTTTCAACCAGGAATAATGTCTTCCATAATTTTGCTTTTATTAGAAATACTAAGTTTATTATCGGCACGCATAATGTGTTCTGAACCACCTCCAAATCCAGAACTACAGTGATTCCACGAAATAAAGGAATATTTCATATTCGGGCCTATACGTCGATGATATATATTTACAGTATTATTCACTTATAACGAACCCGCCTATTGCGAATCAATCTATAGGATACGATCTGAATTATTATTAATTCCTGATAAGTATATATTATCATTTATACATTATGGCGGTTCCTTGAGGTACGTTGCGAACATACCTACTGTATATAGAATTCAACAAAATTACTATAAAATCTTTTCATCAAATAGCTACTACTATGCTTAGAGGTATAAAAAGTGTTGAAAATTGGACCATCAGTCAAACAAATCACCAGATCCAAACATCTCTTCTTCATCTTTCATTAAAGACCTCATAAATTTCTTTGCTTGAATATTTTTGAATTTCCACAAAACTCTACCTCATGCTTTTTTCCAAATAACTCATTCTGAGGATTCAAATTCTCATCTCCTTGATGGAAATGGTTGTCAGAAACATCACCTTTCCACAAGAAACATTGTCAGCAAGCTTCAAACAAAAGCATACATCAACCTCCATATCCAACATCTAGGATATCGCTGAATTATGGGAATGATTATGGCGCATGTTAAATTCATGTGTTTGCCGTCTGGCATCAACATCAACGCTGATATTTTCCTGCTGGCAAGGCACTGAAGTTCGCTTTACTGCTGGAACAGATGTCATACCAGCACTACAATCTTACAGGAATGTCTGAGAATAAAAACAATCCTGGCGTTGATTTTCCTAGAGAATAGTTTATGGAATCTTGGGGGCAAATAATTCGATACATTTTATACGCCAAAGGCTGTCATCAACATGATAGTCATCAATAGTTCAGTTTGGCGCCCTAGCAATCTGCCACAGAAAACAAGGATCTCTTAAATCGAGTTGTAACCGCATTAACTCAAGAGATTGGTAATCTTGAATAGGTCCAACCAAATATTAGTTTGATTTTTCGACAAAATTTGTTTGAGGCAAGAATATTTCAATGTT